>BPLS01000219.1:0-65825 GCA_019656275.1 Rhododendron kiyosumense | reverse complement strand
AACAGACCGATCGGAATCGGAGGACGTCGATTCGGGTGGCGAGGCGTTTTCCGATCGACGTTAATAGCTCCGGCGGGAGGCCCGACCAACTGCAGCCTCTAGTTGCCATTTTTCTCCTCAACCTTTGCTTAAAGGTTGCTAAAACCCTCAGATAGTTGCACGAAACCTCACTGTTCACCTCGTATATCTCGTCAATATGCAAAAACCAGTACTCCCGCTATTCCTCCATTTTCATTGTACGTTATTTATTTGGCTTTTTGATAATTTTTTTCATGATTTTTGATAACTTTGTATTAGAAAACAAATTAAAATTTATCAAATAAAATTCATCATTGCCCGTTCCGCCGGCTTTTTGGATCCTGTTGTGAACCGCCATTCTATCTTGTTAGAGGTACGTAGCCTCTCTCTTGCCTAGCGGCGCTTTGACCATTTCGGGTGGTGGTTTTGCTGGATTGTTGGTGGCGATACTGTGAGTGGATATGGTTTGTTGGGACTGAGCATGGCGGTAGTAGGGTTAGTTGAGATTCTTGTGGTTGGTGCAGTGATTATGGCGGCGGTGCTGCGGTGGCTGTTTTGAGTGTTTTGGCAGGTTAGGGTTTTGGGTTTGTGTTTCGTTTTTGTTTTGTGTGGACTCTTGTTCGGTTTATGTCCGGATGTTGAGGCCGGTTTTTGTCCGGATGTTGGGTCCAGTTTTTGTTCCAGTGGGTCTTCTCGGGTGGTTTTGGTTCCGATCTAAGTTTTCCTAGATCGGATGACTGATTTCCACATGTTTAATGTTATCTTTGATTTGGAGCTCCGCCATCCCGAGATGGTGGTATCTGGGTACTAGCTCCACGTTAGCTTGCCATGTTGACGATATGAAGAAGTGAGCGTTTGGCTCTTGCATAGACGCTAGGCACTAGTCTCGTTTCTTATTTTTTTTCTTGTATTATGTCTCTGTATTTGGGTGGAAATTTGTACATGCCGTATAGCTTGATTAATGAATTTGCTTCTCCCGTTGAAAGAAAAAAAAGAGGAGGGAAAAAAACAATTTATGACAAATTGGTATAGAAATTTTAATTTTCACTCGTTCAATGAACAATGTTTTGAGGATGATCCGCTATTTTGTCTTCTATACTTGACTTACCAATACGCAGAGGAAAACTTTTTTTAAGGCAGAGCCAAGAAAATAATTTACGGTGCTGTTTTGGGCTGAATTAGCTCAATCAAATGGCAAATGATTGTGTGCGGGCGTGCCAGAAAAGAAATAACTTCAAAGATGAAATTACTCCTTCCAATTTGATTTGAAATAACTAATCTCAATCAGACAATTGTGTTATCCGTTCGATTACCTCAACTAAGAGGATTTTTCCTTAAGGTATCAACCAAATAAGAGATTGACGCGCTTCGAATAAGAAAAGATGATTGAACACAAACAAACCTGAATTTAATCAAAGATAAATTTGTATGCAAACACTCTTAAGACTCTCCTAAGAATAATGCAGAAAATAAGCACACTGAATTTAATCAAAAGAGGACTTACAAACGACTATTCTTTGGTAAGAAAAAATTTACAAGAAAATAAGAGAACTTGAATTTAATCAAAAGCAATCTTACATGCAAATAAGCCTTCAACTTACAAAAAGATCCTACTTTAAACTAAAAACTAATCTAAGATAGATCTCTGAGCAATCATTTTGTATGAGTTGTCAGATGATATGAATTTTTTGTGGGGGCTTCTCTCTTCGCTTTACTTCTTTATTTATAGACATGGGGTCTGCCTTCGATCTCCACGTCTTCAATTGATACCCACGTTGGCCACATAAAACGGTTGAGGGGGCTTTCGAACGGTTACATTGATATTTCCAGAATTCTTTCCTCCCCTGCTTGCTTCGATCATGGTGTTCATGGCCACTTCCTGGATCGTGGCTCCTATTTTCAAGCAACGTGAATCAATGCAACCCGTCTGCCTTCCAAAATGATTCCCTGCAATTGTATCTAATTTCAGTTATAAAACAGGGCAGTGAGGACACCGTCCGATGATTATAATGCCTAAATCAACGGTTAGATCCAATAACCTCCCAAACCATCGTTTAATTACTACTCAAACGACACCGATTCACCCTAAAACGACATCGTTTGTCATTAAAATAGTGTTTCCCTTAATTCCCGCAATCCCCTGTAATTGATACTCAATTGGGACAGGTTTCATATAGCCACCATACCGTTCGGGGCCACGTGAAATTTTTTCATTGGGTGGCACTTTTCAGGATGTAAACACACCCCCCGCATTAACATTTTATTTATGCTAAATAAAGGTTAATGGCACATGTTCTCTGCCCATATCCCTTCAAATTCGGATGCACGAAGCATGACAGGATTCCATTCCCATGCACGTCTATTGAGCTTCCCAAAGATAGCTACAATAATTTTCCTATAAATGGCAGTTAATGATAGGGTTTAACGAATCACATTACCCCTCATAAACCCCTTCGAATTTGAGTCTTCTCTGATAAGAAGTCTTACGTTTATGGACTCTCTTCCAGAAATCAATCCCATCCTAGATAACCTTGATCATCAATCTCACTCTCCCCAAATGTCTCCTCCAAATTCTCCTCGAATGTTGGCAGGCAAGATTATTTCTGATCGAACATTCCATACCCCTAACCCATCTTCCACGGGTTGGGATTCCTCTTTGACCCGTTCGAATTCATGTGATGGGTCCAACTGGGGCTCATGGGAAGAAAACTCTACTAATACCACTACTGGCACCATCCTGGTCAAGTTCGACCAACCTGACCCTACACCCAACAGATTCCATCACTTTCGAACCCTTTTTGCGAGCCAATTCTTGCCTTTGAGCGGCAATGACACCGTTCACATGGGCATGCTCGAATCAATCTATTCGTCTCTCAAGTTTTCTCCTTTCCTCAAGCAGGAGGAAAACTACCTTGGGCCTGCCCCTTATTGCGACTTTAAACGCATGGCCCAAGCCCAAAAATCCCTCTGGCTCACAGAGGTGCAAACCCCACACTTCCCAGCTGACTTCGAAGAGACCAATAAGTTGGTTCCCCTTCCTGAAAAGCCTGACTGGTTCAATGAGGTGAATAACCTTGCCATCAACACCCCTCATTTCCAATGGCAATATGGTTATTCCATCTACCCTGCTGATAAGAGCAAAGCCCTGCAGCTCTTTGCAGCTTTCTCCTTCCCGGATATCCATATCCTGGAAGAACAAGTCCCACTAACCAATTTCAAATGGGCTTGTGAAACACTAGTGCTATGCTCCATCCCCTCTGCAGTTTTTTATCAAATCCACTGCTTCTTGGACTTTTTACCAGTGATCAAGTCATGGCTCGAAGCCAATACTGCTGCGTATTGCTTCGATCAAATCCTTCAAGACTATGCCATCGTCAAGGAAAGGATTGAGAAGCTGCATGACCAAATTGAGAACTTTACTGCTGAGTCCTTCAAAGTGGTGCCTGGTCATGCAGACAAGAAGCTTCGAAGGCGCTTCAAAAGACAACAAGTGAAGCGTCCAACAAAAGAGGCTAAACTTCGAAGGAAGGCCAAAGCACTGGTGCTCCGCTTTAGGCCTCTGCTGGAGAAGAAATTGGAGTCAGACTCCAAAGAAGACATGAGGAAAATGGAGCTGAAATTCCTCCAATTTGCATGGAACAAGTTCCATAGCCTTGTTACTTGGTCTTTTCCTCATTACTTCGAGAAAGCAACTTCTCAGCACCCAGGCCCTTCGAAGGCCTAATTTGTACTCCTTTTTTTATAGGAACCAGTATTTCCCTTGTTTTGCTTTTTTTGTAAATACGCAAATTTCGATTTTGTAAATCAGTAGTTTTGCTCAATGAAATTTCCCCTTTCACCAATGCGCTGGACTTGGGTTTATTGTTAAAATAGCACGTCAAACAATAATAATTCTCCAAAAGAGAAAAAACCAACCCCAGCGGACCCCAGGGTACGGGCCCACTACAGGCCTGGCCCACCTGCAGGAGTATAAAAGCGGAATTAATTCAAAATCACCCCTTACGCTCTACGCATTCAAGCTCAAACCTCAAGCTTTTCTCAAAAAACTCTTCAAGAACAGAACCCTCTCTTCTCTCTCTTCCCGATAACGCTAACACCAAACTGAATCAATGGCTTCTTCCAGCAATCCAGTCTCAGAACATCCTACTCCTTCTTTGGCATTGAGGCGGTTCGTGTCAGGGAAAACACCGGGACCGACCGGAGAGTCCTACCTCGACGCCAGGGTCTTCATTCCAAACCCTAGCAAAGAAGGTACTTATATTTTGGGCCCTCAACTCATAGGGGAAATCCCCGCTACCCTCTCCCTTTACTATCCTCGATTGGGGGATGCCGATATTCGGGCTTGTTCAAGCCTCGACTGGCAAAATTTCGAGAAGAAATCCTTCCCCTGTTCAAGCTCTTTCTGTACAGAAAGATTTTGGAGAAAGGATATTGACATGCACACTTTGCTGTCATTCCTCACTGAGCCGACCTTTGCACAGGTCATGGCCAGTTCGGCTCTTTCGAAGACCCTGGGGCCACTTCCCATCCTCCAGAGAGACTTCCCCTTCACTCCCTTATCGGTTTCAGGGGAAGGGCCTCTAAGGATAGACCCTACTTTGGCTTCGAAGAGCCATACTCTCAGAAGTGCTAAGGATCACGGCTCCAACTTGACTTCTTCCTCAGATCAGGTATTCTTGACACTCAATCATACCTATTCTTTCCTGTTTTTCATTTCACTTAGCCTTAACTTATAATCTTTATGCAGGCAACAGGCATGGTCCTTCTTCCTGGAGACCATCCCACATCTTCCTCTTCTCCAATTGACTTGCCCTTAGTGGTTTTTGACATATCCTTCTTTAAGAGTCAATTGGAAGAATTTTGCAATAAAATTGCTACTCCCACTCCTCTTATCTCTTCGAATCCTTTGGAAAGCCTTCAGCAACTTTTGAGCCCCTCCACACCTTTTCTTTTGCCTTCCTTTAGGATTAAACATGTTCTTTCGAAGGAAGAAGTTCTGACACTAAAAAGTCTTCTAAGGACTTTAAATCAGTTAGGACTTCCCACTTTAATTGAACATAGTTTAGCCTATCACTTCGAGGTGTGCCATCAAGCTTTACTTCTCTCCCAAGGACTTCCCTTGTCAATCAATTCCACTCTCCAAGAGCACCTCAAGCAGTTCAGTGACTTGATTGCTCACAATCACTTCTTGTCCGAGAGCATTGGCTCAACCTTCGAGAAGGTCAATAAGTTAGAAGCCAAAACACTCGAGACCGCCTCTCGCCTATCGCTATATCAAGCTCGAAGAGATAAGCTTTCAGAGCTTGACAAGAAGATGCAACGGTTACAAGAAGAAATGGAGAAAGTCAGGGAAGAGAGAGCTGAAGTTTCTAGGGGCTTCCCAGAGCTTGAAGGTGAAGCACTAAGGGATGAGTCGATGCTCCCACAGCTTATTCCTTCCCTTCGAGAGGAACAGAGGAGAAGAGCAGCTCATACGTCTCTTTTGGATGCTAACTTTAGTTCTCTTCGAGGACTACTAACTACCATTTGTAATGTAACTAGTCCTTTTCTGTGACTTTACACAGCTTGTACTTTATTCTTTCATTGATTATTCGATTCTTTTGGGCAAATACACCCACAATTAACTCAAATACTGTTTTCCACTTTCCTTTACTCAGAAAGATCACTGTGCCAACGCCTCACCTACCGCATCTTAAAGAGCCATAAATGAATACTCCCAAGTTTACTAGTATAAATAGAGGTCTCGGGGAAAAAGAAAACTCACAAGCACCTTCTTCCCTCGCTTTCCTTCTTTCAGCAACCTCCAAACCACGTTTCCCAGTTAAGGCTTAAAAGAAACCCATCATGAAGCCTCCTCTGTTTTCAAAGAAAAGCTTCCAAACATAGCCACATCATTTCCCATGAGATTTCCCCTAAATCCTAAGGCTTCTGGGTATAGCCACATCAGTTCCCATGATGTGCTTGTATCCAGCGGTCGCTTCGAAGACCAAAGAATCGAACGATAATGGTCTTCGAAGCCTACCTACCTACCTATGGAGCTATGAGCTCTAGCTCCCTACCAGTTGGTAGGGAGCTTGGACCAAGTCACAATGAAGCTTGGTCCAAATCTTTGTATCTCAGTTGGATTATCCCTAGAGACTCAGCCTTGATCCCTAGAGACCCAGCCTTGAGATACTATTAGGCCTTAGATAGGTTTCTCGATGTAATTCTTTATGCAAATGTAATGGATCCTTAGATAGGTTCCTCAATGTACTCTCTTGTAACCTTCTGAGTTGATGTAATGAAAAAAATGCCTATTCATATTTATGCTTTCAATAATAATAGCTTTGACCAATGAACTGGTAGTTTAGCCCTTCGTCACTGTTTTAACTCTGCTCTTGATGCTAAATACTCACGTGGACGTAATGAGCATAAAGAAAATCAAAGAAACAAGAATTTTCCTTACAAGCATTTTTGTATTATTTTATCCTCACTGGGTTTCTCCTTCGAAGCCCTCGAATAAATAACAAACAATGTTAACAACATTCTGAAACATGCTGGCTCTTCGAAGACCAACCAAATGTGGTCTAAATTACTTCATCCACCTCATTTATTTCCAGTGGCTTCCCAGCCGTCCCCTTGTGAGTTGCAATCCATTAATTATCAGAACGCACGACGTCCAAACGCTCTCAGACCCTTCGTCTTCTGAGCCTTATGTATTCCCACTCATCAATGCTCATAATCACCTAAGTGGATTCTTTGCATTCGTTTGAGTATAAATATACCCATGTGTCAACAGGACGGTGCATTCCCTCTTTCACTCTCTCTCGCTCCTCATATCCCACCATGGATACTGATCAACCCACTCTTTCTGTCGACCTTGCGACTGAGATGGCTAAGCTAGCCAATATGCTTACGGAGCTCAAGAGAGAGATCCAAACAGAGCTCCAGGCCCTTCGAAGCGAGGTCGAATAGCTTCGAAGCCAGCTGGTGTGCGTGGAGACAGCTTCACGTCTCTGCTTGGCTAGGACCTGGGATGATCTCTCAACCGTCCTCTCGGCTCACGAAGCAAAAAGTTCCCCGGAGGGAAGATCTTCTTAAAGACTCTCCTTTGGGACTGTGAGGATCAACTGTGATCTTCACTTTTAGTTTTTTTTTTTTTTTTTTTGACTATAATGGGAAATTTGGTTGACAATGCTTGACTCTTTCATTGTTTCGAATGCTAATATGACAACTTGGCTGAAATATGATCATATAAGAGATTCAAAGGAAAAACTCCTGAATGTCAAAACCAATTGAAATCATAACCAATGCTTCGAACTCAAGATTCGCTTTGGTTTTAAAATAACCAACTCCCATCGAAACCCTCAAAACCATCCTTCGAAAGCTACCTTCTATGAAAGGACTCCCATATAGATGGAATATAAGCCTTGAGATGCCTTCCATTGAGTTTTCTTCGATGAACATATACATTCAAATTTCTCAAATGATAGGCTCCTCCTCTTAATACTCTATGGATTTGAAAAGGCCCTTCCCATGCTGGCGCCCATTTTCCTAATCCATCCCTTTTTATCCTTCTATCCCTGATAGGAAGAATAACCTTCCACACAAGATCTCCTTCATCGAAGCTTCGAAGGGCGACTCTTTTATTATAACTCCTTGCTACTCTTGCCTTTTGCAACATGATTTGATTTAAAGCTTTTATTCTGGCTTCATCAATATCTTCTAACTCCATGTGCATGGCTTGATGGTAAGACCCTGTATCCAAATTATTTTGACATGCTACTCTTTGAGATCTTACAGTAATCTCCATAGGTAACACAGCATCATGTCCATAAGTTAATGCAAATGGAGTAGTGCCTGTGCTAGTCCTCTTTGTGTTTCTATATGCCCACAAAGTGTCAAGTAACAACTCATGCCAAACCTCTGGGTTCTGATCCACCATTCTTTGGATCCCCTTCTTGATGATCTTGTTGGTTGATTCTGCTTGACCATTTGACTGAGCATAATAAGTGCTGGTATATATTAATGAAATTCCATGGTTACTAGCAAAATTCTTCACCAGCTTCCCTTCGAATATGGAACCATTATCCACTGTTATCGTTTGAGGGCTTCCAAACCTGTATATGATTCCTTTTATGAAATCAATGACATGGGTTTGTTTTACCTCCTGATAAACTTGTGCTTCCACCCAATTTGTGAAATAATCAGTAGCTACTAGGATAAACTTATGCTTCTCCAATAAAGGAGGATAAATCATCCCAATCATGTCCATGGCCCATCCCCTGAAAGGCTATGGTTTTATCACGTATTGCAAATCTGTCACTGGCAAATGCTTGAGTGGACCTGTTTTTTGACATGCTTGACACCCTTTTGCATAATCTATACAATCTTTGAGGATGGTGGGCCAATAATAACCATACCTCCTTATCAACCATCTCATTTTTATGCCAGCTTGATGTGCTCCACAATTTCCTTCATGCACTTCAGCCATTACCTTAAAGGCACTCACTTTGCCTAAGCATTTCAGAAGAAGGCCGTCCATCCCTCTCTTGAACAGCTCACTGTTGTACATTATATAGTTTATTGCTTTTAATTTGGTTACCTTGTCTGCAACACTGTCTGGTTTGGTTAAATACTCAATCAATGCTTGCCTCCAATACTTCAAAACCCATTACTCTGTTTTGCAACCTGGGCAGAGATTTTCTCAAAGTTAATTGACAAAACTCCTTTTCATGTTCTGATAAAACTCTGAAACCAGATGCCCTTTGAGCTATTTCATCAGTTTCTTCATTAAAGAATCTAGGAATATAAGTTAAAGTAAGCATATAGAACTGATCCATCAACCTCTTAGCCTGTTGATATTAAATTATCAACGCTGGACTAGTGCATTTAAACTGTCCATTTAACTGATTTATCACTAACTGAGAATCTCCAAAGATTTCAGCAACACTCACTTTTAAGTTAAGTAAAATTTCTAATTCTATGATCAACACTTCATATTCTGCCTGATTATTGGAACATTGTCCTTCATTCAATCGAAAACCATATTTGGTTTTCAACCCTTGGGGGGATTCCATAACTATGCCTACTCCAGCCATTTGAGCAGTTCTTGACCCATCGAACCATAATTTCCATGGCTTGATCTCGACCACAGTGACTTCCAATGCTCTTGGTGTCTCAAGCTCATTTGGATGATCAGCTAAAAAATTGGCCAATGCCTGGCCTTTTACTGATTTTTGTGGTACATATTCAAGACAAAACTCAATCAAAGACACTATCCATTTCCCAATATTCCCACTAAGCACCGGCTTCGAAAGTATGTGCTTAATTACATCAGTTTGAGAAATAACATAAGTTACTCTAGGCAACATATAATGCCTGAGCTTCTTGAAAGCATAAAATAAAGCTAAACACAATTTCTCTACTACGGCATACTTGCATTCACAAGAGTTTAGAAACCTACTAAGACAATAAACTGCTCTTTCCTTGCCATCCTCATTGTCTTGAGCCAATAGTACTCCTATTGAGTCATGTGTCGCAGCTAAGTACAACTTTACTGGCTTTCCTTTGATGGGAGGTGCCAAAACAGGAGGGTTGGCTAGATAGCCCTTGATGGCTTTGAAGGCCTCATCATGCTCTCTGGACCACTTGAATTCTTCCCCTTCCTTCAATTTCAAAAAAGAAGAGAAGATTTTAGTTTTCCCTGCAGTGTTAGATATAAACCTTCAAAGGAAATTTAATTGACCAAGAAACCTTTGCAACTCCTTCTTTGTAGAAGGTGGTTTGGCTTCAATAATAGCCTTCGCTTTGTTCTTGTCAACTTGTATTCCTTTATTGTGGACTAAATACCCTAGAAATTTTCCAGCTGAAACTCCAAAAGCACACTTTTCTGGATTCAATTTCAACTGATAATGCTTCATTTGTTGAAATGCCTTCTCTAAGTGTTTCAAATGATCCTCATCAGAATTTAACTTCACAATGATATCATCTATGTAACACTCAAGAAAACTTCCAACCAAATTATGAAAAATGACATTCATAGCCCTCTGGTAAGTGGCTTCAGCATTTTTCAGTCCAAATGACATTTTGACCCATTCAAAAATGCCAATATTACCAGGGCAAGCAAATGCTGTTTTATGCACATCTTCCTTTGCAATACGAATTTGATTTTACCCTGAATGCCCATCTAAAATGGACAATATCTTGTGTCCAACTGAACTGTCCACAAGTGTATCCACATTAGGCATTAGGTATTCATCTTTAGGAGTTGCAGTATTTAGGTTTCGAAAGTCAACACAGATCCTGATAGTCCCATTCTTTTTAGGGACTGGAACCACATTGGATAGCCATTCGACATACCTGGCTGTTCTAATAAAACCTGCATCTAGAAGCCTCTGCATCTCCTTTTTAACACCTGCAATAGTTTCTGGACTCATCTTCCTGGTTGGCTGTTTTACAGGTTTAAATTGTGGCTTGATAGGCAACCTATGCTCCACCAATTCCCTGTCCAATCCAGGCAGTTCCTTGTAACTCCATGCAAAGCAATCTTTGTTTGCTTTTAGTAGTGCTGTTAACCCAGCTTTCACCTCTGGCTCAAACTGTTTATTAATGAACACTGGATTGGGGTTTTGTTCATCCCCCAATTTTACTTCCTCCAGAAGGTCTTGAGCTTCAACTTGCTCTGGAGAAGCAATCTGGATTTCCTCCTCATGAGGCTTATCATCCTGCATAACATCTTCCCATATATTGTCTTCCTGAATCTTCTGCTCGATCCCCAAAGCAACATACCTCACCAAAGCCAAAGAGTTGGCCTCTTCTTCTGCCTCTTCCTTGGACTTACATCCAAGCAGCATCATCTTTTGGGGTGTCTGATTCATAATCAACAGTTTGTTTCAGCTTCGATTTCAGCTCCGCCAATTCTCCCAGTTCCATCTCGTTGGTTGGGTAAGTGGCTGCTTGCAGTAATTCACTCAAAGGAACTACATCTGATTTGTACATTTCAGTTTCAGCAAAATTCGCTGTGGCACTAAATGGATGTGGATCAGCTTTGACTCCTTCAACACCCACTTCTTTGCCTTTGTCATACTTAACAATTATTAATTCCTGATGTATAAAAGAAGGGATACATCCATTAACGTGAATCCAATCTCTTCCTAATAAAGCATTATATTTAGCATATGTGTCAACTACAAAGAAAGCAGTATCAGTCTCTATGCCTCCTACTGCCAATCTAATGGAGATGATTCCCCTGGCATGTTGATTTTCTCCAGTAAATCCTGCAATGGATGTGCTAGTTGGAATCAATTTTGCTTTTCATTTTCCTAGCTTTTTCAAGGTTTGGAAAGGCAAAATATTCACTGCAGCTCCATTATCCACTAGGATTCTGTTAAGTGGGACTCTATCGAAATGTGCAGTAATATACAATGGACGCAAATGTTGTCTCATTGCATTAGTAGGTAATTTAAATGGATATGAAATTTCCACATAATTTAGATCTATTACCAAGGGGCATTCGACGTCGGACATGGAATCTGGCACAAAACAAGCACTTTCTTTTGAGCTTACCTCCAAACTCTCTTGATTATGCTCAATTTCACATACCAGGTTCTCGTCCATCTCAATCTGAGCCACTTCTTCCAGATCACAGTTGTTACATATGATGTTCAATTCTTCATCACTCAGTGTTTCTTCGAAATCGACTGGCTTGCCCAAGTTCGACCAAGCATCACCTTGGCCTTTCATTGTCTGGCCATTCTTGAAGAAATCCATAGAGCATCGATACACCATATTCACTTGCACTTCTGGCTGCCCCCCAAATTGGATTGTTGCCCTTTCTTTGGCTAGTTTAAGTGTCTCAGTTTCCTTAACTTCCTTGCTCTCAACCTCTTGTGTTGATAGCTCCATGGGTGAGGAGCTTCCTTCGATCCCTTCTTGCTCTACCAACATGGCTTCGAGTAACCCGGACTGGTAACTAGCCAATGAATTAGGAGAAGGTGGATCAAGATCTTCTTCGAGCATGGCAGAGGCTACTTTCTTCAAAGTTTTCCTCTCATGATGCTGGGCTCGAAACTCTTCTGGGTCCCTCTCTACCCTGTCAAATCGTGGATTAGGCCTTGCTCCCCTGCCTGATTCTTCCCCCGTTGAGGATTCTCCTGATTGGGAAAGCGTGTATTTCCTTTGGAGCTTCCTCTTCTGAGTTCTTGAAAGCAATGGAACCATCTGTGGTATTTGGGACTTGGGATCCCTGATTAATACCCAGTTTCCTGAGTTCGAGACTGGTGGCTTGAAAGTTCTGTTCTCATTCCTGTTGGAGCTTTTGTATCCTTGGAACAGATCAGGCTTGACCTGCTTGAGAAACCAATCAGGAACCCCTTTCACCAAAGTGAATTCCTCTTGTTTGGCTTCTCCGGGTGCCCAGTGGTCTGACCAATGTTGGCTTTCTTCGAAGGCGGCAACTCCCTTTTGTGGATGGCTGGGACAGGGCTAGTGGGCACATCTCTCTTTGGTGCCAACCAGGGCTTACTGTCACTTAGCTTTGCTTGCACTGGAGCCAATCTCTTCATTCCCATCTCCTTAGGGAAAAAACTCACGCCCCTTCTATCCAAGTCCTTAAAAACCAGATAATTGGCCCTGCATCCTACACACAAGCACTCCAAAAATGAGGCTTCCAGCATGGGCAAATGATTATTACCTGAGAACCTCTGTGAAGACAACCCATCACTGGTTCGTCTATAGGGAGTTGGCCTCATTCCCATGCCTTGAGGATGGCCAGCGTATGGCTTGCCCCTTCCATATTGAACATTATTCATGATCACCGGTGCCTCCTTATCCTGCCAATATTTCTTGACAGTTCGAGCCAGTGAGGAGGGCACATTGGTGTTGACTTCTTCTACCTTTGGAAAAGGCGTTGTATCAATTCCCATAGTCTTTTCTGGAAATTTGATTCTTCCCTTCTTGATTTGTTCTTGAATTCTGTCACGAAAAACATTACAAAACTTAGTTGAATGGGACCAAGAGTCATGCCATTTGCAATAAGTCTTCCCATTCTTTTCTTCTGTCGTGGGCAGTTTCACATTCGAAGGCAGCTTGATAATTTTCTTTCTTAACAAGAAATCAAAAATCTCATCAGCTTTTGATATATCAAAAGAGTATACTTTAGTAATCTCCTTTTGTTTGAACTTCTGTCCTAGAGATACATTCTTTTGAATCAAAGGCTCGCAAACACAAGGGTCATGCTCTATAATCTCTGCAGCATCTATCTCATAATTAGGGTCCCTATAATATGTAGGGTAAGAAGAATTATGTCTGTCCATATCCTCCTCTAGCAGTGATTCGTATTTAGCCACTTTATAGGTTAGATCTGCAAAGTCTCTAAACTCTGTAGAATCGAACCTCTTTCGAAGCTCTCTTTCTAAACCATCTTGTGTGCTAATCTTACGAATTCTGCCTCTGGCAGACGAAGTTTGCATTTGGCTTTTGCTCTTTTGAACCTAGATATGAAATCTGCTACTTTCCCATCTGGTTTTTGCTTCAGCCTTGCCAAGTCTGCCATAGAGATTTCAGGCTCAGCATTGAAGAATTGTGCATGGAATGCCTCTTCCATCTGAAACCAATCAGTTATTGATTCTGGTGGCAAGTTAGTATACCATGCAAAAGCTGGCCCGGACAAAGAATTTGGGAATAGCTTCAACTTCATGAAGCCATTTTGAGCCAAATTCTTACACTGGGTAGAAAACCTTGCTATGTGCTCTATAGAAGACTGTCTCCTATCCCCATAGAACAAAGTAAAATCTGGGATTTTAAACTCTCTAGGGATTTGGAAAGTCGTGTCTACCCATTCTGGATATGGTTTTCTATAAACTTGAGGTTGTACCCCCCGAGTTCAAAGTCCACAAACCTCTTGTATGAGACCCATGACTTGGTCTCTTAGTATTGGATTGCCTATGAGGAAGTTTTGTTCCTGATTTTCAACAGGAGGCTCTGGTCCTATGAGACCGTCCTCATAAACTCCCCTTGTCGTGTTTAAATCCCCTTGTTTCTCCCTGGGGATCCTCCCATACGGTAGATGTTGCATTTTATCAAATGCTTCGTTAGCTCAAACAGACCTATGACTTCCATAAGCTGTTGTGAGAGGATTCTTGGTGGTTGGGACATTTTGGCGAGGGTGTTGTGGGTTTTCACCCCTTCTCTCAGGCTTATGAACCAATTCTGGTTCTGAATCATCCTCCCATCTCCCAAATGTGGGTTCGAAGAGAGGATTCATACTCTGTCTTTCTCTAGTGTTCCGTTGAACCCCTATGGTAACACCATGAGGTTGCTTTGGAATTTCTAGGGCAGGCTTTGTAGGTTTCACAGGCTCATACCAAGATTGTGGTATTTCATCTGGATACATCTTTTCCTTACCTGTTCTAGATTTCATCTTACTTCTACCAACATCCTCTCCAAGCCTTCCTTCGAAGGAACTTTGGTGAGTGCTCGAGTTGGCCTGATTGTTTTGCCCATTATCCCATGGGCTATTTCCTGCCGCCTCTAAGTTGGGCAACCTATTTCTCATGCTTTTGATCATGGCTCTTTGGGTTTGAGCCATCTCTCGAAAAGCTACCATCATTTCTCTAAACACTTCCTCTCTATCGTGGTCTTTGCCACTGGCTTGTCCTCTTTGGAAGCTTGGAGGTACTTCCTCATGAGGTGCTTCATAGGAGGGCTCTTCATAATGAGGCTCTTCTATTTCTAAAGCCAATTGAGGAAAACCAGGATTCGTTGGCGTTCCTAATTCTGCTGCATGTTCTGGCACAGCTTGTTCTTCTGGCGCTAGATCACCAATGGGTGTTCCTATTTGCTTTCGAAGCCTTGGCATTTTGACACCTTTGTGTCCCACCGGGCGTGCCAAAAATTGTTTTGGGCTGAATTAGCTCAATCAAATGGCAAATGATTGTGTGCGGGCGTGCCAGAAAAGAAATAACTTCAAAGATGAAATTACTATTTCCAAATTGATTTGAAATAACTAATCTCAATCAGGCAATTGTGTTATCCGTTCGATTACCTCAACTAAGAGGATTTTTCCTTAAGGTATCAACCAAATAAGAGATTGACGCGCTTCGAATCAGAAAAGATGATTGAACACAAACAAACCTGAATTTAATCAAAGGTAAATTTGTATGCAAACACTCTTAAGACTCTTCTAAGAATAATGCAGAAAATAAGCACACTGACTTTAATCAAAAGTGGACTTACAAACGACTATTCTTTGGTAAGAAAAAATTTACAAGAAAATAAGAGAATTTGAATTTAATCAAAAGCAATCTTACATGCAAATAAGCCTTCAACTTACAGAAAGATCCTACTTTAAACTAAAAACTAATCTAAGATAGATCTCTGAGCAATCATTTTGTTTGAGTTGTCAGATGATATGAATTTTTTGTGGGGGCTTCTCTCTTCGCTTTACTTCTTTATTTATAGACACGGGGTCTACCTTCGATCTCCACGTCTTCGATTGATACCCACGTTGGCCACATAAAACGGTTGAGGGGGCTTTCGAACGGTTACATTGATATTTCCAGAATTCTTTCCTCCCCTGCTTGCTTCGATCATGGTGTTCATGGCCACTTCCTGGATCGTGGCTCCTATTTTCAAGCAACGTGAATCAATGCAACACGTCTGCCTTCCAAAATGATTCCCTGCAATTGTATCTAATTTCAGTTATAAAACAGGGCAGTGAGGACACCGTCCGATGATTATAATGCCTAAATCAACGGTTAGATCCAATAACCTCCCAAACCATCGTTTAATTACTACTCAAACGACACCGGTTCACCCTAAAACGACACCGTTTGTCATTAAAATAGTGTTTCCCTTAATTCCCGCAATCCCCTGTAATTGATACTCAATTGGGACAGGTTTCATATAGCCACCATACCGTTCGGGGCCACGTGGAATTTTTTCATTGGGTGGCACTTTTCAGGATGTAAACAGGTGCTTGTTCAAATGTGTTTTGGATAGTTTGAATTTTGAAAAGACTATTCGCTAGAAGCGTTTAATTATTTGCACGAATAATTTTTTTAAAATCCGGATCACTGATTGCCGAAACAGACAGCTGAAATTGCGAGAAACCGTGAAAGTTTCTCTCCCTATATCCACCTCCTGAAAAGAATAACATTTCATAACCTAGCAAAATGAAAAAAAAAAATTGAAGGATGAAATTGATTCATTTATTGGATCTCTAGCTTGACTTCCAACGATGTCCCTCTCCATAGTCCTCCAGTAGAACACTCCATTCCAATATATTTAATCATTGCTCTATGCTTCTGCTCTTGATCTTCGCTCTGACGGATTTTAACAATTTCATGTTTTCGAAAGACAGTTTTAAGCTCACACACAATTTTGTTTTCCAGAGACGGTTTTAAGCTCACACAAGCTCACACACACATTTTGTTTTCGAAAGACGGTTTTAAGCTCACACACACGTTTTGTTTTTGAAAGACGGTTTAAAGCTCACACACATTTACGCTCGAAAGCAGATTATGTGACTAACTCCTGAGACCACTCTTACATCTAATAGGGTTCAAATGGCACACAGCCCTGTTCCTTTCTATGTCCAGTTCATTTAGACCTCTTTGTTTTTTTTTTTGGAACACGATAGAAGAATCTACTTATACCCTAATCCCAACTCAACCAATCACAATGAGTATCGAACTCCTCTCCGTTGAATTTAAACCTGCAACCTCACTACACTCAGTGAGTGCTGCTACACAACCACTACACCAACTGCCTTGGTACGATCATTAATACTATTGGATTAGCCGAAAACACATACATACAGACGCCCAAAATTGATCTAAAGCAACCTTGCATTCGGTTTAATTTACGAGTAAATTCCAAGGAAGGAGCCTCAAACCAGTCATTTGATCTGCAAAAAGGACAAAGCTTGAACAAACAAAATACAACCAGAAGGCCAGAGCAGCAGTAAGTTATCCCAAGCTCCTGCCACAAAATTGCTTCTCCAAACAAGAAATGTATCTCAAGAGACTTCCAAAACTTTAAGAGCCTTATTTCCAGGCAGTGCGATTCTGCATTTTCTTCACCATTTTCCTAAGAAAACACAGCCAATTGATAATTAATTATGCTCCCCCCCCCCCCCCCCCCACACACACACACACACAATCAATCTGCTGAATCGTTTTACAAAGGTGACCCATTCCCTTTGTAGCTGCCCCGCCCTAAGGAATGGTCTTGGTCCAACCTTTTCTACAATAAAATGCAGTGAATACTTGTTCTGTATTGTAAAATGTCTTGAAACAATCCGAACTTTGAGAATTCATAGAACAAATAAGAAATGTAGTATGCCTTTGCAAAGGCGTTTGTATTGCCCAATCAATAGTTTTCAAACGTAACCATATATCGGTCCCAAAAAGATACCTGTACGGCTGTACCAAACAAGTAACCGCTAAAAAAATCAAATTACGTAGATACCACTCCAGACTTCTTCGACTTCGTCTCACTAACATTTCCAATGTAGTAATAAGTACAACTGCTGGAGAAATAGAGTAATCCACAACGGAGAACACACATCTTAAGAAAAGCTATTAGAGGAAATAGAAGAGTGCGCTGGTAATATACTCCCCAAAAGTAGGTGATTTTGATCTTACTAACCGGATATGAGAAGTTCCCCAAAGTCGCGTCCTCGGGAATGGGAATTGAAATTTCGCTACAAATACTTCACCAGGTTCTTTAGTAGTTTTAATGACGTTCCTATCACTTGCCTTCATTGGAATTTCCTTGGCGCCAGAATTGTCATAACAATGGTCTCTCTGGATGCCCTGTTTTTCAAACAAGACTTAACAACCAAACCTTTTTGAGATCATGAGTTGAAAATCCGGTATATCAATCAGATTAGGGAATGGCTCCTATAAGCACATCTAGAAGGAGGCATTCGGTACTGCCATCTGTAACTACACTGTAATGATTGGTCACTAACACCACAGAAGGGGGTAGAAGGGTATAACAAACATACCACAAAGCCTAGTAACTTTGTTCACGAGAAATACTTATGAAAAAACACCGCAATTCATCGTTACTACTAGGACATTTGATTTGCTACATCTGTCAATTAATGGTGGGTGGATCACACACAATGGCACACCAAAGGTCCACAATAGTTCCTAACTAATGTGAAAAAGCCGTATGCTACAAGGCGACAATGGCTCTACGGTATAACCTCTTTTAACAAATTCAAACGACGCAAGTAAACATCAGCAAAGCAATCAAAATAAGTAATTCATCATATAATAGAAAACTGGCTGTCACAGCCGAAATTTCAGGACTTACATGCTGGATTGAACGTAGAAGATGGAACAGGAGCAAGCCAACTTGGGGGAGGCCAAAATAGGTCTGCATACCCAGGGAAACAGACCAGTGGCCCAACACTACTATCCTCTAAATTGAAAACTCCAATCTCCATTTCACCCAATACTCGAAGTTCATCGTACTGATCATGATAGTTCTCATCGAAGAGCATACAATACTCGTCCACGAAGAAAATGCAGTTTCCTTGGCAATCGAACCGATCGAAATCAGTACCGGAAACAGAGAAGCAACAATCTTTACCCACAAACAACATCCTATCCCCTAGGTTTGTCAACTCCACCCATTTATGCCCTTCTTCATCCAACTTATAAACCCTAAACCAACTTTGCATTTCATTACCACCGGAAACCTCTGTTATAGAAACCCCATTCTCCTCATCATACCAGGTTTTGTTGAAAAATCTCTCTACCATAATCAGTTCCCCGGAGGACTCCACCAAGTTTTTCTTCCCGGCAACTTGTCCATTCAACTGAGGCACAATTAACGAGATGTTCAACAAAGCATCAACTGTGTAACAATTCCCGTACACATCCACAGCGAAGATTTGACCATTAAAGTGTATAATGTCATGGAATTCATTACCTCTGGAATATGCTATTGGCATGAATTCATCCTCTCTTAGCCTAATTGCAGATAAATAACCACCGATGATGTGGTGGTGGCTCTGCAACGCAACTACCACCGCATCGTTGCAGTCTGTATTGGACAAGAAAACAACCTTATTAAAGTGAATTGCCCAATCCTGCTCAATATCGGCCAAAACGCCAAAATCGGCGAGATCCACGTAGTTCACCCGATACGATCTCCCGATTTCATAGATACGAAATTGCGACAAGTTTACAAGTAACGGACTGCATGGGGGCTTGATTTGCACATCAGAGAGGGGATTGAGAAGTCGGGTTTCACGACTGTCTGAAACCCTAACTAGCCAGGGCTTGGGCGGGGGAGAATCGGGAGGGGTGTCGATCGGTCGGAGGCGGTAGACGGTGGTTGCGGTGAGGCAGAGGGAGCCATGGCCGTTGGGTAGAGTGAAGCGTTGGATTGGCCATTTCCTGAAGGGACAAATTATTTTTCGATGATCAATAAGAATAGTTTTTTTTTGATGATTAGCAAAATTATTAAGAAGGGATCGGTTTCTTTGCAGTTGATGTGCTGTTCAATTTCAACCAGTTCATATTGATAATCAATGCTTCAAAACTTGTTGAATCTTCTTTTACCGGTAAAAGTCTTTTATTACAGATAAAAGATTAAAAACAAATCTAGACTATTAAAAATACTATCCGACGGTTGCGATTACTTGAACTACACCTCTGCAGTCTGCAGTTCAAAACTTAGACCGCAAAAGATTCTTAAAAAGACACAGGGATAGCAAAGCAATGATTAAAAGGCCAAAAAAACCTGACAATACCTTGAGAAACAAATCATGCACTGAGCTTATGAATCGATCTGAACGCCAAAAATACTATTCCCTCCATCCCAAATTGGATGTCAATTTTTAATATCTCTGTCCATTTCAATTCCTTATATCTTTCAATATAAATCCCAAAAAATATGTAATATGAATCTTGTATGATAAACAACGAACAAAATACAAGCGTAAAGAAAAACTGCTCCCATCTGTTTTATTGTGTAATGGTTTGTACTGAAGTTTCGTTTGAGATCTCTCTGCTTTGTCCTGGACAAGATTCTCATATCAGCACCTCGTATTGATCTGCTTTTGCAGGGTGTCCTAGGGTCCCGGATTAGGTAGTTTAGTGTACTCCTGTATTTTTTGCAGGGTGTCTTAGGGTCCCGGATTAGGTAGTTTAGTGTATTCCTGTATTTTGCGATGTAATCTTCGGCTTCGGGCTTGAATGAATTGACATTTTCAAAAAAAAATAATCTTGTATGATAGTTCTCTATTATTTCTATTATAGAAAGTTTTCAAACACATGAAAAACATCATAAATTGAAAGATATAAGTGATGAAAAATGACACAAGTTTTAAAATTGTCATCCTTTTTGGGACGGGGAGAGTATCTAACATACGGAGTATCAAGGAATTGATCACCTGAAGGGAGGGATGGAGTTTCGCCACGACGAACAGACGGAACGGAAGCGGAGGACGTCGGTTCGGTTGTCGAGGCGGCTTCCGATCGATTTCAGTAAATCACGCGGGAGTTCCGACCACTGGACCAGAGCCATGCATGTGATGTTTGGTCTTGTGGAAAGCTGAATTGCATATAGTTGTAGAAGATGATACAGGCCAGGGGGTTGAAAAGAAGAGTGAAAGGGGTTTTTATGGTTTTCTTTGCAGAAAAGGGTTGACAAATGGAGATGGCGTGCCACGTTGATGCCATGCAGGGCTCCCCTGTTTTTTCCCCCCTGCCCAAGTGGAGTATTAGCCATGGTTTTAATAAATTGTGTTATCGGGAAACGAAACGGTATCAGTATCAATGATATGGCTATACATAGTCCGATATCGGGACATAGGATGCTGCTTAGTGGCATTATTGTAAAGCGGTATCAAGCGGTCGATCTGGTTGTTCAACTTGGTACAGGCGGTTCGGATTAAATCTGAGCGCATACAAATCATCTCGGCATGGGTGGCTCGAATTGAATATGAGTATATACAAATCTAAGCCTCGATTGCTTGGCAAAGTTCTGAGCGGTCGATTGCCGAAATGAACAGCCGATCGGCCGCTCTGCACCCGTTTTGCAGGAAAGTGCTTAGCAGCATAAGTAAATAAATAACGGTATTGGAGGTCCAAAAATTTCTTTACGTAAACGGTCTTTAATTAAAACACTACTCCCTCCGTCCATTTTTAAGTGTCTTGCTTCGTAACTCCAACTTATTAAAAAGACATCATCATTATGTCTTTCATATCAACTTTTTTCTTCACTTTCCTTACTTATCCATCAGCATGACACTTTTACTTACTAACTTTTCAAAATGGAATATATTTTTAGGAACAAAATAGACAATGCACCAACTTTTACTCACTAATTTTATAAATGGACACTTATTAAGGGACTACGCAAAATGGAATACTGATCTCTAAATAAAGGAGGGAGGCAGTAGTATTTAGGGTAAATTTTGCTGCAGTAGTAGTACTACGAATCTCCAAGAATATAAAAAAAAAAAAACCACAAACACAAATGTCTGAACACAAATTTAGTCGCAGAAGTGTTCAAAATTGTTTGATGGACAACCAATGCATAAAGTTCCAATATTTTTTTGAACAAGTTGAAGATATTTGGGTATCTGGACTCTGGGAAAAAAGAAAAAAAAATCATTTTCGTCCATTTGTATTGTTATCCCCATTTCAAAAAAATAAAAATTACTGATGAATAAAAGATGAAATGAAGGTTGCAGTATCATTTCAATTCCAATATTCACTCTACAATCACTCCCAATTCTCCCTAATCTCCATAAAAATTGACAGAGAGGGTCAGAAATTTGAAAAAATCTTCGACAAGTTTTTGTCATCCTAATAAAATAAATCCCTACACGTAAAATGGAACATTGACCTCCTCGAATACCAAGTCACTAGTTTTACAAGATCGTCTCGTGAATTAACCATCGCTTCTATCTCTTAACACCCGGAGTACCGTAAGCCCGAAAATCATCTCAACATCTAGCTTTCTTGTTGTTTACATGAACATCAGATTGGACTATAAAAGGTGGTTTCCATCGAATGTTCTTGGCTTATAGTCGTCGCGCAATTTTTCGGTTTCATGGCGATCTTCATTCGTCAGGTACGTAAGTCTACGAGTAAGGAGTAAGTTACACGATAAACCACATAATTGCATTGCTGATAGTATACATTTACTTGAAACCATTGTGGGGTCAAAATCCAAGGTGATTGCTACCGTTCGTCATCGTCACTGCTTGAAATCCTATGTTGTTGAATGACCAAAACCGAACCGCTTAAATCGAAATCTGAGGAACCCAAGAGATCTCCCACTGTACCAAGCTCGGGACACTCCTCCCAATCACTCATCCCAGTGGTTAAAGGCGAATGCCCTCGCCCGCCCTTCCCGACTATGAACAACGAGTACATATCAGCCATGTCCCTCAAAGCAGAAGCTGTTTCTGCTCCTGTTTCCACGTACTTCTCTACGTATCCCACCTGACCCGACGTTACATACCTAATAATCATGAACAGCAAAGAGTTACAATTGATGAGAATTGGAACATCTTAGGCCCCGTTCCGCTAAAATTCTCATTTTGTAGGTACTTATTTCTCGCTTTACGAAACAGGTCATTCTTTCACAATACAGCACCTTAGCGGAACGGACAAAAAAAAACAACTAAACTAGCCCTGCTAGAAACTTTTGCATACCCGTGATGATCTCCATGTTCCATTGTGTCAAAATATGAATGCAAGCACATATTCAGTCACTGCTTATTTTGGTGTAATGCTTATTCAATGAGTGAGAAATGATATTGAGAAACATAGTTCTAAACTAGCAGTGGATTCCAAAGCAGAAAGTCTACCTCCCCGCTCAGTTTCACCACTCTCCTACCGTAGTGCTCAATCTTACCATTTGTCTCGGCAATCAAAGGTCCAGAACTCTTCCCTCATCCCCTGGAAGAGTTCTTTTGAAATCCAGACTGTCCAAAACACTTTTAGACGGTGAGATTGAGAGCGGTGGGGGTAGTCTTTTTGATTCCAAAGAGCAAATCAATGGCATTTTGTATCCCCTTCCTCTGATCAAACATCAGTACAACAGTAGATTTATAACTAGAAATGCCGCTTATTTGGTATGAAAATATGTTTGCAAACTGTTTGCAGTTTGCACGATAGTTGATAAAATGAGCCAAGTTACTTGAGTTTGAGCTCATGTTCGCTCGACAAAAGTTTGTTCAAAATTGGCTTGTGACATAAATGAATCAAGCTAGGTTGAATATCTATTGAAGCTCGATAAGTTTTCTAACCAAACTTGAACAAGCTACTATTCATATTCAGCTCGTTCTGTTTATATTGTCTCAAAAAATTAGGCTACTCAGGATCGGCTCAATTAAAGCTCCTTCAAGACATGGGCGAAGGTATGTATTGGAAAGTGGGGTCACTTGATCCTGTTGAGTCGGGAAATGTTTCTAGAGTAGCTATATTTTTAGTGCTATTTTCCACCTTTTGACCCCATAAACACTACATAACTGTCCAAAGTACTTGACCTCATTGTTGATAAATGTTGACTTCGCCCATGTTTAGAGATCAACACGATTAAAGCTCCTTTGAGATTGACTCAGCTAATTAATACCCACACTTCAGCTTACTTTTCGAGCACATTTAAGTTTTCAAATCAAACTTGAACAATTTTCACAGATAAGCTAAAGAGGACTACTATTAAACTGCTTCTTGCCAAGTGAAACAATGCACAAAGATCAACCATTAGCATACCTGTTGTAGAACTCCGTCAAAATCGCTGTATCGGCTTCACTCTCCGTCTCCCGATCCGAAGAACAAACCGACATCATCAAAACATCGTCCTCCTCCTTGTTATGCGCAACATTCAGCCCAACATTCCTATCCCTATCCGCCGCCGCCAAAAACCTTATAATCGTCAAGTTTATATGGTGGTGCATGCTGAGCCTCCGGCTAAACCCGAGGGCCTCCCGATCGTCGGGCCCGCCGAAGAACAACGTCGCCACGTGCTGCAGCGACTCTGACCCCGAAACCGAGCCCTGTGCAGAAAAAAGGACGAGGTGGTCGCGGCCGCGGGTGGGAGCCAGAATTTTTGGTTAGTGGGATAAAAATTGAGTTGATACGAAAATAACTTAACTAATCTAAAGAAATTGCTCACTCCATCCCACAATGTGTTCCTTTTAGGCATTTATAAAAATTTTAAGGGGGCAAGAATTAAATGCACGTCTCCTTTGAATTAAAATTTTTAAAGTTATTTTTAGTCATTTATGGAGGTTAAACTTAACTTTTTTACATGACTTTTCAAATAGGATTAATATTTGCGGACATCCTAAAATAAAATAGAGGACCATATTATTATTATGGACAGAGACCTATTTATTAAATTAAGAGGTTAATCATAAGATAGAGATATATCGATAGAGCGAAATGCAATATTTTCCTAAAGACTTGTTATAATATTTTGTAAACGATGCATGATCCCGTTTTCAACTCTTGACAAATATATATATATATATATATATTGAATGCTTGAAGTTTTCTACGCATTCGAAGCAAATTTAATGAATTTTTTACGGGTTGAAATAGCAAAATTTGGCTACAAGTTGTCAAATGTCATGTGAGAAATCAAAGTGGATATGGTCAAGTGACCCTGTTTGAATTTTTTACGGGTTATTAAAATGGTAAAATTTGGCTACAAGTAATCAAATTTTCTGCGAGAAATCAAAGTGGGTGCGGTCTAAGTGACCGTGTACGTACCTTATACCCTCCTCCGCCCCTGGTGGCGGCGACGGAGTTAGTGAGGCCACGGTCGACTAGGATGGCGACGGAGCACTTGGAGTGGCGGAGAATCTTCTGGTTGGTGGTGCGGATGCCTTCTTTGCCCGGTTCCATCTTGCCGTCGATGCGCTGGTGCTTGTGGAAGTGGAGGAGGATTATGGAGGCTCGGGTTTCTTCGGCTCGAGCGCAAACGTCGTCGTGCATGTTCAGGAATGGCGACACCGCTTTTACCTGTGCAGCAAGTTTTAATTTTTATTTTTCGACAAAATTTAGTCGTAAAATACCGATAAAAAACACCAAAAGTAATCCTAGGAGCCCGATCCCAATACCAAAATTTAGTCGCAAGTTGTAGTTAAAAGTTTTTTCTAATCATTTTTGTTTTTATAACTTAAGCGCCCCGGCCAACTACCCGCACCTTTACTAATTCTGGGAGCCCCAATACCACCGCTCACTTGCGGGGAGCCCAATTATAGTCGGAACAAAGCTCCGTATGTACTGATTCGATGGAGTTGGTAATGTCTGAGAGGTTTCAAATTTGAAGATATTATTTCCACTATTTCCTCTATATTCTACCTCCTTTATAACCCTTCTATTCACTCACGGGTGACATTTTTTAAAAATCATCAAATTTCTATTTCTACATTTAGAAAACGACCAATATTTTGGAAGAAAATATCAAAATGGAATAGCGGACTAGCAATTAGGAACAGAGTACTAAAGTTCACAAATCACAACAATACTACTACAGTAATAAGTAACTATCACCTGGTGAACCACCACTCCGGTCTCAGCGGTGAAGGCGTCCACTGCCTCATTGATCTCCACCACCTCGTTGCCGCCGTAGTTAT
Source organism: Rhododendron kiyosumense (assembly GCA_019656275.1). Lineage (NCBI taxonomy): Eukaryota > Viridiplantae > Streptophyta > Magnoliopsida > Ericales > Ericaceae > Rhododendron > Rhododendron kiyosumense. Next base: position 40,204 of record BPLS01000219.1, on the reverse strand, counting down.
CCTCATCACTCAGCTCATCATCTTCCCGCTGGTGGTACATGAGACTGTTATCCTTGCTCTTCTGATCAGGCAGCTCTATCAGGTGCATCAAGTAAGGAGTTATTGGGCCTCTTTCGGACCCTCTCAAGGCTGCAATGAGCCCAACAATGGTGGACACGTGGCGCGGGTTGTGGACACAGGCCAGCATTCGTAGCTCGATTTCCGGGTCTTGCCATTCCAGCGCCACGTGTCTGTAGCCCAGTGATTCATTTTCTCTTCTCACAATATAGACTATGATTGGGCCCACTATCAGTGTGTTAGTCACTATGGTTGCCAACATTAATCCATAGAATTGTGTGCTCGTAACCACCTGGATCAATTCAGACAAAATGAAATGAACAGTTCCGATCATTTATGTGAGACACGAAAGTAAACCCCGCACATTGATCTGTGCACCATTGGCCGTTTCCATGCATAAATAACTCAAGAATCCAACGTGCAATCATGGGGTTTTTGTGTAGACATTTTTGACAAAAAACTTTGGATAGAAATCATTTTCTAGATTTTATACAGAGGGGAAAATGTAAAGACTTCAAGTTTTCATGCAAAAAGATACATCTACAACGATACGAAGCACAAAATAAGTTATTGGCTACATTTTTGTTACACTCATAATTAAATAGGACAAAATTTCCCACAGCCCAAGGATACTGCCAAGTGGGTAGAAAAGGGGCGCCTAGTGCCTGACTAGTCGGCTGTCTAATCTAGACATCGACCAACGCCTAGGCGGGGACTAATCGGCCTAGGCAGCTGCCTTTAAGAACACTGTATTAGAGAGAGAGGGGAAAAAAAAAACACTTACGTTACTTTGGAGGCCGACAGAAATGGAAACAAGATCGACATGGCCTTTGACATTCATCAAGAAAGCAAAAAGAACACCTTCGTTCATCGGAATCCTCAGGTAATAGCAAGCAGCAAGGGTGCCACTGATCTTCCCTCCAAGGCTCAGCAACAGAACAACAGCAACCACCCCTAGACTTGCAAGGCTGTTTATGGTAGTCATGTCAGCTTGAAACCCCATGTACCCCAAGTAAACAGGGAAGATGAAGTTATGGACAGAGTAATTCAGCTTCGGCAGCAGGGTCCGGCCCGTTTTCCCGCCTTTCGGGAACATCGACCCGATCAGAAAACAGGCCACGATGCTGTTGAATCCCATCGACTCGATGGTCATGGCGGTCACGACGAGGACGGACAGTATCCCGAAGGCTTCGGCGTTCTTGAGGTGCTTCTGGTTTCTGTTTCGCCTGTTTAGCCAGTTTGCCAGGTACATGTTGAGGATTATGACTGCGACCACCAGGAGGAAAGCGAGGCATCCGAACAGGACCCAGTGCATGAATTTCTTCTTGGCTCTGCTTTCCGAGCTCACGACCAGTAGAACGACGGAGTACATGTCGCTGATGAGGGAGGAGGTGATCACCAGGCGGCCGAAATCCGTGGTGGCGAACTTCAGCTCGGCAGCCATGCGGATCACGATGGGAGAGGCAGCGTTTGAGAAGATCACGGCGATGGTCAGGGCCATCGTGAACATGGGGCCGTGGGCCCCCGTCTGGTGGTAGATGAAGGGTGTGATTGCTGCCGCGAAGACCGTGCACGTTACGCAACCCCCGCAAGCCAGTATGCTTGCGGGGCGCAGGTTGCGCACCAAGTAAGGGATGTCGGTTTCAAGGCCGATTAGGAACATGATGATTATGCGCGAGAACAATGCCATGGCTTCATAGTAATCGCCGGTTAAATCTTGGAAGAATATCTTTTTTACGGCTGAAATGTGAGATAAGCCCGAGGGACCTAGCACGAATCCGGACTGCAACAAAGACAGAGAAACAAACATAAGAAGGCTGCATATTTGTTCCCATTTTTTCCCGTACCGGTGTCTCGATGCATTTCCAGCTATTGGATCACGTGAATTTTTTTGGAAAAAACGAAAATGATCGATTATTTCGAACTTCATAAAATAATGTCCGCCAAAAGTGATGAAATTTAGCTACAAAAACATGCTCATTTTTTTAGATTACATACCAAAATCAATTTCAAATTCTAAAAAATGATGGAACGATAAAAACATATGTTTCGATGCGTGTGTGTTAGAGACGTACTTACGAGAATTTGGGCAATGGGTCCGGGTTGACCCAACGGCTTCAATACAAGTTGAAAGCAATGTGAGAGAACCAAAATGAAAGCAACTTGCATCCCCATTGTCGAAACCGGGTTATACATCTCCCGGTTGCACGCCACCCGCTTCGTGGCGTCCATTTTGCTGCTTCTTTCACCAAATTAACCAATCACAAGAAAAATTACTTTAACCAGAAACCTATTTCTACAAATTTCTACCTATGTGATATAATTACGAAACTATCGAGAAAGCCTGAGAAAGGGTCAGGATGGGAGGAGAGGGGGCGGTAAGAGAAAGGTTGATGCGAAAACCCTTCTCTCTCCTCTATTCCTGACCCTCGTGCGAAACTTTCTCTCTCTATATCTCTAGTTCTCTCTCTTGCTTTCATTGGTGGAAGTGGCAAAGTGAAAAAGGAAGAGAGGAGGGGTTGGGAGTTTTGCTTAATTTAGCTTTTAGCATGGCCTTGTTTAAGGATGGAGGGCCGTGCTTAGCGGATTTTGTCAGGGGAAGGCGTTAAGATATCACTGTTTGTTTAGAAAATTACTAAATATTTAGTCAGACAGACAAATTCCACAATTGCCACTTATTATTGCGACATCAACATCCTATTCAAACTCTTTTTTTTTTTTTTTCACTAGGGAAAGATTTTCGTTCAATAAAGTCATCTGGCACTTACAAAGGAATTACATCGAAATAACAGAGAAATGAATCCAAAGAAATTACAACAAAATAGGAGAATTTTCTTTTGTATCTAGACACGAGCCTCGTGATGTTAACATGTTCTGTAAAACGGATCGAAACGAATTTGGCGGTAGTGCAAGTCAAAGATCAAAACAAATAACCCTAAGCATGGAATATATTCAGATCGAAGAAAGCATTGAAGAACCATGTAATTCCAACACAGAAAACCACCAAAAACAAGAAAAAGCAAATAAAAAAAATTACTGCAAACGATCGATGACTCCTGTCAGAAAATCCCAATCTCAAACCATGGATTATATGGCTAAGAGCTCCGGATCTCCAAATCTCAGGGCTCAGAGGAAAGGTGGAGTGGGCTGTGCAAGAGGTGGTAGGGTGGTTGTGGAAAAGGCTGAAGACAGTGGAAGTGGAAGCAATGATAGGAGTAAGCTGTAAGATTTCGTAGGAGGGTGTTCATTCCTCCCATTGATGGAACATACGCTTCTATATGGAGGACACACGGTCTCCTCCCATAACCTGATTAACGTCATAGGGATAGAGAAAGAATTGGCCGACAGGCCCGGCTTCCCCTGCTGGAATCACAGGCAACACAGACCGCGGGTTCTCTTGAGGAACCGGGGACTTTGGAGGGATATCCATGATCTAAAGCAAGACAAAGACTTTTAAAACTGGAGTGAATACATGAACACTTCTTTTCTGGAAACTTGTGTACAAGTACTAATCCACCTTTTCTGGCAAGTCTACTAGTATTAAAAGGGAATGACTTCGGTGTCCCCGGTCATTTTGGGGTAGACCAATATTGTTTAGGCATCCATCCATTGACAAGCTAAAAAGTCCTAGGTCTAGGGGAATCCCAATTTTCTTCTAACATAGGGTAATCAAATAAGACGCAAAATCTCAGAAAAAAATCATGTCCTTCCAACAGAGAATTCACCAATAATTCTAATGAAATAAACTAGTAACAATAAATCGGAAAACACAAACAAAGGGAAAACTAGGGCTCAACTAATCGACCACGAGGGAACAGGCCAACCTGTATACAGGCAAAAAATGGACAACGATGATCCAAGGGTATTATTTTCTTCTAGTCTTCAACTTTTTGATGGTTAATTTCCTTCTGGGAGGGTTCAGCCGCGTAACCCAGGATTGGCAACTTGATTCTGGCTGTTGTGATACTCTTCATCTGTCACTGGCTTTACCTTGAATTCACCTCTAGTAAAACCTGTAGGAACCTACAACCACCAAAGCCTCAAAACAACAATTACCCCGCCATTCCATATGGTAAATAGTATGCAGGAGAAATTTCTTGGTTACCTTTGATAAATCTTGTTTTGCTCAACTTGATTCTGGCTGCTGTGATAACTACTCATCTGTCAATAGTCTCACCTTGAATTTACCTCTAGTAAGACCTGTACCAATCTAAACCAAACAAAGCATAAAACAACAATTACCCGCCATTCCAAATAGCATGCAGGACCTTAGACAGAAAAATCTTTTTCTGCTTGTCCTTGGAGTCTTAAAGTGATAAATATACTTAGACACGAACATCCCCCGCCTGATGGCAGGTGTCCAAATTAGGATCCGCTCGTGAAACAAGCCCCGGTCCCATTTCGATGATCCAAGCCATTCATTTTGTTGGCTTGTTTATATGGATATGCAGAAAACGAGGTTAATTGGTCATCAACAAGTGCCTTGTTCATACGAATATGATTTGTTCTGCCATGGATATCTGGTTAAGCTGAGAGATTTACACATTGGAGCTTACAAGATGAATGACTCGTATCATCAGGACGAGTGGAACCCATTTTGAATCACGAGATTATCACATAAGCAGATCCTGATCCGATTATATGTTACCTTGAATGCGGATTGGTCCGGTACGAGGAACGAGAATGGGAACGTGGTACACCACATGCTTAAACTGTGGTACGCTAGGGGTAAGCTTCTATAGATAACAAAACTAGAACTTACTATTCTAAGTGATAAACATCTAGTGAAATTGGGTATTGTTTGTCCAGTTATTCATACAAAACACATTTCTAGGAGCATAACGATGGAACCTTTTACATTTTCTCCTACCGAAATTCCATTTTCTCTCTACCATAATAAGTTGACAGTTTGGGGAAAACTCACAATCGCTAAATTTACCGTGTTGGGCTGGTAGTGTACCAAGTTTTGGAATATCCGTACCAAAACGTAATTCACTAGGGTAGTAGCGTTCCCTGGTAACAGAGATCTGATTTACCTGGGCAACATAATTCCAAACCATCCTACAAATATAGAGAGCTTATAAACACATCAATTTAGGTACCAGGTTTTACTCCTCTTAGTTACAGCTCAAAATACACAGTTAAGGTTGACTAAGTCTATATAAATCGGATAAAAGTCCATGCCAAAATACGCAATCAATTTACTTTATATTAGACAATGAAGTGCTAAAGTGTTTCACATGTTCAAAGAATACTAAAATGAAATAAGCAAGGAGAGAGATTGCCTATTTTAGGTACATGATACCAAGTCTTAAGGACTGAAGGGAATAGGATGACCTCATGAGTATAGGATTGTCATAGTTGAAGGGCAAACCAGAGGGCCTGACCGAAGCGCAACCCATCCCTAAAGCTGACGACTCATACTTGGGTTGGCGGCAAGGCCTATGCTGCTCGGGATCGAAGGCAGATTGTGGAATGGAAGCTTGAGCTCAAGGGTTCATCTGAATGTCTAAGCCTCCTTCATGGTTCAGCGATAGACTAGTCTTAGAGAGAGGGATACTAGAAAGACAGGGATACTCGTTGACTGAATGATCTTCAGTCTTCACATCATACCTACCACTGGCATCCACGAGGCCCCCAAGGTCTCATGTTACGGAACCCAACATATCATTGACCTCTAGACCTTGGGTCCTTCAGAATTAGTGCCTAGACCTCATCGGTTTGTTCCCCCCACCTAGCCAGTCACTAAAGGTGCAAATGTGTCCTCTGCAAATCGAGCTTCAGCCCCAATATATCACACTTGGTAAGAACTTCAGCATGGGTCTCTTCAGCAACCCCTCAAGTAGTTACTCCCTACCTGGTTAACCATCAATTCCTCGATTGAGGGATCCTATGAAAAGCAGGCAAGAACCTCAGTAAAACGACGCGAGCTTCAGGGTGTCAACCTTCAACACCTTGTTTTCAATCACCCAGGACTACGATTTCAAGGATCCTCAGCATCCCAGTCTTAGACACCTTTATGGTGTACTTCTCAACGAAGCCCAACGGCCTTTGCCGTTTAGGCCCCTCGAGACCATGAGGGTGATGGAAAAAACAAGAGATTTCAAGAATCAACACCCCTTCCCCTCTATTGAAGAAGTGAAAGATCTTCTTGAAGCATGTATTGCCGAAGGGAAGGTCCCCCCTCCAAGATTTTCATGATCATGGCCTTCAGCCTTGATTTGACTTGAGCAGCATGGCTATGCTCAATTCCATGGCTAAGGAATCACTCATCTGGAAACTTCAGCCTTGTGAGGGTGATTCAACCTTGGCTAAGGAATCACCCATCTGGAACTTCGTGGTTATGGTTGACCCATGATCCAACCGAGCAGCTGAGGAATCATCCTCTAGGGTCTTCGCAACCAACAAAACTCTAGTTCCTCCAATCAACGGTTTAGAAGCCAGCCTTCTGATGTACTCGAACCAAACGACCCTTCAGCAGGATGACGATGCTCAATTCCTTGTCTCAAGAATCACCCCTTTGAGAACTTCACAGTTACGGTCTTCAGCCATGATTAAACTTCAGTAGCATGGCTATGCTCAATTCCTTTGCTATGGAATCATCCTCTGGGGGACTTCGCAAGTAGAAGAACTGCAATTGCTCTAAATTAGCGGGTTAGAGACTAGCCTCATGAGGTGGTACTCAAACCAAACAACTCTTCAGCAGCATGGCTATGGCCAATTCCTTGGCAGAACCACTCCTCCGGGGGACTTCACGATCATGGCCTTTAGCCGCAATTTAACTTCGGCAGCCTGGCTATGCACAATTCCTTGGCAGAGGAACAATTCCTCAGGGGGACATCGCGGTCATATGATTTGACTTTAGAGCATGGCTATGCTCAATTCCTTGGCAAAGGATCAACTCCCTGGGAGACTTAGCTTTCAGCCACAATCTGGAGTTAAACAACCACTTTCAAGATGGGATCACCTCAAACCCAATTATTGCATCTATGACCACTCCATGAGGCATTCAATTCTTGAATGCTGGGCTTTTAGGATTCTTGTGCATAGAACATTTGATTGTGATGATCTTGACCACCTGGTGGTAGCTTGCATCCTCAAAGACCCTGCACCTTACTACAACGTCAACCCAAAGTTGAAGGTCATGATGTTTTCCCATGTAAAGAGCACGAAAAACCAAACAAGGTTAGGAGGTTAAGCTGAAGATCAAGTTCAAGCAATCCTTTGATCAATTTGGGGTATCACTAGTAACTCGATTTTAGGCCACCTCAAAGCTGAAGGTCACGATCTTGTCTTGAAGACCAAGTTCAAGAATTCTTGATCAATTTGGGGTATCACCATCATCCAATTGAAGGAGAAAACAATGAAGAACAATAGCAACAACCCGCGCCAGCTGACTTGCTAACCTTTAGCCTAACCATGTGGCTCTAAAGATTAACTTCAGGTCAATGATTGAAAAAGCATGCCTAGGCGAGGCGAGGCATGAGGCGAGGCATGAGGCGAGCCTGTGACGCCTCACAGGTGTGAGGCGAGGCAAGGTTGGGTGAGGCGGGTGACTAGTCGCGAGGCGTGAGGCGACTAAAAAATCACAAAATACAAACGAAAGACGTCTTATATCCCAAAAACGTGATCAGATCAGACATACCTCTCTGCTTCTTTCCTCTGTGGCGTCAAACACTACGATCAGATCAGATCTTCAAATGTCAGAGGTAAGATCAGATCTCTCTCTCTTCTCTCTCTCACACAACTCGAACACCTCTCTCTCTTATTTTCTTCTCCTATTCTTCTTCGACAGGGGGTGTGTGTGTGTGTATATAGATATAGATATACACACACACCCTTCTCCTTCTCTCTCTCTCTCTCTCTCTCTCTATCCCTCTCTCTCTCTCGCACCCTTCTACTGTTGGTCAGTGGGCTGCACCCACTGCTGGGTCTTCTTTTTTCACAAATACACACATAATATATATTATATACAGTAATGATTAACCAGTTTGTATATATTAATACTATTGTTGTTGATCATATTTTACTAGTATTTCGTATGTTTGATTGTTGGTTATTATGCAATATGGTGATGTTTATTCTTGTTTTGATGGTAGGAGTGAATATTGGTCATTTATGTAGTTTATATTTTCTTTTTTTTTAAACGCTCGCCTCGCTTCAATGAGGGCTTTGTCGCCTCGCGTATTTAAATCACTGCTTCAGGTTATACAGCTCGTGAAGCCTTATATTCCACTCAATAGTTTCCAATTTTCCTGCTGTGGGACTCTTTCCCTATGGTGGGTTCTCACAGGTTGAGTCACCAGGGTCTCCAGGGACGGAGCCCTCGTCATCGCTTTCAACGAACCCGACCATTAGGTATTTTACCCCTCTCTATGTTCCACTGACCCTATATGAAAAGGAGAGTCAGCAAGGTTTCATGGATGGAGGAACGCCATCAATACTATATATGGGATTTTCAAACAAGAAGGCATCCTTTAGAAGCACCTCATCCGGTACCCTGTTGAAGTCGCAAGCTCTGGCAACCGAACTTACATCACCCTCAGCTACGTTGAAGTTGACCTCGTTGTGGGAGCCATCAATCTTAGAGAGAAAGGGACACTCGTTAACTGAAGGACAACCCCTCGGTCTTCGCATCATACCTACCACGTGACATCCACGCGGCCCCGGAGGTCTTGTGGTACAAAACCCAACATACCATTGACCTTTTCATACTTCGTGCCTAGACCTTATAGGTCTGTACCCTCCACCTAGTCAGCCACTAAAGGCACAAAACTGTCCTCTGTACATCGGGCTTTAGTCCTAATATATAAGGGTGATACTGGTCCAATTTTGGGCAATTTTTGGAACCAAACCAGATATTTGGTTTAGAAGATTTGTAAACCGGAACCGGTTGAAGTAAAACCAGTCCGGTTTCAATCGGTTTGACCGGTTTTCTGGTTTGGTCGATTTAAGAGCTGAGTCAATTGGGATGAAGAGATAGATCTAGGTTTCTGGAATGTTGAAGTTTGCGACTAAAGATCTGCAAAACATACAAAAAATCAGATGATTTATAGAGCATTTGAGTCAATAAATCGAATGAATTTAAGGAAAACAATGCTGGGTTTTCTCAAAGTCAACACAAACACAAACACTACCTAACAGTGTGCGATTGAAATTGGGGGTATCATAACAAAATGTTTTGCATCTTACTATTACAGTGCCCTTATTTGCATCAAGTCGATCACCATATTGCAGAATCTAAACATGAAACTAACCCACAGTTACATGAGAGAGAGAGAGAGAGAGAGAGAGAGAGAGAGAGAGAGAGATCAGCGCTCAGAGGAAGAGAAGAGGAAGAGAAGAGGAAAGCGATGAATCGGACTTAGACTTTAGGGTTTATATGTAAACACATGTGTATGTAGTAAATCTATAATAATCTTCATGAATAAAATAAACAGATGGGTAGCCTAGCGGGAAAGTGACGCACTAACATGCTTTAGGTCTCAGGTTCGAGACTCCCGAACCTTATTTTTATATGCACGTGTAATACCGGTTCGGTTTGGCATCTATGTCCACAAAACCGAAACCTCACCGAATTAAAAATTTGAAATTATGACAAACCAGACCAGACCGGTTCTATCTTAAAACCGAACCAACCGCTGGTTCGGTCCGATTTTCCAGTTTAATTCGGTTTTCCGGTTTAAAGTAACACCCCTACCAATATACCACACTTCCCTATTAGTTTGATCTCAGAGGTCTGACCTATAGCTCATAGGCATGCGACCTTCAGACCACCAGCCATTCAGGACCTTCCACATATCCTCAATCCAGCTGTATCTCAGGCGATCTCACACCCATATGAAAGATCCTTGCCATTGTGGTCCTAGACATTACACAACATTGCTCTTGGTTCAAGCCATTACTAGAACATCATTTGGTTTCTCTGCTGCCACCCCCTCTCTCTCTGTAGGATTTGCCTTGGGCTCTATCCACCTCCACCTTCGACACCCCGAGCCTTCAACCTGTCGTTGATCATCCCGGATCACCTTGATGGCTCCTCTAGCCCTTCGGTTTAGCTCACACGTATTAATTCAACTCACTTGAGAAGTATGTTTGGGAAATAAACCCAGGCTTTTTTCCACTCTGGATCATAATCTATTCATCAATGCGCTACCAATACTTCCTTACCAATTATTGCAACCTGTTGAGAGTATAATTCATAAAGTTGCCCAAGCTTTTAGATGAGTTGGTGGTCAACAATCTAATATAGTATCAGCGCAGGCAATAGATCCCGTGTTCGAATCTCACCATCTACCTAATAATTAAAATTTACACCTGTTTAGCCAGCTTATGGAGGATAGCCTGGCTAGCTACACATGAGGGGGCGTGTTGAGAGTATAATTCATAAAGTTGCCACTTCTCTATCAGCTTAAGCTTTTAGATGAGTTGGTGGTCAACAATCTAATATAACCTTCAAAATTAGGAGATGCCCAAAGATCAATATCAACTATATTAAAGGATAAAAGTTTTTAAAAAATGAGGTTGATCGCGAAGAGATGACCCTCCATTCCCCTGCCAAGAAAGTTCCACAACTATATAAAGGTTGAACATGCATACCTTTAAAAAAATCCTAACTTTGAGAGCACTGCTCAAGACTACAAGCCTTTTTCGATTCCCTGAAGTTAAGTAGTTTAACATACTGCGATCAACCAGTACTTCAAATCTCGGATAGGATTGAGCATTTTCAGGCTCTGCTATACCATCCATCCTTGCCTGACACAAATAGGTGACTATGAGATCACAATGAAGTCACAAAACTAAGAATAAATATGAAAGAGAAGTGATGTGTTTTATTATTCTTATGCGAACATGTGCACTCACGCGCGTGAACACACACACACACACAAACTAAAATTTCCAAGCATACACCCATGAAAAAAACTTAACATCACTATAACGTCAAAATTTTTAGCACTCCAATGCTTTGTACTTATTCCAAAGCACTTCTACAAATACAAATGCACTTTTGACATATATACCGACGTTATTGATCACCCCTAGGGCAGTGTTTAGCATATCCCTAACAAAATTACATCTGAAGTGCAATATGAATCAAATACAGAAATAGTTCCCTTCACCTTCTTCAGTTTAGCCTTCGCCCTTAAGCTTTTAGAGGCATATGACAAACAAAGTAGTAATAAAATCTATGAAGCCAGAGATGAATACTCACAAGATTCCGGCAAATTTCACGCTCAATTTTGGAAAATGAGGTCTCTAAAGATTCCACTCTTCCAGTGGCTTTACAGTAAGAGCATGGTTCACTAATCAAAAATGTCACACTAGATCGAACCTGTCATGTATATCAGCAACTTGGTTAGAAAAGTAAATACCGCGATGAAGTCATCAATCTTGCTTAGAAAAGTTTTCCATTTTACTTTTGGAGATATATATTGCTAAAGCTAAATTTGAAAGTATAACAGATACCTAACCCCAAGGGGTTGGCCCAGTGGCCAAGGCTTTAACACTTAGGTGTTTTGCTCCTTCCTAGGTCTTAAAGTTCAAAACCTCTTAGGTGCTATCAACTCTTGGGGACCAGGCCCATACGGGACTTTGTCCCAATTTTAATTGGGCCTACTGCCAGTGGACGGTGGATTTGGTCCCCAGAGATTAATCAAAGAGCATGCTGGCCCACACACTCTGAGTTAACAGAAAGAAAACAAAATTATAACATATACCTTTTGTTAAGATCTGACAAATGCAAAAGGTTAGATAGGTTGTAGTGACTATTTGTAATTCTCTCTTGAGAGCTTCCTGAATTTAAAAGCAAGACAAGCAACAGAGAAATATATTACTATGAAACAACCAACATACCCTCCTTCGGGTGATTTCCATAATCCCATTCATAGACAATTCAGAAATGTTCACTGTTGATCGGTCTCTCTTCACTGCCTCTTTAATTTCATCATAGACCAGTCTCTTATATACTGAAATAGGTGCCAGAAGAAAACTAATTAGCAGAAGCAATCTAGTTAAACTTAAATTCCAGATCCTTTAATGTTTAATTACAATGCCCAAAGCATTAATTTTATTAGAAGTTAAAGGTAGACAACAGATGGGAAAATCTCAAAATCTCATACATTTGGAAAACTTGTTTAGCTGTACCCAGTTCAATATGTAAGTTTAGACGCACAAAAAAAAATTAAAAAAAATCAAACATGTCAGATCAAATTGTCATCTGTATGTCTTAACACATTACACGTTATGTTTAGAAAACCCATGTGAGGAAGCAGCATACATTACATGTTTTTTTGGAATATTGACTTTTATTAAGAAACCAAACAAAACAGATCAAGGAGATAGCCTTGAAATTACAAACAAGAAACCCAAGATAGACAAAACAAAACAAAAACCAGAGACCCTATACAAGGGATACACCACATCCTCTAGAAGACAAAACCTTAACACCAAAGCCTAAAACTGGAGCACATACAAAGGAATACCCCAATCCCCACAAAGATGCACATTTTCAGCAGATTTAGGGAACTTCTGCCAAGAAAGCATGCTATGTATCCATATTGACGTCTGTTCTTATGTACTTCTTGTCATGGGAATCATGGGTCTATCTTTTATGGGTTTAGAAAAGGTTTGATGTTATCATAAGTATACACGAAAGATGAAAATAGAACGGCCTTCTTCAAAAACAAAGAAATAATAGGACTTGCGGCACGTTAAGTGTATTTTACAGGTGGTATTAACTTTTAAATGATACTTTCTAACTTCTAAGATTCCAATTACATTTATTTTCAGAACACTAAAATGCTTCCATACACAGCAGCTATAACATTGACAAATATATCCTATCAATCCACATCCTCGATCTTGTGTGGCTGGGAGTGGGACTAGCCATGTGAGAGAAGAACCATTGCTTCCTCAACCAACAAGAGCCGATTGAAAAAAATATACCATATTGAACAGAGCATGACATGCAAAATCATGCACTAGCAAAAGTATTTGAGTTTACTTAACATAAACTGATACCCTCCAGGTGGGTACTGGCGTCTATATAGTAGCACTTGTGGATAGGGCAAAGAGTCAGCACACACAAATTGGACAAAAAGTATTTTTCATTTTCCCTGATAAAGCACATTATTATTTACATATGAAAAAGAAGTGACTACAGCTAACCTATTAACTGATCAATGGTACAAGCTTGAAGTGGTTGTATTGCCTGTTTAGCTTCATGTCACTGTCACAGTTTCAACATCAACCCTGGTGTTCCACTCTTTTGTGGTCTAGAATATTTTCCCCTTAGAAAAGGGGATAATCGTATGACAGGAACCCTTACTAAAATGTTCATAGAAACCCAGAACCACAATTTGGAAAAGCAACCAAGAGGCTGTGCCAAAGACTGAAATATCAAGATTCCGGAGATTGGACAAACGGAGCCAAAGAGCTAAAACTATGTTTGACATAAACCACAAATTTGAAATCCAAAGATAGTACCCAAGAGCACCCTTAGAATAATCATTTTGGATTGATATTCTGGTAAGCCTTCTGAAATTATCAAAATTTCACAAAGATCACTGATAACCAGTATAACCACCATTGAGATAAATACACAAACACACATTTATAGAGCGAGAGAGATCTATCTTACTATGATCCTCCATTTTAAGGAAATCCACAACAATAATGCCTCCAATATCTCTCAGGCGTAATTCTCTAGCAATCTGAAAGAGTTGATTTCGTTAATGATTATGAGCAACCACAAAATGTACGAATAAACAGCATGACTAGCTATTCTGTCGAAATAAGTAGAGGGGAGAATTAATTCATAGAACTAATCCATGAGCTTTCATGTGTGTAGCTATTGAATAACGCTGAAGCAAAGCCAAGAGGGGCAAGACTAGCATCGTATGAGCTTTTGTGGACCTATCCCTAACTAAATGAAAGAGAGAAGAAAAAACTCTTATGACATGGATATTAGAAAACAGAAGAGTTATCAGAGATTCAATTGATTTGATTTCATGTATTACCTATAAAACAAGAGAAAGTTACCTAACATAGTCATATTCAACTAAAGATTTATGTATGCATGAGGAGAACAATAAATCAAAGTCTCCTGATGAATACACAATATGCCATACAAAGAGATATAACTTGGTTTAAAGTACTTGTTTGGCAGCATCACGGTTGACACTGAGAATAGCTTCCTCTTGCATGTTGGTCATGCATTTCCCACTATTCACATCAATAGAGACTAATGCTTCAGTTTGCTCAATCACTAGATAAGCTCCATTAGGAAGATCAACCCTGCAATACATGAGACATAATCAGCACCAAAGAGTAAAAGATATTGAAGTCAACACGTCAACTTCAGCAAGAACGGAGATGAGTGGTGGACAAATCATTGTGAGCGTCATTTACAAGTTGCATGCATGCATCTCAGGAGAAAAATAAGGGGAAATTGCTGTCAAATATCACAGAAATATATGGGGAGGTGACTAGAAACTGCTGTTAAATACCCCAGCATTTATGGTTGATTACCTTCGGAGAGACGGAATATATGGGAACCCTTACCAATGGGAAGCTAATAAGATTGCTTTTATGGTTGATTACCTTCAGAGAGACAGAACATGAAGTGGCGTAAGGAGATGCTGTTAACCTTCAGAGAGACGGAATATATGGGAACCCTTACCAATGGGAAGCTAATAAGATTGCTTTTATGGTTGATTACCTTCAGAGAGACCGAACATGAAGTGGTGTAAGGAGATGCTGTTAGGACCGGAGGGACACCACACACACAAACACACGCAGTGATTTCAAAGAAAAACTCCCTTTGATTATATATTCACACAATATACAATAAAGATGTAAAAACTCTCCGGGAACCACACGCCAGTTCCTCTCCGGGAGGCCACAACCCGGCCCCCCACGCTCGCCTCACCCTCTCCCTCACATTATGTCACACACATATAAATCCCAAATACACCTCGGTATTTATAGAGTGTCAAGTCTTGACCTCTAAGGCTTCCTACTGCTTTGTAATTCCTTTTCCTACTCGGAATAGGAAATACACCAAGAAGGAAACTCTTCCATAGTGATACCATCAAGTATGGAACTTTAAGGGTAAATATGCTCAACACCCAACACTAAGGGTGTTACATAAAATAACCCCACCACTATGGGTGGACCCCAACAATCACCCCCTCCACCTAGAGTGGGTAATCGTTGCATCCGTTCAACTACTCTAGCATGCGCCTGTTATCACTACCAAAGTCAACGTCTCAACACCCCCTCATGGAGTACACGCCTGACCGAGTGTCTCCCTGCAAGACTAGATCTTCAATAACTAAACCTGCAGCATCTCTGCCGATATTTAGCACCCCCTCAATAGAGCGCTCGCACCCCCTCGACCAGAGTGCTTGCATCCTCACAGGACACAATCCATGACTCCATCTCTCCTTCTCATGCGGTCGCATACCATAGAGAGAATCCAATCACAAAATCCACAAATGAAGAGATCCCAGCGATGCATCGTCTGGTCTCCATCTCCATTCCCTCTGTCCGGAGCTCCCATGAACATCTCCCAAAGAACCAGTTGCCCACCATCTGCAAACTATTCCACACACAATCTGATTCGGTAATCGACACTCCTGTACATCTCAGGTCATGACTCCTCATACTCCAATGCCCTTCCTGTGTGCCTCCGCAACTGTTGCTTCACCTGTTCACTGTCACAGAAAACCCATACTGCTTGTCTAGTACCAAACATCAGCTCCATTTGTTTATACTCTCCACAAGCATGTATCGGTTGGCCATCATCATCCTCATACAGCCCAAATCACAACTGCAACTCCTGATGATAGGTCTTCAAACCCGATTGAACCAAACTGCCTTCGATCACTATTAATCATCTCCGCAAACCATCGCTCTAGTAAGCGCCTGTGTCACTACCGACCCGAGTGTATCCTTGCTCACTAGTTTCGCGCATGTTTGCACTAATCAACCTCCGATCCCTGCAAGTCTGCTCCGTCAATCGTTCTTTCCGCCACTTTCCAATCGCCTGTACAACCTCCTCAGGTGACAAAAACGAGGTTCGTGAGCACCTCTTTTTTTCTTCAGAAATCGAACCCATGGTTTTTTTGGTAACCCTCTTCTTCAACCTTGCTTTGATACCAATTGTTAGGACCGGAGGGACACCACGCACGCAAACCCAAACACACACAGCGATTTCAAAGAAAAACTCCCTTTGATTATATATTCACACAATATACAATAAAGATGGAAAAACTCTTCGGGAACCACACGCCGGTTCCTCTCCGGGAGGCCACAACCCGGCCCCCACGCTCGCCTCACCCTCTCCCTCACATTATGTCACACACATATAAATCCCAAATACGCCTCGGTATTTATAGAGTGTCAAGTCTTGACCTCCAAGGCTTCTTACTGCTTTGTAATTCCTTTTCCTACTCGGACTAGGAAATACACCAAGAAGGAAACTCTTCCATAGTGATACCGTCAAGTATGGAACTTTAAGGGTAAATACGCTCAACACCCAACACTAAAGGTGTTACATAAAATAACCCCACCACTATGGGTGGACCCCAACAGATGCTGAATTGGGAGGTCGATGAATGGATACTCAGATGGAAGACTATATGGTTTTGCCAAGCTTAGGGACACAAGAAGATTCATTCAGATGGAGTCTAGCTTTTTCGAGGTTCAATCCTTCTCATCCATGGAAGACTATTTCCCGACAACTTCCCACAGCAGACAATAATATAGGGTACGTTTGATTAGAGTGAAAATGACAACAAACGCAAGAAAAAGAAAATGACACTTTTTTTTGGTACTTGATTAGCATTAAAATAGTAGGAAGTGCTAGAAAGTGGATTTTCTTGTACAACTCATTTAAGCATGATTACATAACTTATACTTTCTTGCTAAAAACACAAGAAAATTCTATTTCCTAGTGAAAGTTGACATCTCTTATGATACTTCCCATCATGCCCATAATGTATAGCACGGATACAAATAGGTACGTGGACATGGGATTTCTAAAGAAAATGGGAACATGGACATGGCAGGGAACACAACAAAAATAAATTAAAACATAAATAGTATTTATATGATACCAATGGAAACATAGTTCTTTTTTAAAATAACTTAGGCGTCCGGGCGAGCTTACGAGCACCTCGAGTGGAAACATAGTTATGAGGAAGAATGAAGCACCATATATGGATCATATTACAATTTTAAATTTTAACCAAAAATATTTGAAGTAATACCAATCCCCACCCCCCTAAAATTTTAAAAATTGCATATTAACCCCTGTCATGTCCCTACCGTGTCCCCCTTACTTAAATTTAATGGCACGCCGAGTGGCGTGTCCCATACATTTTTTTGTCGTGTCCCCAACCTGTCCCTGTGTTTCCCGTGTCAAAGATGGGGGCACACCAGCCTCTAGGAGGTCAGTGCTTTTCAAAGCTTTCCCATCATGATCCATAATGTATGTTAAGAGTAAATTAGTAGATGTAAATAGGGAACATTTCTTATATATCCCTTTGACTTTGACTGAAAATTCAATTTAGTCCCTCACCTTTCAATTTAGACATAAAAATACTTCGACTTCCGAATTGGTTCCAATGTCAACCTTTAGATGAACGGTATTATGTTTTGGACTGAAAAAGCCATGTGCTGGGCATGTGAACTTTTTTGAGGGCTATTATTGCCCATTCACCTCCTCCCTCCCCCCCGCCGCAAAACCAAACGAAAACCCAAAAAATCCCGATTGACTATTGGTCCAAGAACCCATTTCACAAATCCCTCTATATCCATGCCCTAAACCCCCCCAAAACCCAACTCATTTCCAAACCAAAAACATTTAAAAAAAAAACCCATCTTCTTTCCACCTCTCTCTTTAAACACTTCCCAGATGGCCCTCCACCTCCTCACTGCCTTCACCCTCTCCATTCTCCTCGCCAATGTGGGCCCCTCAGCCTCTAAATCAACCACTGACGCTTGCACCGCCCTCCTCAGCTACACCCTCCCCACCTCCCTCAAGGTCTCCTCCCTCTTCCCGATCGACCCCATCTCCCTCCTCATCGCCAACTCGATTTCCTATGCAGACGTCGAGAACCACATCCCCCTCCCCCCCCCCCCCACCCAAAATCCCTACAACTTACTCCTTCGTTGACGGCATTCGAAAATCCGTCTCCACCGAATACCCCACCCGCCCCTCTGGCACGCTCTCCTCCATAGCCAATGCGGTGTACAGCAGCCTCATGTCCGCTGACCAGCTTAAAGTTGCCAACTCGATTTCGGACTCCCGCCGATGTATACCCCATAAAAAAAAAAAAAAAAAGTAGCTTAGGCAATCTGAGAATCCTTTTGAGAATCGACCCATTTAGATAGTTATCTCCCATTCGGAGTCGACTCAGTGACTCAAGCCGCCACCTTACAAAGCAAATTGGCCACAATATCCAAAAATTCTAGATTGAACAAAGAGAAATTCAGTACTTATAAGCTATACATGAAACAGAGAAAGACCCATTTAATCCTTTGAATTTAGCCCTAGTGTGAGATTTGTTTTTTGTTTTTTTGTTTTTAAATCTAGGGCACACTGAATCTTTTTCATCTACCAAATAGGCAGTTAAGGAATCTACCTTCGTGGGCAGGCGACGGCAATGACGCAGTGGGAGAATAAGGTCTTAGGAGGTGCTGACGATGGCAGCGGCAAATAAATGTTGTCGGTGTTGGTGTTGAACCAAAGGCGGGAGAGAGAAGGGGTGGTGGTCGGGGAGAAGTTTGAACGCAAAATGAAGAAGAGTGGGCCCCCTTTATTTTTCCACCTCAAAAGGGCAATAATACCCCCTCGAAAGGGGTCACGTGCTAGCCACGTGGTCTTTTTCCTCCAAAAAACGTAACACCGTCCATCTAAAGGTAGACATTGGAACCAATTGGAAAGTTGAAGTATTTTTATGTCCAAATTGAAAGATGAAGGACCAAATTGAATTTTCGGTCAAAGTTGAAGGGACATATATAAGAACTTTTCCCATGTAAATATTTCCTTCCAAGATTCTTACAACCTTTTCATCTTAATCAAATGCATAGAAGAAAATAAATTTTCCTTCCACTTCCTTTTACTTTGCTTTCTCTCATTTTCACTTTCCAGTAAAATTTTCTTACTAATAAAATGAACCCATGGGTAATTGGTGTCACATGTCCCACAAGGATAGGAAGTCGGTGGCACATTCTCTGATGCATTATTGGATTGCTAGGGACTTTGGTCCTTTCATGGTGTGGGTACACGGTACCAAGTATCAAAGTGTGAAGGGAAGAAGGCAATTTAGTCCGACTAAAGGAGACCCCTGTGCGGCACGGCTAGGGGTGTAAATGAACCGAATCGAGCCGAACCTTGTGATATTCGGGATCAGTTCGGTAAGCTGTAGGTCAGACTCGAGTTCGATTCGTGCTTGGACAATGGAGTTCGAGTTCGGCTTGTTAAAAATTTTCAAAGCTCGGGCTCAGCTCGTTGGGGCTCGTTAAACTTAAACGAGCCAAACCGTGCCGAATTCAAGCTCAAATACATTTCCTTTTTCGAATATAGTTCAGGCTCAAATTCGGTTCGTGAGAAATTTTTTCCCAGTCGAAATCACTAATCACTATATATGACAAAATTGGGAAAAAACAATAAAATTATGACCAATATTATCAATAAAAATAACCAAATTTGACGAAAGGAATACAACCACAAAAACATGACCAAAAAATCAGCCACCAAGCTTTGCTCTGAGTCGGATTAGAACAACTAAAAATAATCAAACTATTCACGCATACCCCTAGTACAATTAGACGGAATCAATCTACACTTCGTCTTAAATCGCAATCGCAGATTCGCATTGGTTTCCACTGACTTCGAACAAAATCTTGCGATCTCCACTTTTTCTTCGTCTTCAATTGCGATCAAATCTGTATATCAAAGTGAGTCTTCGAGAGAGAAAGCATGCCATGGCCGATCTGTTCTTCGAAGGAAGGGGTGGGAGGCGCTAGGGTTAGTGGGTAAGGGAATTGGGAAGACAAAGATGGGTATCATATTAGGCTAAAAGTCCTACTTAAACTATACATATACTCCTAAAATATATGATATTCATACAAAGTATTATTCCTCCAAAGTATTATTAATTACATTATAACCCCAAGTTCGCAAACCTATCCGAGCTGAATACTATTAGGCTCAGGTTTGGCTCATTTATAGAACGAGCCTAAAATTGAGGTTCAGATTCATTTAGTAGACGAGTTGAACTCAAACGAGCCTTTAACGAGCTGAGCCAAGCACAGTTCGCGAATGGCTCAGTTCATTTACAGCCCTAGGCACGGCTAAAGGAAAACCCACTCCTGTAATCGAAGGCTTATCCTTGGGTTAAAGGCAAGGCCCAAGTTGCTCAGACCAAAGGAGGACTGTGGAATGGAGCCTTAAGATTGAAGGGATCATCTGAACACTAAAGGCCCAAGCTCCCTTCAGGAGTTCACACTTCAGACCAATCTTAAAGAGAGAGGGAGGGAGACCTATTGACTGAAGGACAATTCCTCAGTCTCCGCCTCATACCTACCAAATGACACCCTTATATTTGAGTCATTTGACTTCTGATCGCTAGACCTTTAGACATAGGCCTAGACCTCACATGTTGCTACCTACCTTCTCCAAGTTTCAGACCCTTTATATCACACATAACTATCAATCTGATTTCATATGTATGACCTCTGGTCTCATAAGCCGGCGACCTTTAGACGACTAGCTATTGAAAACCTTCCATGTGTCCTCAGTCCAGCTGAACTTCAGGCAATATCTCTCCTATATAAAGGAACATTGCCTTTGTCCAACACATTATGCATTATATCTCTTGGTCTCTCTACTGACACTCTTTCTCTAGGATCTGCCTTGGGCTCTCTCCTCCTTTGCCTTCGGCACACCGAGCCTTTAGGATTTTGTTGGTATCTTGGACCAGTGTTCTACAACAACAACAACATAACATAACCCATCTAGTCCCCAATCATTGGGGGTATGGGCGGGGGATGATTGGAGACAGACCTAACCTTTGGCAATATATGCACAAAGTGGCTGCTCTCAGAGTACCACTAAAACAGTGGCCCCCCTAAACCTCCAAGAACCGAGGAGCTACAGGGACGTTTTGTTGTAGAACCATGCCCCCAAATCAAAGCCAAATGGCATCAGAGAGGGCAGGCCTAGAGACCCAAATCAATTTATGTGCACATTACCATGCTTCCTTCATTGATAATCTTGGACCAGTGTTCTAAAAATCGAAATTAATCGGCGATCAATCACTGGCAGGGCCTATCCGACTAGATCCGACTAATTGCTAATAACTAATCGTTGTCGATTAATCGTTGATAACTAATTGCTATGCGCTGACCAATCGCCGATTACTAGGCGTTGAAGCTTGAAGGTGGCCGACCACCTGACTAGAGCCTATCGACTTTTAGAACATTGTCCATGAACTACCCTCAAGTACTCAATCTAACACAAACATGGTTTTGTATTGTTTGGGCGTTTCCAACCAGGATAATAGATCTTGTTCAATGCTGATGACAGGTAGGGTGGGAAGGCTGAGCAAGATTTGGATGATGGTTATTGGTTAACAAAGAGACTCCATTGGTGGGAAAGGAACCAATGACATTTAGGTGGCATAAAATGCTGTTTGTATATGCACAAAAGTGCTTGTGTTAGTTTTTTGTATATCTTCGAAGTCTACAAATATGATCTCTCTCTCGGCCAATTCTTAGAATTCATAGAGCTTTATAATACACATGGACGGGTAAAGGGCTTTTTGCTTATCCCATTAATTCCTTTGGTCAAAGAAGAAAGAAATGCAATAGGAAAGCAATCAATGGGAGGATGCATTATTTATGATATTTTACTAGCTCTAGCATTCACATAGTGAATTTTGAGTATAAATATATTCCATGTGATTGTTTAACATAATTTGCATAACGTGTTCTTGGCCAAGGTATATAATTTCTAAAAGGGAATCAGAGTGGTATGCTAACCATGCACAACAGCAGGTTACAACCTGCATAAAAGATACTTAACTATATCCTTATTGTCGTGCTCTTGTTGTTCATACCCTAATTTTTAAATTTTAGCTTGTCAGCATGTGCCGTTTAATGTCATCGAAATGTTCATGTCCTACACCTTTGCCTACAGTCTCTAATTATACTATCTCATTTATTCAAATAGTAGATATCTTGAAATTAACTAATCTGAAAGTACAATCTTCAGTCAAAGACATGATTTGTTACAGCTAAGATAATAAGGCCATCTTGCAGTATGGGCAATGTAACAAACGACAAGAAAAACAAAAACTGCAGTTCCTCACCTGTTTATTAGCATGTTGTCCATCTCTTTTTCAATATTATATTTATCAAAAAGAGGAGTTCTATCTCTGTATAACTCAACTCTGTCACAAAGATCAGGAGCTTTTTCCTCAAGATATGTGATAACCTGAATACATATGTCATAAAAGTTAGCACTTGGTCATCAAAAGCTTTCAAATTTACTACAATTCGCAACTGGAATCGACATGATTCTTTACACTAATCAAATTGTTGTCCACTGTTTTATAACCTTCAATCCACCAATTAACTAGAGTTTAACATATCTATGCATGACAATGTACACCATTCACTGGCCCGTAAACTGGGTAATCAATAAAATAACTGGAATCACAGTAACTCTCCTGGGTGGTAATTCAAACCAGGCAACCAAAGATGAGCTATTGTGATATTCTAGCCGGAACTCGGTAATCAGTTGCCAGTTCCTACACAGCAGCAAACCAAAAAACGAGCTACGACAACATGACTGTACCTTGGTTGGAAGATATTACAATAAAACTAGATATCAGTTTGGAAGAGAATACTGTCAGTAAGTTCAATTTCAAAGTATATTCAAGTGGTTATTTTCATTATGCTAGGTTCAGCTCCCATAAAGTTCCCTAATGGCAAGTTTGATAGTTTTAGCCATTATGTTGCCGGAATTTTCCCTTTGGTTGGTTTCTCTTTTCTTTCTTTCGCTCAATACCTATGTTGATTTATCGATCGAATATTCATCTGCAAAAGCTAGCAGCCTAGCACCATAAAAAAAACTCCCGCTGGACACATAAGTAGTGAGAGAAACAGAGAAAAAATTGTACCTAGTTCACAGGACTCTTTCTTGGAGCAGGGTCTGGGAGTAGTAGGCAGGCAATCTAACCCCGTTTTTTGAGAGAGGCAGATGCCGGTGACTCAACACGCATGGCACAAGGGCTGATAGCACTTGCCATCATGCCAGACTACCAAGTCGCCACCTCCACACACACAGAGAGAGAGAGAGAGAGAGAGAGAGAGAGAGAGAGAGAGAGAGAGAAATCAACAACACCCATTATGTGGTCATTGACTGTGATCAATTTTCTACCCTACATTTTTTCAATGCAACACTCGTGAGTCGTGACCATCCCACAGTGTAACACGCTCAAGTACGATTTCAAAAACAATTTCTGAACTCTTAACACATATGTCTCCTTGCTTATTAAAGAATAACTTCATTACCTCATGATATGTCCCTGGTGAATCAACGACCATGCTCTTAACCTGAAGCAAGCAAAGTTAAAGATCTCAATAGAGTACTAGTAAATCATGTTAAATAGCAACTAAGGTAGTCGATTACTGTCTGAAACTCCTCAATCCAATTCAGATGTAAGGCATGGCAGAGTTTACGAAGACCATGGTTAAGTAATGAGCCAACATTCACCTCCTTAGAGAAATAATCCTGGACAATAGAAAGTGTTTGACCCATGGCGCTGTGCAACATTACATAAGGTTCCCCTTCCACGTCTTCATCTGCAGCAAGAGCAGCAGATTTTGCATGCTCCATTATATCTTTCCAAATTGAAAGCAAGCCTTCCAAGTCCTTCGTCAATTCATTGGTCGAGCGATCAGCAGCAAACGTCCTTAAAATCAAACCAAGACCTTCAGGCTTCAAATTTGTTGCTATGCCTTTCAAGCGTTTGCGCTCAGCAACAGATCGTATCTTCTTTGAAACCCTAATCGAATTTCTACGAGTTTGTAAGACCTGAACGTCAGGTACATCAACAGCAGAGGGGTGATAAGTTTCCAATCATCCAAGAATCTTATGATATTTTTTCTGAAATCCCAATCCAATTGCAATGAGTTAACAAGACCTTAAAGTCAGGTACAACAAAAGCAGAAGGGTGATAAGTTTCCAATCATCCCAGAACCTTAAGCTCCTAGGAAATAGGCCCTGATATATCAAGCTACCCAACAACCCCCTCACGTGCAAACCCTTCTTGCACACACAGTTGCAAACTTCCGTACATAGAGCAATATAAAATGGGAATGGGAACAAATACAAACAAATAGACTTGAACCAACACGACCTGCCAGAAAACAAAGCTCTGAAACTATGTGACTTCACGAAATAGCCCCTAACAAGGTATATCAGGTTATACAACACCAATCCACAACAAACCAAGACAGAAAAAATTCAATTTAAAGATAGAGAAATACCCAGAATCTGCTACGTAACTGTGGAATAGCAGTCAGTCTTGGGCCTTTATTACCCAATTCCTCTTTAGTGACTTGAACGATGATTTTAGTCCCCGGTTGAACTAGGGCCCACTTGTTTTTAGTCCCTTCCATATTTGTGTTCCTGTCCAACAGATCTGAACAACCATCCACATCAGCTTCCACCTCCACATGACGAGGTAGACTACCATTAACATTTTCCATATGAACTTCTCGAATAGCATAGTCGTCACTAATTTCATGCTCCGCGCACTCATCGTGCAATGCATCATCATCAATATCAACCCCATCAATCTCATCTTCTACTTCAACAACACTTGAATTGTTTTGAATTTTCTCAGGCATGACAAAGGCAGATCCATTTACTTCTCCTAACTTCGTATGACGACAAAATGGAGGGAATATGAATGGCTCAATAGCATGATTTATCTCCATAAAAGAGGGTTTACGACCGCCAATGTTTACAAATGCACCACCTTGGGGAGCAGATTCTGTAACTACCCCAAGATATATACTATCGCACAGAATGTTATTTTTAACCGGTTCCAGGAATACCTCAACCAATTTCCCATCTTCCAACACGGCAATCCTTTGCATGGTACACACAGAAGAGTTAATCAGTATGACTCTAGAAACAGAATCCTTCTGAGAAACTGCACTACTCTTTGTTTGATTGGCAAAAATATTCCATTCATCGTAAGGATAAACTACATTACTCTCATCTTCAGGAACCAATTGCTCTGTTACTTGGTGAAGCGGATCATAAACTTTGGGGTGACTTGGCTCCTCTTTAACACATTCGTTTTTAGAAACAACTTTCGTGTCAGAGCTCAGAAAGAGAGAGAAGCCAAATAGCCATGGCTCCTCAACGGGCTGGTTACTTTCATCAGGAATGTATCCCTTATAGTTAGAACTTAATGCGTTAACATTTCTGGAGTTAGGGTGGACATTTAGGATGGATTGCTCAAAAGACTTTGTTTCTAAAGAGTTACTAATATTGTGCTGTTGAAGCTTGTCTTCATCTTCCAAACAAGTTGAAGAATTTGAGTGGGGAGCGTAATGATAGAGGAGAGATGATTGGAGTAGCCAGGGCTCCTCAGTAGGTTGATCTCTCTCAAAGAATGTTCCATTGAAATCTGAGCCCTTATAAATGGCAGTATCCATATCGCTAGTGTATAATCCACTTCTGACTATGAGATCACCAGAGGATTGCTTTGACACCAAAGAGTCACTGTTAAGGCATTTCAGAATTGTTTTGGAATCTGTCAAACCACTGGAAGTATTTGAGTGTTCAAAAACTTATCAAGGAAGGATCTTAATGCAAAGAAGTTGAGGCAGAAAAACAATACCTCTGGCTGGAGATAATTTGAAAGGTCGCAGAAAAAGGTAGGCGTCCTCCATCCTTGACCCCAGCATATGAACTGAAGACTTTGTGGCTTGAAATCTCATCCATGAATTCAGCCCCGCAATTCTTCTATACTGTTTTCCAGGTACACGCACTGAAAGGGAAAATTCTGGCCTGAGTCTCCAAAGTGTATCACATGAAGGTGCCATAGCCCCCATATCAACACATTTACACGTGAAATTTCCCAGACGATGTATCTGCCAAAACCATTGAAGACATGATAAACATAAAGGAGTGTTTATTTTTTTCCTACCAACAATATGGAGTGTGACAAAAGATATTTAGGACAGAACACTAAACACAATGGATGATAATCTGTTTTACATTGAATCTTGCAACATATACATAACTGTGTTAATTGATATGTGCTTATCTACAGCTAATGATATTACCTTGGCTTCTGAATTCCACAAGTTAGCATGCTCAGTAGGAGACCTAAGAGCAGCCACCTCAGTAGCCATCAACCTAAGTCAAGAATATTTGCATAAAGCAGCCCTCCATTTGTAAGGTCACACCTTCAAATATCAACATGATTCTTCAATAATCTAGACAACAAAGGATTCACAAGGAAAAAAAAACTTTAGCCCATCTATAAGGGAAAAAAATTGCAAGCACAAAATGCAAAACACGTAACCAACTGAACAATACTACTAAGCATAGCAGACATCATAAAAGAATGTAAGAAAAATCACATAGACAAAGAAAACCCTTTTCTTTTTTTTTTAGGTATATCAAATGAAAATCACTTGCACCCTGTGAAGCAATGCCTTGAAAGTTTGAAACTCAAACTTGCCATAGAGGACATAACTCCTCACTGAAGTATACATATAAAACTTATCCATAGTCGCAAAAGCATTCCAACAAATTCGACATGTAAAGTCATAAGCCATGATATCTCCAACCAAAACGTGGACAAGGAGTTCTTTAATCCTACGTAACACCCTTTTTATTGAAATGGTTCAACACAACAGAATTGCTCAAGACATACTTATACAAGGGCTATTCCTTTTGGTTGAGTTTTGACAAGCCTGAGCAATAAATAAACAAAACGACGTCCAGAGACACACGTATCACCCAATACTTCATAAGAAATCCCACATCCCTGAATCTAGACAACAAAGAATTCACAAGGTAATGAATCCTTTAGCCAATCTAAAAGAGAAAAAAAAATTGCAAGCATAAAAGCAAAAACACGTAACCAATTAAATAATACCATTAAGCATAGCAGACATCCTAAAAGAATGTAAGAAAACATAACAGAGACACACACACACAAAAAAAAAGCCTTTTTCTTTAGGTACATCAAATGAAAATCACTTGCACCCTGCGGAGCAATGCCTTGAAAGTTTGAAACTCAAACTCGCCATAGAGGACATAACTCCACAGTAATGTACACATATAAAACCGATCCATAGTCGCAAAAGCATGTTAACCAATTTGACACGTAAACCCTGATATCTCCAACCAAAACACGTACAAGGATTCTTTAATTGTACGCAATGACCTTTTTATTGAAATGGTTCAACACAACAGAATTGCACAAGACATGCACTTATACAAGGGCTATTTCTATTGGCTGAGTTTCGACAAGCCCAAGCAATAAATAAACAAAACAACGTCCAGAGACACATGTATCTCTCAATACTTGATAAGAAATCCTACATCCCTTCTATCTTTTGCAATTTTTTCAGCCATTTAATCTTACTGAATACCCTTTTTCATTGAAATGACAAAAGCGAATAGAAAATAATTATACTTTCAAGGGTTCAATTGCTTCTGTTAAGTTCTGAAAAAGACCGAGCAACAAATAAACATAATGACGTCCAAAGACACACGTATCTCTCAATACTTCATAAGAAACTCCACATCCCTTTTATCTTTCGCAATTCTTTCACTTATCTAATCTTACTGAATACCCTTTTCATTGAAATGAATAAAGCGGATAGAAAAGAAATATACTTTCAACTTTCAAGGGTGCAATTGTTTCTGTTGAGTTTTGAAAAAGACCAAGCAATAAATCAAACACATGGGGTTCAAACAAATTGGTCCACCACTCAAGGCATTCCAGCATTTGCATTACAAAACCGAGACACATCACTAAACAACATATGCTATAAGGGTAAATTTCTCAAGATACTGATTACACAAACGGCAACGAACTTGACAAAGTAACCTCAAACAGAGAGAGAGAGAGTTTACGAAACCGAGTCGGAGTTCGTTACTTGTGGAAATGGAAACAGAGGAAGAGTAGTCGCTGGAGGTTCGAGTCAGGATAGGGTTTGGCTGAGGTTTGGTGGAGCACAACGGTTCTCAACTCGACTTCTGCATTGCTGTAGCAGAGAAGCGGAAGAAACTGAGGTATAGTTCTGGAGGAAGGATAAGGAAGACAAATATTCGAGTTGTTTTTAAAATGCTGAAGGGCTGAACCTGACACTTGCCCCCTTGTACCGTCACAAATTTCGAAATTGCCCCTTCAACTATGAAAGCTGACACTTGACAACCTTAAACTATCTGAACCTTTCAACTTGGGCCATGTATTATTCTCAGTGTTTTAAAACAAGGAACAAATCGATGATTCATTGCTGATTAATTACTGGCGGGACCTATCTGATTAGATCCGATTAATAATTAATCATCAATTATTAATTAATATGTACCGATTAATCCAATTAATTATTTGAAGATGGCCGACCGCCCGACTATGACCTAACGACTTTTAGAACATTGATTCTTTTTCTTCTTTTTCTGTTTGATTTGTAATTGAGTTCCTAAAGCTTGTTTTGAAATTATATATTGTAAACTATTTTTATGTTCATATTGAATACTCTCTAGCTCTTCGCTCATAAATGTGCGTTTTAAGCTCACGTTCAGAAGAAAATCACATAAAATCGTTGTATTCTTGTCGATCGTTTGTTGGTTTCTTATCCATACTCAATGATCGTTCTACTAGTCATTTTTAAAGAGAGTTCCCCTTAAAATTTTGATTTTTTTTTTGGGTAAAATTTTGATTGAATGAATTTATGCGATTATACATTGTTATCTAGTTGCGGTTTGCATTCATTTGGAACCAAAATCATAGTTATAAATCTACAAACCAAGCATTTAACCAAGTGTTTCACTTTCCAAAGCTGGATCAAACAAAACTTTGGGAAAACATAACCAAAATGGCCGGAAATGAGCAGTGCGTGTTTGCGAGGTTTTTTTTTTTTTTTTAGATTTTAATTTTTCAAAATCAGTCTTGAATGTTTGCCAAAAACTTTAAATAAGAGATTCTCGAATTTTACAGATTGTGAAAAACAGAAAAAGGAATGAAATTATCAAAATGTAAAAGCTGGGATTGGATAGCCTTTGGGATTCTGCAGCACAAATTTTCAATAAATGAATGAAACTCTCATAATCTCTCGGATGTAGCAAACAAGTATCTCAATTTCTACTAAAATCTACAAGTGAAATGGAGTGCAGTTACCACCATCAGTGATAGCCTGGATGGCAAAAGCCTCCTCCATTCCCATGCAAGACTTGGGTTCGAGTCTTGTCAGTGGCAAGGGAATGAGTGATTTGTTCCCTTGCTATCCTATACCTAGGTGGTGTTGTGGTGACGGCCTCTCCTCACAGACAGTAACTATGGCTCGAACCAGACATTCCATAGCGATAAGGTTCGATTCTTGTAAACACCCCTCTTCCTCCCTATGTCTCCTATGATAAAGTAGATTAGGTTTAACGAATGAAAAAAAAAAAAAAACTTTTACTAAAATTTGTAGCAGAATCTAAAGCCAAAATCTAAAATCATCCACAATTAGTGCAAACAAGCCCGCAAACTCTATTTGGGCAATTGGGCTTAATCCAACAAAACTTTTGGGCTTTTGATAAAAGGCTTATTACGCAGTGAAGATCTGAGAGACCTAGTTTGCTGGTCCCATACTCCAATTCCCCGCTGGTGAAAGAAATATTGGAAAAGAATTTGGGCACTATTCACCGTACACGTAATGTTATTCCCTTTTTTTTTTTTAATGTGATTTCGGCACTCTACTTTTAGCTAGTGACACTTCACTTTGTGTTTTATTATCTTACATGATTAAGACACAAAATGGAGTGGCAGTAGCTGAAACTAGAGTGTCAAAATCAATTATTATTACGTATTTTTTTTTGATAAGAGAAGTTTAACTTAAACAAGTTGACATCGATCGCGGATCAACTTGAGAATCAAATAAGTTGAGAAATTCTTAGTTGCCAATAAGGTACGGCTGACGTGGTATTCGACGTGCACATCTGGGCTGTTCAAAAATGCAATCGACGGTCTAGATTGAAAGACACTTTTCCTTTTCTTTTTCTTTATTTTAAAAATCTATTCGATACCTTTTAATCAAGACCGTTGTTGCGTTGGATGGCCCGGATGTGCGCGTGTCAACCAAAAATTTCTCCAACGCCCCGGTAGCTAGCAAAATTTTACTCCAGTACTTCTGTTTGTAAGCTTATCCATAGTTCATCAATGCAAAGTGACGCAGCGGAAATAACAAAGAGATTAGTTGCGTACTAATCAAACGAATGATAGGTACTCGTAGCCACGAGCAGTTCTTGAATCCTCAAGAGAAAAAGACAAAGTTTGAATATTATTGATAAAAAGCTGTATAAACCCTAAGTTACAAACCTTTAAATAGGCAAAACCCTAGAAACCCTAAAAATAAACTCGGAAAATAAAAAGTCCCATAATTTGGGGCTTTTCCTAAAATTGAAAACGGGAAAGAAAAACAAGACTTTCCCAAAAAGAATCAACTGAAAAGGAAATACGGACTAAGAGTTATTAACGAATCAAATCTTTCCTAAAACGGCAAAATAACGCAATTGAAAGCCTAAACGAAGGAATTAGGCCGAAAAACACCGTTCATCATCAACCTTTAAGGTTGATGAGTATGGACCGGAGCGCGAAAATAAGTCAGCCCACCAAGTTTGGGCCTATTCCGAGCTCGTCCGAATTTGACCAATTTGGGTAATCTGAAATTAAACATCGTTTGGACTTTCGAGGCTTGGCTCGGTCCAACTGATCATGGAATTGGGCCTCCACGTGTTCTACATCACAAAGAGAAAGGTTGCAATTAACGGGAAGAATTAATAATGGTGGTTTCCAAAGTCGTCCGGAGAGGAAGAACCACGACAAAAGATGTACTACTGTGAAACGCTGGAGTACTAGAGGAGATCCAGACAAATTAAAGTTGAACCCCACTATAATAAGGGAAAAAAAACAAAAGTAGCCCCAGCTTAGCCTGGTTGGTTAGTGGGAGTTGCTCGCCACACAATTGATTACGGTTCGATTTTTGAGGTCATGTCACAATAAAGCAATTTTTTGTTAATTTTCTAGTCCCGATGTGGATGAACTACCTATGGCCACAGGAGAATAGAATAGTTGAATTACACGTGGCTTATTTTCGTCTTTATTCAAAAAATTGGATTTTGGTTAAAATTTTTTATTTTTTAGATTCCTCTTGTCGTGAGGATGCAATAATTCCCAAAAAATTGACGATAAGCCAAGTAGTACGAAAAAAATTTGAATAAGGACAAAAAAATAAGCCACTTGGCTTATTTGAGCGAACGGGGCCGTAAGATCGATGACCCAAACATGCTTGACCGTCGAAAAAAGAGAGAGAGAGTAACAGATTTTGCAGTCTATTTTTTGTCAACTTGCCCTCCATTTTTCAGCTTCAAGTAAAAATTACTCCTACAAGTTTGTCTTTCCATGTGTTAGTATAGATTAAATGTTAGTTTTGTGATTTTATGTTTGTCGGGACAAAAAAAAGTGCAAGTGAATAAAAAGGGTTCCGATTTTTTCTCGTTCAAAACTTGGATGAGAAGAGACGGATCAAATCTGAACCATCCATTGAGATAATCAATGATTCGGAATTTGCCCAAAGACTATTACCTGTTACCGCTAAAATTCTCCGGGCAAATTTGAACAAACTCTTAATGGTAAGATTTTCTTTGAGCAAATCCGAACCACTGATTGTCATAATGAACGATGTACAAGAGAATCCAATTCAGATTTTGTCTGTCCCATCTAGTCCAAATTAATGATCGAAGCGGATCTGATTCCATAAGAAAATAGGTGCAAAACTCGATTCGAATAAATTAAATACAAGATGTAGATAAGGTTGTTGTAACATATAATCCAGAAGCGATTTATTTATGTGCACACGAGTGGCGGTGTTCCCTTTGAGGTTTGCAACCAGCCATTTTACAGCTAAGAACAAGATAATGTTTTCAAGAGACATACAGCTAATCTGTTCTGTACTTACAGAAACCTTACAGGGAATTTTTTTTTTTTTTTTGTAATGGAGGAATAAAACTACAACTATACCACTAAATGGACCTGACTATACAACCTAAACCTTTGGGGGAGCTAACGCGGCTACACCAACCTAAACCTTTGGGGGAGCTAACGCGGTCACACCAATCACGACTCTCCACTTACTTTAGGGTGCTCACCTGGTAGAGAATTGAACTCTAGAATCCAGATCTTGAGTAGTACTCCGAAAGCCTGGGCATCCGCTGAAACTACTTGGATAACCCCCGAGTGGGTTGACCTTATAGAAACCTACACGCTACAACTGTATTGACTTTTTTTTTGTTAAATTTTTGGATGGTAACAGAGGAATAGACCTACTGTCAAGCCACTAAATTGACCCAACTGTATAACACAAACCTCTGGGGGATCTAAAGCCGGCTACACTAGTCGCGCCACCAGTGGGGATCGAATTCCAGATATTGTGGAGTACTCCCAAATCTTGGGAATCAGTTCGGATCAGTCGGGCAACCCTTGAGTGTGTTGACCTTTTTTTTATTTTATTATCCTACTGCTGCATTGTCCATTAATGTTGCAACATGTGGTGTTTACGAATAAAATAACGAAAGTAAATTTTTTTGTTTTAATTTCCAAAAAGTTTGTTGGGAGTATTTGTAAAGAATTATTATAATCAAATTTTGAGATTCTAGAGACTTCTAGAAGGTTCAAATGGGGTCTACAATATGATTTTAAAGAAATTGAATTTGGGGCGCTTGGTAGACCAGATTTCAGATAGTGTTTGTTTATAGAAAGCTGATTTTCAAATTTTTTGATAAACAATGTTAGTTTTTAGGGAAAATGATGGTCTAGAATGTGTTTTGATAATTAATACCCGTCAAGGACAAACTAAGAATATTGATAATGCTGAAAATGTCTTTGACGAATATTAATTATTAAAACGCGTCATTGGCCGTCATTTTTCCAATAATTTTTATAGCAGCTTATTCATAATTTCGAAGATATAGCAAACAAGTTTACCTGCTTCTCTTAGAATAGCGAGATGCTTTTTTTTTTTTTTGCCACAATGATAACAAATATTATTAATAATTCAAAACAATACATCAATCGGGAGACCCGTCTCTAAAAAGAGGACCAAGTAACTACAACGGTGGGGCTTCCGTCCATAGACTATACCCCGAACCACCCAAACCCTTGCCCGCCAACATATGAGCAACATTATTACCAATCCTATGAACAAAAGAAAAGCTGCAACCTTGAAAATTTCTAATCAAAACTTGAATGTCATGAAAGATCACTTCTACCTCTTGATTGGTCCCAACTTGGCCATTAAGCATCTTCACTAACAATTGAGCATCACTTTCCACTAGAATAGATCCCAAACCGAGTTGTAAGCCCAGCAGGACACCTTGTCGAATTGCTAGAGCTTCAGCTACGGACGAACTAGCACACTACTGCGAAACTCCCATAGACACAGCTGCAAAAACACCTCTGGAATCCCTAACCACAATACCATAGCCTCCTTTCCCCAATTCTTTCTTCCAAGAACCATCCACATTAATCTTAAACATCCCATCTGGAGGCCTAATCCACGAGGAAGCAGCTCCCCCTCCGTTCGAAACAACAGCCGTAGTATTCAAAGAGTTTGCAGCCAAAAACTCATGGAGATACTCCACTGCCCTCTTACACACCACCCCAAGCAAAGACAGCTTATGTTCAAAAACAACCCCATTTCGACACTTCCAAATATACCACATTAGAACCGCAGCAACCGATAAACACCAATCCTTGTTACTTTGATCCTGCCACCACAGTTCCATAGTATTCCAAAAATCAAAAAATGAGTTAACTTGCACTGTCCCCATACTTACTTTTAAAGGTGATAAATGCCATGCTTGAACAGCTAGAGGACAAATACAAAAAAGGTGACCAATAGATTCTTGGGCAAAACCACAAACTGGATAGCTAGAATCATCTATCACCCTCCTTCGATGCAAAGCTTTCCTAGTTGGGAGAATCTCATGGCAACACTTCCATAAAAAATGCTTAATTTTATTGGGAATATTGAGCCCCCAAATAGATTTCCATTATGCCTCATTCCCAGCCATCAATCTGTTCCCCTCTTCCTCCCCATTTCCCATAATCCTACGATTCTTCAAATTCAGAGCTGACAAATAGCCATAGCTTACATTATAAGTACCCACATGTGACTGATGCCAAACCAACTTATCAACCTTGTTCGTCCACGACAAAGGAATGTTGAGAATGCACCGAGCGTGATCCAGAACAAAGAGCTGAGAAACAATATCCTCCCTCCACGTAGTCGAAGAAGGATTAATAAGTTGCTTGACCAACACAAACTCCCCATCGTCCATCAGCCTTTGAGGTTTGAAAGCCCATCCATTCCATCCATGGGCATCCAAGGATCCTCATCAATGCGCACATGTTTGCCATTCCCAATTGACCACCAAATTCCAGTGGTTAAAACCTTCTTGCTTTCCCAAATGCTTCGCCATACCCAAGATGGATTGGAACCCAACTCTGCTTCCATAAACGATCTGTCTTTGAAATATTTGCTCTTGAGAACCCGGGCTAATAAACATCCAGGAGACATCATAATCCTCCATCCTTGCTTAGCTAAAAGAGCCAAATTATAAGATGTAAGATCTCGGAACCCCAACCCTCCCTTGAATTTAGGATTGCACAGCGGGCTCCACCTCATCCAATGGATCTTTCGCTCATCGCTTTTCTGACCCCACCAAAATCTAGCCATAGTTGCTTCAATTTGGTGACACAAACCTTCCGGTAACTTGAAATAGGACATAGCATATACCGGAATGGCGAGATGCTTGGTGATGTGAAAGAAAACAAACCATACACTAAGGTGAGATTTGGATTAAATTATTTTTTGGATTTATTTTGAACTTTTACTAGCTTTGTGTCAGTTTTTATTTGTCTTGATGAGAAAAGTCTAACAATTAATTATTTTCAAGATGAGGAATGCGAAAATCAAGTTAGTATAAATTGAGTAATCAATATTTGAAGGGTTTAAGTTAAATTATTAAGATGTTGAAGGGGTCAAAGCACCATTATTTACTACAAGTATATACTAAAAACAAGATTGAGAAAATGAACAGCTTTTAATAGAACCGGTCAAACTA
Source organism: Rhododendron kiyosumense (assembly GCA_019656275.1). Taxonomy (NCBI): domain Eukaryota; kingdom Viridiplantae; phylum Streptophyta; class Magnoliopsida; order Ericales; family Ericaceae; genus Rhododendron; species Rhododendron kiyosumense. The sequence continues at coordinate 4,704 of BPLS01000219.1, read as the reverse complement.
TAAATATTCCAATGGTCCTTTTCTTGAAGAGTTGTGAGTACGTAAGGTAAGATATGACCTAAAACATAGGAATTACTAGAAATTGTCCGTGCCGGAAGGCACGACGCAATATATTTTAAAACATGATTAAAATGAATTATCAAAAAATTCGTTATTCAATATGAATTCGAGTAACCGTAATTAGGTATGAGCAAATGGATCATGCCTACATTTTCTAACAATTAAACAACATAAATTATAGACCGACTCATCTTTATCCAATCTTTGTCCAAAAAAAAATGTGATTATATGATTAACAAATTATAAAACAGTAAATTCTCTTCTAGATTCTCATCACTTCTAACCCATAGTTAACCCTTGTCAAATTCATATCCAATACTTACCATAGTCAAATCCCTATCTAATTCTCAACTCCCTCTTTTAGCAATAGTTGGACTATCTCTAGCAACCATCTTCCTCGGAACTGAAAACCACTGCATGTGTCCTCATGCACCCTTCAACCTCCATTGCCATATTTCCCCTTAGCTCTCTCTTGCAGTTTTTTCCATCTACAACACTAGCCTCCCGCTTCATCTACACCTGATAGAAAAAGCTAATTAACAAAGTTAAGAATATTATGAAACGCAATTGACGAATGAGTCGTAACTTTATCCAACTCTATACATTTAAATTTTTGATGGATCTCATAAGCTGATAAATAAAGCTCTTATCAAATTTAACACACCACATAATCAGTTGCTCATTACCCCACCATTGACATTTGTTTGCCTACCCTGCCAAAAAAGATAGAGCAAATGAGAACCAAAAAAAGAAGTACAGATAAGGGAGATAGGGAGTCCGCTACCTAAGAAAGAAGAAAATTGCATAAAAATCAAAGAAATACCTTGCTTACATCATGGTTCGCGGTCGTGACGTCCTTGAACCGTAATAGAGCTGCAACGGGTGTGTCATGTGGTTGAACTCATGATATCATCCTACCTACCACCATAATGTGCCTAAAGATGGTCTCAAAAAATAAGACTACCATTGAACGATTGTATGTTTTGGTGCTTAATTTACCTTTCTTCGTTGAGGGTCATCTTAACTTTTGGGAAATTACTCTTAACTTTGTTGAGGGTCTCCCATTATACTCCACTTCTAATCCATCCCTTTATCTTTGTGATGCTTTAGCACTTGAATGTTGCATTTTTAAGAAGACATTACTAATATTTATACCAGATTTGACAAAATAACCCTAAGAAAAAAAACCACAAATAAAACTTAACCTCTGTTATATTCACATATCAAACTTAAGTAGGCCATTAGCTATTCTTGCAAGAGAAAGGTGTTTCGTTTGTAGTCCAGGGATTGCCACAGGAGAGGAGGCGAGTGCTTCCCACCGTAACAAATTGCCTATAGTATTTCTTAACCACATGCATCATCTGCATCATACATCCAAATATTAATATCGATGTCAAAAAGCATCAACATTTTCATAGCTACAATTAAGGGAACTCAAAATGGAGGTACCAAGCTGCACCAAAGAAACTCCTGTGCAACTGGTATTAGTTATATAATGTATTCTTACACACATACATTGCACATGTGAAAGTAATGAGGGACACCCTTTGTAGTGAAAGAAATTGCAACAACTAACCCCCCTAACCATGCCAAAGCAAATAGAAAACCATAGAAAGAAGTCAAACTAACAGAAATAAAAATCTAGAGCATTGTCCATGCCTATGGCACTCCGATCATAATATTTTCCACGTCATCAAATGAATCATCTTTGAAATTAAGGTACATGAATTCAAATTCCAATCATGTAATTAATTGCACTGCAATTTTTAGATCCCCAAGGATATGCCAAATGGTCAAGGCCTCCGGGATTTACTCCATCAAGTTTAAAAGGTGCCAAGTGCTATCTACTACTTTGGAACCAGTCCATACGGGTCTTTGTTCAGACTTTTATTTAGGCCTTCGTTAGTTGACAGTGAGATCGGTCCTTCAAAATTAGTCAAGTACGCGTAAATTGGCCCAAACATTTAAATTATAAAAAAAATCCACTGCAATTCTATGTTACACCATAATGGTCAAAGACTAAATCCCAAGTATATACACAGTAGAAATAAAAAAGTACTTTACAATTCCATCAAAACTATTCAATTGTCATTCCCATAATGATTTTAAAAATAAGTCCGCATGCACAATTACATTTAAGTGTACATAAGACAAATTACATCATCCAATAAAAAAGGGAAATGATATTGGCACTCCAAAAATTGATGCAGGCACTCCAAAATCAGTACAACTCCAAAGCTACTTTCCTTTGTTTTTTGGAGTGTCTGTATCAATTTTTGGAATGCCAATATAATTTTCCATAAAAAAATGTAACTTGTATATGAAGTGTAGCTAAATCAAACCATAAAATTATATCGACACCGCCCGCTGAAAAAATATTGCCATAAGAATATTTTCTCGTACTTTCTCCCTATCTTCTCCACAATCTCTATGGCCCTTTCTCATTTTCGGATCCACCATTGATCAACGTGATCAATGTCATCGGCCGCGACCTTCCCATCTTTCTCTCCCCGATTACATTTTTTTTGTTGCCCCAAAGGCATGGAACAACATAATATTGACTTTGCAACGACCTATAATCGTGTTCATCATTTGCCCACCAATTAGAAGTCATGTCAATGCTACAAACCATGAACCAAGCACACCGTCGCGATTTGTATTATAGATATATACATATGATTTTATCAAACATTTGGATGATTAATTAAAAAAATTAGACGTGCACGTTGAAGGGTGTAAATGAACCGAGCAGTTTGCAAGCTCGGCTTAACTCATTTAGTAAATGAGCCAAGCTTGAGCTCGAGATTTTGGCTCATTTAGTAAGCGAGCTGAGTGGAGATCGAGCTCGGCTCGTTCGAAAAAAGTTCGCTCAATTAAAGAGGCTCGTTTAGTAAATGACCAAGCTCGGCTAAGGGCTTGGCTCATTAAGGCTTGAGCTCGGCTCAAGCCCAAATTTTTGACTTGTTTAGTAAACGAGACAAAACTCGTCTCGGCTCGTTTGCAGCCCTAGCACGTAGTAATTAAGAAGCATATTTTCATAAATAAAAGTTTCAAAATTTAATTACTACAGCATTTACATAGCGTTGTAGGTAAATGGGCAAACATCCATATGTTATTCTTTGAATCTCAGACTATTTTATGTGTTAACTTAAGGTTAAATTCATGGTTATCCTTATCGAGGTTCCAAATTAATTTCGTATTCTTCTTCTTCTTCTTCTTCTTCTTCTTTTCTCTCTCTCTCTCTCTCTCTCTCTCTCTCTCTCTCTCTCTGATTTGCCCACCGATTAGGCATCAATGTTAACCATACTTAAATTGGTAGGACCTAATAATTAGAGATGACCAATAAAAGTGAATTAAGGTAATGTGAACAAAATTGGACGCACCCCCGCACCCCGATTGTCTGTTGAAGGTTGTTTGTATTTCCAAGACAAGGATCGACATGTGAGAAAGCTCTAGAAATCTCATCAAAGGTCGAGAAAGCCTTCAATCATGAAAATGAATTTCAACAGGTAGTCTCTAAAAAGAAAAATTACAGTAAAAAGAAGCTCGACTTTGTTGTCGCGAACACACATCTGAACTACACATGATCCTCGAAAACTACGCCCGTGCACATTTCTATCGGGATTGCACACGAAAGCACCCAATCATCGAGATTCAAACACAAACACAACCACAATACAAGAATTTGACGCACGACGAATACCATTGGATATTCGAACCTTGCCAACAATTATATTTACAAGGACACTATATTCAACAGGGAAGCCCTTGCTTTTATCAACCCTTTAAACAAGCACTCCAAACCATTTTCAATACACTCAATTCTAGCCCCCAATTCCTCCAACCCATCTTGTGCAATTTTCATCTTTTCCCCAACTTCACTTGATCCCCCACATTTCAATATGTTGTTCAATGCAACATCCACTCTTTGCAACTCATTCCCATTTTCCTTCTTGCCTTGATCACATGGTTCGCCACAAGGGTCCAACAATTTGGACCAACATTTCGGCTTCGGCTTCGTAATCGGCTCGGACAAGAACAAGAGGACCAAATCATACACAGAGATACTGATTGAACCAACTTCTCTCAAAACCCTAATCACCGCCAAGACGTGGCGACTATCATGTTGCTCGAATAGCGGCGTTGATGGAATTTTGTTGTCGATTTGCTTCACGTTTGTGCTCAACTTCTTTGCACCCTTCTTCATCTCCTTCCTCAAGCGAAGGTACTTCGCGGCGCTATTTTGAATCTTCGAATCCCCCTTTCTTCTCCGAATAGTAGATAACAGATCTTTCACATGCTCTTTGGTTTGCGAAGCGAAATCCCGAGTAATACTGCAAACATCAAGAAGCGTTACTAACGTATCTAAAGACTCATCGATCCATCTCTCGTATTGGTGAGGAGAGAGGGATTTTCGGGTAAGTGGCAAATTGAGAAGCTCATCCAAGCACTTGTACAATTCATTGAGGCCTAATATACCGTCGCGGATTTTCTCTCCCGTCGTCGTGGTTGATGATGCCTCCCATTTCTTGAGTTTGTGTAGCTCCTCCTCGATTTGAAAGGTGGTCGGGTGCGATCGACTCTGCAGGCTAATCGATCTGATTTGGTAAAGACTCTTGAGTTTTGGAGGACAAACCATTTTGG
>BPLS01000218.1:1345495-1382918 GCA_019656275.1 Rhododendron kiyosumense | reverse complement strand
TATCATAAAAAGATGGCAAAATAAACAAACAGATACATAAAACTAAACGCTACATTCACTGCAAACCTTGTGAATTCGCATTCCACTCTCATTGGGCATGCATTGCAGTTTGGTTTTTCCTTTGTACAAAAAGGCCTGTGTAGTGGCCTCGGTTAACATGTCGGTGACCGAGTGCCGCGCATGAGCCAATATGTTCTCTTCCGTGGCTGAATGACCGAAGAGTGTTACGACCCTTAACCCGAGGTTTGGTGCTGCCTCGGGGAGGATGCTTCGGTTTCAGGGTCATTCGAGGTATTGGACAGAGGCGCCTGCGATGGATGGGGCCCTTGTCAGATTCGTGGCAGCGGCAATCATTTGGATCATGTCATGTGCTCCGTAACCGTTTTATTCCCTAAGTCATGAATGACGTCGCCCGAAGCGGTTACCAGAGCGTGGTCTCTACGCGTTGGCTTGGAGGCCAAGGAAACCTAGGTCTATAAATATGAAGGGATGCTCACTATGAGGGGTATGCCATTTTTTACCCTAACCCTAGACCTGACTCACCTTCCTTACATCTAACTTGATCGTCGGAGAGTCACTGGGCAGTCATCGCCCTAGTGACTTGTTGCAGGTCCTCTAGTGGAACAAGAAGGAGCCTAACCAGGAGTGCTGTCTAGGTCCCGATAATCCGAACCCCCACAATTGGCGACTCTGCTGGGGATCTAGCCAATCATCTCCACACCCGTTCCTCGCTCCTGAATCAAAGATGGTTGAAGTCGACGACACACAACACGGCGGCGCCGCTCATGGGCTCGGTTCCCTCGTGGACCACAGCCTGGCCTCCGGCGGAGCCATTGCCCTCGGAAAGACCCATGTCTCCGTCGGAATGGGTGCAGGAGCTTCAACTCCTGACCCAGGCCCATCTTCCGAGCTCCACACCTACATCCGCCATCTCGAGCGGAAGATCGACGATCTCACAACGGTGGTGAAGCGCGACAAACACGTCCGGGACGAGTTGGCGGAGATCAAACACCTTCTCCAGATCTCCCCATCTCGTTCCTCCGGAAGTCGTGGCGGACGAAGGAGCCACCACAGCCCCCCTCGCAGCAATGAAGTCGTTCACCCTCTAGAGCATCGGTCCCGCCCCTCAGTCAAGGATCGTCTCGAACCACCAAGGCCGGCGGAGGCCCTAGCCGCAAAGGACGCGACGCGCAGAGACCGCTCCCGTTCCCCCATCCAGCCTCGACGGAGACCATCCGCCTTCGAAAGGCTCGGTGGCGGAAGCGTCTCCGCCTCCTCCACCCACTCTGTCCGAGTGGGCAAAACAGGCCGCGAATCTACTCCTAGCCTCACAAGGGCAGCCAGGAGAGATGATGGGCTTGTGGAATTTCAAACCAGGGGGTATCGCGAACGCCTGAAGAACTCCAGAGCTAGGAGCCCTATCATCTCGCACCCTGCAGGCGCCCGCAGCAGAAGCCCAATAACGGAGCGCCTCGAGCCTTCGGCTCGAGATAGCTCACGAAGGAATCGCCATGTGCATTCCCCCCAAAAGTCGGCCAGCGTCCAACCAAAGAGGAAGGAATATGATAGGCTGGACAAGCTTGTTCCCCCAAAGCGCACAGCGACTGAGCGTCCAGACGGTTTTGACCGTTTGATCCGACCTCATCGCGACGCGCGGCTCACACGGCTTACGACCTCCCCCTTCACAAGGGAGATCGACTCGGTCACCCCACCCAAAGGATTCACCCAGCCCAAGTTCACTAAGTACGATGGCAAAACCGAGGCCTACACCCATCTCGTCCAGTACAAGCTCGTCATGTCGCTATTCCTCCGGAATGAGCCTTCGGACGATGCCTTCCTGTGCAAGGTGTTCCCTGCAAGCCTCGGCAACCTGGGTCTCACCTGGTTCAATCAACTCCCGGCTCGGTCGATTTCCTCGTTCGATTCCCTCTGTGACGCCTTCATGGCTCGGTTCGTCACCAGCAACAAGCATGAGAAAGAGATTGACTCCCTCTTGGCCCTTCGCAAGCGCAGCGACGAGACGCTCCGGCAGTACGCCGGCCGTTACTGGGAACTATTTAACGAAATCGAGGGTTGCGACGGTGTCATCTCCGCCCGTGGCTTCAAGTTAGGACTTACCACCCAGGACGAGCAGGTCTATGACGATCTTGCCCGCCATAAACCTAACTCCATGAAGGATCTTATGACTCGTATCGAAGGTTGGTGTCAGCTCATCGAATCCAAGGCGGAGAGAGGCATCGGCAAGTCCACGAGCTCCAAGGCCCCCAATACCTCGGTATCCACACCAATTTCTGCACCGGCCACAACGCCGAAGAAACAGGTCAATAACATCAAGCAATCGCCGAGGAGAGGACCGAAGCCGAGTGACTTCAATGCTGAGAAAACCGTCTTCACCATTCCTATCTACCGCATCATCGACCAAGTAAAGGATCAACCCTTTTTCTCCTTCCCAAATCAGAAGCTCGGCACTGAAAATGGGAAAATCAAGAACCCCATCGTTCGATGTAGCTATCACAACGAGCAGGGCCACTTCACAACTGCTTGCAAGCCCTTCAAGGCTTACTTGGAACAGCTTGTCGCGGGTGGCCACCTCGGTAACCTCATCGACCACGAGAAGACAGCGGCTCGGGCACAACGTGCTGACACAAATACCGAGGAGGCAGTGCAGACGATCCATGTTATTCACGGCCCCCTAAATCCTGAAGCCGCTCGCCTCCTCCGAGACGAACTGCACGCGGCCTCTTCCTCAAAGCAAATCATGCTCGTTGGCCCCGAGCCCAAGCGCCCAAGGACCGATGAAGGCTCTAAATGGACTATAACTTTCACCGAAAAGGACCTCGACCGCGTCCAGCTCCCACACAACGATGCCCTCGTCGTCACGTTACGCATCGGCACTTTTAACGTCCGACGCGTCCTCGTGGACCAAGGTAGCTCGGCCGAGGTCATGTATTACTCCCTCTTTAAAGATCTGAAAATCCCGGATACCGATCTCCGTCCCTCGGAGGTTCCTCTTATCGGCTTTAATGGTGCACCTGTCTGGCCCATCGGCACAGTCACCCTTCCAGTTCGCGCGGGCTCGGTGACTCTCGATATCGAATTTGTAGTGGTCGATGTACCTAGCCCTTACAACGCGATTGTCGGGCGCACTTGGCTGCACAGGCTTCGGGCGATCGCTTCTACATAGCACCAGGTGGTCCGTTTTATTGGCCACAACGGACGCCAAGAAGACCTATATGGCGATCAAACTGCGGCTAAGAAGTGCTATGTCAATGCCGTCCGAAGTAGCAAACAAACCTCCCGGGTTAACCTTATCGAAGTTCCCGACGCCCCAGTCCTGGAAGACGTCGGCCGATCCGCCGACGAAAAAACCGTTGAAGACGTCACTACCATCCCCATCACCGAAGACGGTTCCCGTTTCTTCCTTGTCAGTTCCTCACTTAGTGACACTGATCGGAACGAGACGGTGGCTTTCCTTCACCACAACATCGAAGTGTTCGCCTGGACCCCGTACAAGATGCCCGGGGTCGATCCATCCTTCATATGCCACGAGCTCAACATTGACCGAACCAGGCGTCCGGTCATTCAAAAGGCACGTCGGTCCTCTCCCGCCCACTCAGAGGCCGTTATAGAAGAAGTCAACCGACTCCTTAATGCCGGGGCAATCCGCGAAGTTCAATATCCCAGATGGTTAGCCAATACCGTCGTGGTAAAGAAGAAGAACGGCAAGTGGCGGGTCTGCGTCGACTACTCTAACCTCAACGATGCTTGCCCAAAGGATTTCTTCCCCCTTCCTCGGATCGATCAGCTCGTCGATGCCACAGCCGGCCACGAGCGACTAAGCTTCTTGGACGCCTACCGAGGTTACCACCAGATTGCCATGAGCGAAGGCGACGTTGAGAATACAGCTTTCATTACTCCCCACGGTATCTTTGGGTACCTCGTCATGCCCTTCGGTTTGAAAAACGCCGGTGCCACTTTCCAGCGCATGATAACAAAGATGTTCGAACGTCTATTGGGAGACACGATGCTTGCTTACATCGACGATATGGTGGTCAAAAGCATGCGTGCAAGTGATCACCTAGCCCACCTTGCCGAAGTCTTCGAAGTCCTCAAAAAGCATAAGCTCCGCCTCAACGCCGAAAAGTGTGTATTCGGAGTAAACTCCGGAAATTTCCTCGGTCACCTTGTTTCCCGACGCGGCATCGAGGCTGACCCAACTCAAATTCGCGCCATCGAGCAACTCTCCGCCCCTCACAACAAAAGGGACGTTCAGCGTTTAACCGGCATGGCCGCTGCCTTAAATCGTTTTATAAGCCGCTCCTCGGACAAATGCCAACCATTCTTTGCACTTTTGAAAGGAAGCCAGCGCAGCTTTTCCTGGACAGAGGAGTGTGACCGGGCCCTTCTGCAACTGAAAGCTTATCTCTCCGAAGCCCCGCTCCTGGTCACCCCTCGGGATTAGGAAGATTTGTTCCTTTACCTCGCCGTCTCTCCACACGCCATCAGCTCGGTACTCGTCCGACAGGAAGAACGGGAGCACCAGCCCATCTACTACTCAAGCAAAACCATGACCCCGGCTGAAACACGTTACCTTCCCTTGGAAAAACTTGTGCTCGCTCTCATCTCCGCTTCCAGGAAGCTTGCACCTTACTTCCAAGCACACCGTATCATTGTCCTCACCGAGTACCCCCTCAAATCCCTCCTTCGGAAAGCTGATCTCTCTAACAGAATCTCACAATGGGCAGTTGAGCTTGCGAACTTCGAAATCCTCTTTCAACCTCGGACGGCTATCAAAGCTCAGGCCCTCGCCGACTTTATCGCCGAGCTTACTCCGGCCGACGTCCTTACGACAACCCCGCCTCAGCTCCCGGAAGCACTTCCCCAAGCAACCCCTAGCTCTGCCTGGAAACTTTTCCATGGCGATATTTGGAAAATGTACGTCGATGGCGCCTCCAACAGCCGAGGCGCCGGGGCTGGAATCGTACTCCTCTCCCCCTCCGGTGTCCTGCACGAAAGCTCCGTCTCTATCAACTTTCCCGCCTCCAACAACGAGGCCGAATATGAAGCACTCATTTCTGGCCTCAAAACCGCCCAAGCGCTCGGTATCGAGGAACTCGTGGTCTATAGCGACTCCCAACTTGTCGTTAACCAATTGTCAGCGGAATACGAAGCTCGGGACGACCGAATGCGGACCTACCTCAGCTCCGCTGTCCAGCTCATCAAGTCTTTTAAGGCCATTCGGATCGAGCATATCGCCTGAGAACAGAACGCCCACGCCGACGCACTTGCAGGACTCGCTTCGGCTTGTTCCTCCTCCGAACACCGATCTATCTCCTTCAGCACCATCGATAAGCCAAGTTTCGAGCTTGAAATCTTGAGTCACGAGGTCTTCAACATTGACCTCGGACCAAGTTGGATGGACGAAATCCTTGGCTACCTCCGTGACGACATCCTCCCAACCGACAAGAAAGACGCCCACCGACTTCGAAACAAGGCCGCTCTCTTCTGGCTTAATCCCAACGGCAAGCTTTACCGAAGATCGTTTACCGGGCCATACTTATTGGTCGCCCACCCACATCAGGTCCCGGGCATCATCGAAGAACTTCATGCCGGCGACAGCGGCTGCCACTCCGGTGGGCGGTCCCTCGCCCACCGGGCCATATCTCAGGGGTATTGGTGGCCAACAATGAAAAAGGATTCTGAAGACTTCGTCAAGCGTTGCAAGAAATGCCAAATGTTTGCTCCCATCATCCACCAACCGGCACGGGATCTTAGCCCTCTCACAAGTCCTTGGCCCTTCTCCCAGTGGGGCATGGATATCATAGGCAAGCTCCCGGTTGCTCCAGGAGGATTCAAATTCCTCATAACAGCAACCGACTATTTCTCCAAGTGGGTCGAGGCCGAGGCCTTGGTCACTATCGAGGAAACCGACGTAATCCGTTTTGTTTGGCGGAACATCATCTCCCGCTTTGGTGTACCGTTCGCCATCATCACGGACAATGGGAAACAGTTCACTGGACAGAAGTACCGAGCATTGCTTGACGAATACGGCATCAAATGGGACACGTCCACCCCAGCCTACCCCCAGGGCAACGGGCAGGCTGAAGCTGCAAACAAGGCGATTTCATCTGGAATCGAACGCCGACTTGAGTCTCGGCGGGGCAAATGGGCCGAGGAGCTGCCCAGGGTACTCTGGGGCTATCGCACCACTCCTCGGCGATCCACTGGTCGCACTCCTTTCTCCTTGGCATTCGGAATGGAGGCTGTTATCCCCATTCAAGTCGGGCTCCCTACCATCCGCACTGAAAACTTTGACGAATCCGTCAACAATGCCAACATCGCTGCCGATCTTGACCTAGTTGAAGAGGAGCGTGACAATGCCAGGATCAAGCTGGCTTCATACCAACAAAAGGTTGCCAAGGGCTATAACCGAAGCGTCCGACTTCGGTCTTTCAAGCCAGATGATCTCGTTTGGAAAAAGGTGGTGGAAAAGTCCAAGAAGCGGAAACTAATGCCCAACTGGGAGGGCCCCTACCGAGTCCTTAAGCATCTCGGTTTGGGGAACTACAAGCTGGAAAAATTGGATGGTTCTCCCATCGCTAAGTCATGGAACGCCAACAACCTCAAGAAGTTCTATGGCTAAGCGTTTGGCTACCGACGTCCTCTTACTTGTTCACTTGTATTTCTTTTCATTGCACCGTTAAGGGCAGTACGACTATGTAATGGCAATCTTCCACTAAGTTTGAATGAAAATCCATCCTTGCTTATGTCTTACTTGTGTTATCAGTTTATGCTGACCCAATTACTCCCACTCGGTTCTTCTTCAGTGGACCGTTTTACACAGACTTCTGAGATTTTGTCCTCCAAAAGGTGCCACCCTTGGACAAGAATCTCACCAAGTCGCCCCGGCCTCTTCGGTCGTTTACCCCCTTGGTTAGTCGCATTAAGGACACTCGGTTTTCCCGCCGAACCCCTTATACCGACTCACCAACGTCTCTCGCTGCTGGGGCTTGCTGCGTCCCGACCCTATGGCCACGGCCTTGTCCCTTCGCGACGCACCTCAAGTTTCCCAGCGGCACTTTCATCTCGCGCGTTCTTACCTCACAACGACCCCTCACGTTGGCAAGACTTACAACTTCGGTTTTCAACCGCCATCGCTTTTGCACAAATTTGCTTCGGATCATGCTCCCGACAACTCTTCGGTTTCAGTTCGCTTCGGAAGCATAACCGACGCAGGGGCATCGATAGAGCATAACCATAACAATAACAAAAGCAAACACAGCGATGCACAAGAAAGAGACATTCATTCACAACGAAAATAAACAGTTAACTCCATTCAAAGCTAAAACCTTAGCGAAGGCCCTGGCTCTACCAACTGTTCGGTGCCAGTCCTCCTCAGCTATTACAACTTTAAAACAGTTAAAACTCCAACAAGCTGGAGTTGTCCAAGCAAAGTAAAAAAAAAAAGAGAAGAGAGAAGAAAAGTTCTCGACTATCTTATGCTCCCTCGGTTGGAGCTGCGGTGTTGGGATCAGGCTGAGTCCCAAGGATTTGGGCCTCCTCCTCCTCTTCGGGAAGAACAAGCTCCTCGGGCGGCGGCTGGGGCAAGGCTCGGAGCTCGGAATCATCAGGGAGGTCGAGCTTGCTCAGGAAAGCTTCATGGCCGAAGCGCAGCCCGTCCATAAAGCGATCCCTGTGAAGCTCCCCTTCAATCTCTCGAACTTGTCTCTTATATTCGACGCCAGCCGCGTCCCAGCCTTCGCCATAACCCTTATCTCTGGCCGCTTCGACCTCCCGGGCTCGGGTCACCCGCAGAGTCTCGGCGTCCTCCTCTGCTTTGGCAGCTCGGCGTTCGGCAAGCACTCGCTCTGTCTCGCTCTTCTGAAAGTGGGCTTGAAATAGTTCACAAGATGACCGAGCCGCTTTCAGATCTTCTTCTTTTTCAGCAAGTGCCCGCCTCAGCTCCTCCATCTCGAGCTCCCGAGCTCGGCTTCGATCATTCAATGCCAAAGCCCGAGTTCCGGCCTGTCAACAGAAGGAAGAGTAAGATAAGCACAGAATACTGTTCAATATGCCACAAAAGGATATGAAAGATAACTTACTGCCAATAGCGCCTGTGCGATCTCCCCGGTTATATCCTCGGTCCTGCCGCTGATAGCCTTGCCATCCCGGGGGAGAATGCAGGAACGCAGCAAACCGAACGCCGTGCCGATATTGCTGGCGGCACTGTCAGCATGGGTGATCGGACGCCCAGAATAGTGGCGAACTTCCGGGGCCCACACAATCTCCCGGGCTGCAGTCCGAGCTTCAGAGTCGGTGCCCGCGCCTTCGCTCCTCTCCTCCTCATCTTCCTCCTCAATGACAATGGGATCCTTGTCCCTTGCCTGGGGCTCCTCGGCCTGCTCCTGCCGAGCTCTCTTATCCGGGCGCTCCTCCGGGGACGCAGGAGTGGTACCCGACGTCCCAGCCCCTGGAGTGACTGCCGGACCAGCACCTCGGCCCGCTGGCCTCCGGCGCCGAAGGTTCAGAACCTCCCTTCCGCGTCCGCTCATTTCGTCACTGAGCCCGGTTCTTTCCGGTGTATCCCGGTCGAGCTCTTCTCGAATTACGCCTCGGGGCCCGGAGCTGCTGCCCCCAGTCTCTTCGGTTCTGGCCGATCGTCCCCCCCGTCCTTCTCCTCTTCCCCTGCCTCTTCCACGTCCCCCACCAACCCTCGGTACACCTTGTTGCCTCGGCTTCTTCTTCAGAAAGCTGGTGTAAGATGCCACGTAACCGAGCAAGTCCGGGGCGTACCGGCTCTCGAGCGGAATCGCGAAGGCAGCAGTGATTCGCGACCGAACTGCCCTTTCCCGAAGCCCAGCAACGACACCTTCGGCTGCAAGATCAAAACAACAAAGTAAGACAAGTCAAGACAACAGGCGAAATACAACTTCGTATTGAAAAAGATATGATATATCAATTGGAAGAATTTACCGACCTGGGGCTCCGTTCTCAAACGGAACGGTGGTGGTTGTGTCCACTCTCTCCCCGGGACCGAACATGAAGTTCCCGGTCACCGAGACATAGAGGGCGGCCCACTCCTCGGAGTCGGGCAGGTGATCAATCAGGAAGGCGTCGTAGCCGGTTCGGCAGGACAGATAGTATCGTTGGTGTTCTCGGTTTACCCCGAGGAGGTAGACTCCGAAGAGCTCCTCTAACCCGAAGGTTAAGTTGTACTGCCTCCTCAACTCTATGATACTCGTAATTATCCTATACGAGTTCACCGTGAGCTGGGAGGAAGTAAGGTCTAGGGTTCGGAGGACCCTGCGAACGAATTGGTGAAGAGGAAATCTGATTCCCCCCTCGGTTATAGCCATGAGGGGGAAAATCAATGCTCCCTCTCGGTGGGGCAGGTCCTTGGGATCATTGCTTGGCAGCAGCCGAACCTCAACGTCGGGAGGTATGCTGTAGACCCGCTTGAACTCCGCGTAGGCGGCCGCCGAACCATTGAAATACTGGTTCCGGTACGGACATGGCCTCATTGGCCTTCTTCGCCCTCGAACTTCCTCTGGGGCATCGGCGAACGGTCCTGGCCCCTGGTTTGAAGTGCTCGGTGCGTCTGTCATCATGGGGTCAAAGGCTGTCCTCTGTTGTGGGGCTGTCCGGGGGTCGAATGCGTTGGCCCGGACTTCGGCGAATATCTCTTCAATGTCAGCAGTGGGGACCGAGCTACTGGAACTGCTCGAGAAGAGCTCAACGACCATTCGCCCCTACCTACCAAAGAAAGATGTGAAAAAAAACCCGTTAGCTATGTGCTCAGGGAAAGGCAGGAAGACTCAACGTTCGGGACAGAATGGTCGTTACTCCTCGGAACCTATTGGTCTCGGTCAAGTTTTCACATTTCTCCTCGGAGAGAGTGCATCCGGAGGTCCATACTAATCCTAGGGTCATGGGTTGAATTTAGCCCTCGGGAAGAATTTAGACCTCGGGAAGAATATAGACTTCGGTCGAACCTAGAGCGACGCTGGGAAATCTCCAGCACCGCCGCGAACCAGAGGCGGCGCATGGCGGCCCGATTATAAGATGTATCAAAAAGGGCAAAAAACTCGAAGAAAGTGATCTAGAAACAAAGATCAAAGCAAAGAAACGAACGTACCACAAATGCAAGCGTTGTATCCCGTCCAAAGCGTCTGAAATAATGATCCACAGGCGGAGATGGGCGGCTGCGGCGTAGAACTTCAGGGCGGAAGATTTTAACTGCCGTTCCCCCTCTCTCTCTCCTATTTATATGAAAAGGGACGATCCGAAGCGCGGGAAACGAAGCGTCGTGCACCGAGCCGTTCGATGTTTGACGCGTGTCAACTTCGGGTGGTCAGGATTAAAGCTTCAGAGCCGAAGTCAGAGCGCCGTATGGCCGAACCATTGATTTTTTGACACCTGGCACCGAGGCGACGTTTCGTACCAATCAGCTGATGTAGCACGTGCCGATGCAGCTTTTTCGATTCCGTCGTTTCGCTTAACTCGACACGTGGACTTTTTCTGACAAATGACTGAAGCGTGGGCTACCGAGGAAACTTCACTCTTCGGTGAGTCGCCTTTAGGAAGGTTGGGGATATGACGGCCCACGCGGGAATCAAGACCCCGGAGCAGAAGTATGAAACTCCAGGGGCTTGAGGGGCTATTGTAGTGGCCTCGGTTAACATGTCGGTGACCGAGTGCCGCGCATGAGCCAATATGTTCTCTTCCGTGGCTGAATGACCGAAGAGTGTTACGACCCTTAACCCGAGGTTTGGTGCTGCCTCGGGGAGGATGCTTCGGTTTCAGGGTCATTCGAGGTATTGGACAGAGGCGCCTGCGATGGATGGGGCCCTTGTCAGATTCGTGGCAGCGGCAATCATTTGGATCATGTCATGTGCTCCGTAACCGTTTTATTCCCTACGTCATGAATGACGTCGCCCGAAGCGGTTACCAGCGCGTGGTCTCTACGCGTTGGCTTGGAGGCCAAGGAAACCTAGGTCTATAAATATGAAGGGATGCTCACTATGAGAGGTATGCCATTTTTTACCCTAACCCTAGACCTGACTCACCTTCCTTACATCTAACTTGATCGTCGGAGAGTCACTGGGCAGTCATCGCCCTAGTGACTTGTTGCAGGTCCTCTGGTGGAACAAGAAGGAGCCTAACCAGGAGTGCTGTCTAGGTCCCGATAATCCGAACCCCCACAGCCTGCAAGACAACATTTTTCAAGCACAGCACCCCATTGATGAAAAAAGATACTTGAGGAAAATGTGATACCGGAATACGCATTTAAAGTTGTGGCTGCATACCTTTCCAAAGGTAATCATGTGATAATGTAGTTCATACCTGCATTAAAAAATTCATCAAATTAGTAAGGAGTTCTAGCTGATATTTTAGTCAATGGGCTGGTGAATAATCACAAATCCACCAACGAGGATTTTTTTTAACGAAAAGTGAAATTACAGTTTTCCATGATCAAAGGTGGACAAGAGAGGCGATAGATATTTTTGAATTGAATTCTCCTTAGGGTACCTGAAATGGAAACAACATCAGCATTTTACTGTGTAGCTATTTTTTATGAATTAACTAATTGGTAAATGATCCTTACTTATTCAAAAGATGCATCTGAATTCCATCTGGAAGTGGTTCAATGGGTACCCATCCCAGGCGAACTAATATCCGAGCAATGTTCGTGTCAACCTTTTCAAGAAACAAATTAGAGCACGTTAATAGCGCTTATGAACTACATTGGGGTTTTACATTGTAAATGTGATAAGAGCTTACTGGAAATGCCGGATGGTTCAAAGTCAAAAGTCGAATGTATTCGACACTTTCTAATCCCAAACCTTGAATACTCATCAAGTATTTCCTACAGAAATGGAGCTACTTAAAAATAAGTATCGGACACAGTGCTCTAGTCATGTAATTCTCTGTATTAATATTTCCAATAACAATTTGTTTTGGCGTACTTTGCTTCTTCAGGTGTAGCACTTCTTAACCGCTCAAGGTCAATGCTTCCTTTCTCGTCAGCTATGCGATCAAGGCACATCTGAAGAAATCAGAAAGAACAACTGTTATAGGGGTTTTTACTTTATTTTAATAGTAACACCATTAGAAGGTTTTGTACTGTAACTTCTAAATTATATTAACTTCTTGAAGCAGGCGTTAGAGTACCTTGATCCGTTCAGCAATTTTATTGTTCATCCCTCTTTCTTTATTGACTTCAGATATCTCTTCAACCATGTCGCAGATCTAACTTCATTCCACTCCACACAATCCAGGTTGATAGTAGAGGAGACTTGGGTTCCCTTCCTGGCTTTACTAGTTGAAGAAGCGAAGGTTTTCCGCTGTGGCTTGTTCTTGTCCACTATTCTACGGGGATATTTGGTAGCAAGGAACATGAAGGTAGAGCTGCAAGAAAACAAGATCGCTAGTTTTCTATTTTCTTTTACCATGTAATAGGTAATGAAGTTGTTGCTTTTCTAATGTACATGAACAGACAATTCTTGACCAAGAAACATGAGTTCACCTTGACGAAGTGTCCTTCACATTTTGAGTCAGGAAAGCTCCAACTACTGAATCTACCACTGAACACTTCCATGGTAAATAACGCCTATCACCTGCAAAGTTTAACATTGTGGTCAATAAAAAGGTGAAAATTTGACGAGGGGCTCTCACAAAACAAAGAAAGGATCGTAGTATGTGTGGGCACAAAATGGAATCATCCAGTTTGGTTTGGCAAAATTTGTATGAAAATATCCATTTACACATTTGGACGTTTGTCTTCCTAGGATGTGTTCCAATTGCCTATGTGTGAGCGCAAAATGGACTTGTCGAAGCATGGTTTGGCAAAATCTACATGTGTGATTATCTTCTTATACTGTGTCATCCTAGGATGTTTCTATTAGCACTTCGTTTTTGGCTCTGAAACAGTTAAATTATGGGGGAAAAAGGAAATAACAGTTGTATTTAGATAACTTTCAATGTCTTTGGGATGTCAATGTCACATTCCAATTGAAGCGTTTTATGGTCCATTTGTTTGTGTCTGTGTTCACATCATTGCAGCTACAAGGTCAGAGTCATACTGATTGATGGCTGTTATGTTCTTCTATGGCCATGCATGGATGATGGGTTTTTAAGTCCCCATAGCTCTGTGGACATACTAAACTCAAATTTTCAAGACACCTTAGCCGTAAAATGGTAGATATGCAAGACTCAAAATCTCACGCTAAAGAGTGTCGATGGATCTTCAAAAAGCACTCCAATACCTATTTATCTTTAATTCCTGGGAGTGAATCATGAAATTTTATTGAGACCTGCAGAAAGCAGTAATTTCAAGTTTTGGGTTATTCTCAGAATTTAGATCTCTAGCCTTTTTAAGATTTCATAAGGTGATACTATTTAGCATTTATAGATCTTAAGCATTTATGTAACAGATAGTGTTAAAATGCAATAAAACATCTATTATTGTCCGTTAATACAACATTTGATACTTCTAGAATGAACCAGATGTAGCCAGTGGCATCGAGAAATTTTTGTCAAGCTAATCACTAAAAAGATTAATACGTGTAATTCTAACACTTATAAATCAAAAAAAAAAAAAAATTCCCCATATGGCGTTATAAGTGTATTAAGAAAAATTAACATGCAAAATAAGAGTACACGATTGCCCTCGCTTAGTTTTTATAGAGTAAGATTATTATATAAGTATATATTGCATTATAGGTAAATAGTATATTGCATTAGATAGTTGTTAATACTAGTAAATACCTCTCTTTTAGTGTCCATAATTAAGATATGATTTACCTCCATTAGTCACAGAATTTACTCTTTATATATTGCATTACTAAAAGATAAAATTCAGATTGAAATTACACACTCCCAGGAAAATAGACTAGAGAATATATAATATGCTTTTCTGGCATAACTTCGTCATAACATTTTTAATTCCACAAATTTCAAGGTCAGATCAATAAGATGAAAGGGCTGACCTATAAGACAATTTTTTGGGAGATTGAACTATATATTTAATTACGTAACAAATTAAGATGAAATTAATTTGATGTTTGAAATAGTGTAAGTGTGGCATTGGGATGTTCATTACTTTCAAAGTGTTTATTAAAATACATGTAATCCTACATATACATTCATTTAAAATAATTTTTTGGGTACTAGTTCATTCCCATTCCAGGGTCTTCAAGTCAACACCTTCCCATAGCCATAGAGCCGCCACTAGATGTATAAGAAAAATATCAGAAATCGCTCTATGCTCTTTTTAGTGATACTTATGGCAAGTCAGAGAATGATCACTCCATTTGCCCCCCATCTATCAATTAGCAACCAGGCCAGGCATCAGCAGTTTTTGACAGATCAAAACTAAACAGTAAGAATTACCTTGAACTCGCTGCATCTGGGCAATAAATGATTCTACCCGCGGAAGCAGTTTCCTTTCTTGTTGCAACCATCTCTCTCTATCCATGCCGCTTTCTTGAGAAGCTTCACAGTCATCCTTGTCCATCAGTTGTTTCTGCCCCCTCATCTTTTGGCCATCTAGTTCGACCTTTGCTTTCAAGTGATCTTTCATGATTGGAGTGTTTTCATTAACACTCAGTTGGGCACATACATTGGATATTTCCTGATATTCGGCCCTCTTGACAGAAACATCAATCAGTTCTTCTGGTTGCATCTCCTGTGAACCTGCAACAGTAAAAGCACTATGTTATTTCTACTATATAATGTTACCTGTGAACAAGCAATGCAGATATCGGTTGTTTTCACCAGAGTTCCTGTGACATGGTCTCGACTGATACAAACAGGTGCTCTACTTGTTTCCATGGTTATAACCTTTTTATATGCATTGAGGCTTATTGTGGGAGGTAAGAGTGGGAAGAGTACCTGTGGTCGCCCTTCGGGTATGTGGCGGTTGCTACAATGGTGCTCAAGACCACCGGAGGTGGAGGAGGAGAGAGCTCGGGGCGGACTTAGAGAGAGAGGGGGATGGCAGTGGATAGAGAGAGTATTGAATGCCTGTTGATCGATATTGAATGCTTGTCATTTTATATGAGCCTTGGAGATGAGGGAGGGCTAGGTGTAAGGCTCCTCCCCATTGGTGGACAAAGTGGAGGTTGATCTCTTTTCCTTTTTTAGTCCCAAGTCAGGCCTTAAGGCTTGTAACCAAGGAGCCGATAGAGGCTATTTCAGTGATGCATGGAGACCCGTATCATCTGCCAAGTCAGGCGAGGTATGATACGAGCTCCGAGGAGCCAGGCGGTAGGTATGATACTTCTTCCGAGATGTCAGATGGCGGTCAATGCCCCTCCTCTCTCTAGGACCGGTCCAATTAGAGCTTGCTAGAGGCAAGCTCGTCCTCCTTGACAAACCCCTTATTCTAGCCTCCAAGCCACATTCCTCCTTAGGTCCCTAGTGAGGTACCTAGGCCCTGCTCCCGGAATAGGGTGGTGTACAGAGTCGCCTTTAAGTGTTCATGGAGTCTTCAAAATGTTAAGTAGGAGGTGAGGTGCCCGGAGGTGACCTCACTCCTCCGCGGGTGAAGAATTCTTGGAGAAGGCCTTGCTCCTCCAGAGGCGGAGTTTGTGGAGGAAGCTTGCTTCGGCAGAGGCAAGGTTCATGGAGGAGGCCTTGCTCCTCCCAGAGGTGAACATTGTCGAGGAGGCATGCTCCTCCTATAGGTGAACATTGTGGAGGAGGCATGCTCCTCCTGGGGTGAACTTTATGGAGGAGGCATGCTCCTCCGGGAGGTGAATCTTGTGGAAGAAGCGTGCTCCTCTGAGAGGTAAACTTTGTGGAGGTGGCATGCTCCTCCGGGAGGTGAATCTTGTGGAGGAGGCATGCTCCTCCTAGGGATGAACTTCATGGAGGAGGCATGCTCCTCTTAGAGGTGAACTTTGTAGAGGAGGCATGCTCCTTCGGGAGGTGAATCTTGTGGAGGAAGCATGCTCCTCCTGGAGGTGAACTTTGTGGAGGAGGCATGCTCCTCTGGAAGGTGAATCTCTTGGAGGCATGCTCCTTCTGGGGGTGAATTTGTAGAGGAGGCATGCTCCTGGGGATGAACCTTGTGGAGGAGGCATGCTCCTTTTGGGGGTGGATCTTGTGGAGGAGGCCTTACTCCTCCTGGAGATGGTCACCGGTAGGGTTCTTGGAGAAGGTGCATCCGGTTGCGAGGTATATTGTGTACCCACATTAATGTCCCCTTGCGCGCATATACTCATGTCGTGAGGTGAGTGTGTGCGGGCATAATTGAACTGTGGAGGGAACTTTGTTCCTCCTAGGATGGGGCGTCGGAAGAGCTGGTGGAGGATGCGTGTCCGGATGTAATGTGTATTGTATATCCACATTAATGTCCCCTTGCGTGCATATACTCATGTCACGAAGTGCGTGTATGCGGGCAATAATGTCCCCTTGTATTGTATATCCACTAGGTCTTCATAGCATCTTTTTATGAAAGGATTCATATCTTGTCATATGGTTAGGAATATGAAAGGACGTCCTTGCGTTCCAAAAATGGCGTGACTCTTCAGTTTGCGAGGAAGAGTAGTATAAATTCATTTTACCTTCTCATTTTTTTTTACTTTCTACCCAAAAGAAAAGTTTAGGAGTCTTGGGATTTTTTTTTTAGAGAGATAAAGTCGACTTCCTGGACTTTGTGGCGTTTTGATATTCTCAGAGGAAGTAAGTGAGTTCTTTGCATAGGGAGGAGGTAACATCCAGAATTAACCCCATGTCATACACCTCCGAAAAAGAAAATTAAATTTCGGAGGGAGGTGTGGTCCTCCACGAAATCTCACAAGACTTAAAGTCCCAAAGTCTCTCCTCCACCCCCTTTTTTTAATAGCTCTTCCCCATTTTGTCTTTCTTTTGGTGAGGGAGATAAGAGAGAGAGAAGCCGAGAGGGGGAGGAGGGGGGATTCCGAGCCGAGAGGGAGATAGAGGAGGCGAGATCGTGGGCCTAGGGCAATCGCGAGTATTGTTGAAGGGGAATCACGGAGGAAGGTTGGGATGGCAGGTGGAGGTGGAGGTGTCGGCGGGAGGAGGGGGCAATCGCCATGGGTATTTGAAGTTGTGGGTGTCTGGGTCTTCGGCAAGAGTTGGCTTTGTAAGTGAAGGTGATTTGGGAGGGTTGGGGTTTCGGCTCGGAGAGTTTGAGGAGATTGGAGATTTCGGCCAGAAGGGGGTTTGGGGTTTCGGCTTGGGTTGTTTGCTGGAGAGGTGGAAATTCGTCGGAGGTGCCAAAATCAATTCGTGCGGTGGAGCTCTTGCTTTTCGGGAGGAAACTTGGTGCGAGGATTACGCGAGGTTGATTTTGCGGAGGTGCGAGCAACTCGGATATTGTGACTTTGCCGAAAGCTTCTTGGTGGTAATATTTATTTTGTTTGAAAGTTGTATTTTATTTTGCCAAGGGAGTAAGCGGGGTGCCACGGCGTTTCCTCCTTGATGATGCATCTTTGTTATGGGCCAAGGGTGCAAGAGGGGTGCATGTGGTTCCCTTCCCTCGCAAAGTTGAATCTTGATTGTATTGTTTGGTAATTTCTGACAGGTGCCGGGGTTCGGATATATTATTGTTGAAAGGTATGACGGCGCGGCCCAAGCTTCTAGTCACTAGCCGTGCTGGTGCCGTGGTGGAGTCACGGCAGGGACGTGCTTCTTCCGCGGCTCTCAAATCCCATAAATCTCTTAAAACGGAGAAAGACAATCCACCTCCTCCTTTGCCTGGTTCGAAATTTTGGTTTCGAGCACCCTATCTCGGCGGTGGGGATAAATTATGGCGTTTAATAGAGGCGAATGCAAAGATTGGGAAAGTAGTTGATGATCTGTTGTTAGGGTACAAGGAGGTTTCGGTGGAGGAGGGCTGTTTTATTTCTCCCAAGTCAGTGCTGAGGTTCTAGGTTGAGCGTGGTGAGTTCCCATACTACTTGTCTGCTTACAGGAATTATGTTGTTCCTCCGACTGCGTTTGTGACTTATGCGGATGATATTTTGGGGAATGCCGATTTTGTGGAGTTATTGTGAAAAGCTGATGTCCATCGTGCCGTGGTGAACAATTTGCGATTGGTGGTTCAGCGGGAGCGGAAGTGGATGGATGTTGTGGTGTCCTGATGGAATACCGATTCTCATACTCTTCCGGTAGCTTGGGGTGAGACCGGACCCACCTTGGAGCATGTGGGCTGTCTGTTGAGGTTACCCATGTTAGGAAAAGTTGACCCATCGTCCGGGAGACTTTCTCCTTCATAACAAGCTGTGGTCGATGCACTGCAGAAATTCGTTCGCTGGGAGAAGGGCCACAATGGAGTGAAGAATACCTTTACTGAATGGGCACGATATTGGTACAAGGATTTGGGAGCGTCGAAGGCCGGGGAGGAAGCCCATGTAGTAACTGATGGGCCAGGATTGAAAGAACCGGCACACTTGGCGGCGTTCTTAGCCTATTGGCTAACTTGGTACATTTTTCCTAGTCCTCCCAAGGATGGTGTTGATGTGGCCTTGTTTGAGCTTGTGGCGATCCTTGCTTCCGGGGAGTCCGTACCATTGGCCCCGTTGTTTTTGGGGACTTTGTTCAAAAGGTTGGATATGCTTCACGATGCGGCGTGACGTTCTTGTGGGAGGTATGACTAGCTGATTTATGTGGCTACCAATTTTCTTCATATGTTCTTGTTTGAGCGGTTTCCTAAGGGTACACCGGAACCGAATGATTTTAAGGCGGATGATGATAGAGGGAAAGGGGAACCGTGTCGGAATGTGTGTCGGTCGGCGCGATGGTCAGGAAGTGGCGCCTGGGATGTACGGGGTAGTATTGCCGATGTCCTTGATGTTGAGGGAGAATTTATTACTCGACCGTATGTGAACACGCCGAATGGGGTATTTCCTTTTAACGTGTACTCGGAGGAGGATGTGGTGGCCTTTGCGAATAAGGATGATGCATCCACAACGGAGCTTTTTAGGATGAGTTGTATGATGAGGGGGGAATTACCATATTTTGTGAATGGGAGGTTTGGTTTTGTGATGTATGATCCGATGTGGGTTGCATGCCAATTCGGATTTGATCAGGGGTGTTGAAACCATTTCTGCCATCGAGGGGTGTGGGAGATGTGTGGAAAAGGTTCTTGAAATTGACCTTCCCAGCGGAGCTTAGGTCAATGAATACGATCACGTTGCGTGGGGCTAAAAGGACAGGAGGATGTATAAAACTCTTTAAGGAGTATTGGAGGGATAACCTGGTACGCATTATGGAATATGTGAAAGGAGTTCCCGTGTCTCTGGAAGTGGAGGATGTAATGAGCCAGGATGGTGAGTTATGTCTTCCGAAGGTGAAGGATCTGGCCTTTACATCGTTTGGTGCCCGTTCGCCATATGTTAAGGAGGAGGTGTTGGGGAGGGTGAGAGAGCATCTCAAAAATATATATGGTACTTTGGTGAAGGATGTGGGAAGTAGTGTATCCCTGAGTGACTGAGATGGAAAGGGGCGGGCGGAGGGAGTACGATTGAGTGGCAAGCATACTTCAAAGAGGCCTGCGAAAGATGTTGTGGAGGTGGCCAAGCCTAGCAAACGAAAGAAGGTTGGGATTTGTCACCTTTGCATGTCTTTAATTTTCTTTATTCTTGCTAAATTTTTTGGTGTAATGACGCTTTTCTCTCCCCCTTTTTTTTTGTAGACTATAAAGGGAAATAAGGAGAGTTCTGAAGCAGTTCAACCTGGTGTTGTGGAGGAGGTGATAAGAACGCCACGAGTGGAGGTTTCGGAAATGGAGACCCGAGGAGGTTCGGTGGTGCCTTCTACTTCCGTGAAGGTGATAAGTACCTTAGATCAACATGCAGCGGCGCACGGAGGTATGGACGATGTTTGGCCGGAGGAGGTTTGGACGTGCCATTGGATTCTTTAGAGGCAATAGGTACTTTCGACCAACATGTGGCGGCGCACGGGGTTATGAACGACATTTGGTGGGATGAGGGGTGGGGGGCTGGGGGGGCTTCCAAGGAAGTGGCTCATCTGTGGAAGGGTAAGTCACTTCGCCATTAGGTTCAAGGTAGGGGTTGCATAATTGCACAAAGAAATTCAGCATAAATTCCAATTGAAGGCGGAGCACGCGCCTTCTTTTAATGATAGCATCTTCAGGATGCAAAAACTCCGTGTTGCGCACACAGCGTCAACCAACGGTGAGAGAGAAGCAGTAGTCAAAGTTTTCCAAAAAGATTTGGAAAATAAAGCACTAGTGTTGAGGTCTTAGGTCTAGCACGTTGGACTCTTGAGCTCTCTGATCACTTGGTCAGTACCAATCCTAAAACCAAATGCTATCTCAAAAGAGTACATGCTGTTGCTTTTATGCGTTCGTCAGGTGTGGTGCCGGGTGAAGAAGAAGAAGAGGAAGAAATGGAGGAGGAAGAAGGGAGTGAGGATAATAACCATGATGATGACCAAGAGGATGATGAGGAGGGTGAGGAGGAGGCCGAGGAGGACCAGGAGGGCCAAGAGGGGTTTAACCATATGGAGGGAGGCGATGGCGGCGAGTCACTTGTGCAGAATTCATCGAGCTTGCAGGATGAGACGAATGAGGGAGGGCTATGCCGTAGTCGTCGTTGGTGGAAAGAGGGTAACTTTATGATAGCGCGCTATCTCGATGGGAGTGTCATTGTGACTTTGGAGACGAAGGAAAAGGTGACGTTGCAACCTAATGTGTTGTTTGCTGAGGCTCGAGAGGAGCATCGACCTTTGCTGTCCGACATCTTTTTTTAATGGCTTAGTACCTTTGTTCGGCTTGGCAACATGAGTACCTTTTCTAGGAGGTTGGCGTTAATTTCCTTGGTATCGTTTGTGGAATTGCTTGAGGATGTGAGCTTGCCCGAAGCTACGCCTGAGGAGTTTACGTGTGTGTACGGTGGTCTGGCTGCATTGGGAAGTTATCAATTGGAGGTTGACTGGCTCCGTAAGAGGATAGATCAGATGGCTTTCCTTCTTGAGCTCCCAGCTTGGTGGGATTGTTTGGAGAAGTAAGTAAAGAACTGGAGGAGGTTGAAGCGACGGAGGCACGGTTGAGGTAAAGGAAGAAAAAGCTTGAAGGTGAAGTCGCTGAGTGCGAGAGTGCCCTTTCGGGAGGCTTCAATATGTCTAGTCATGCCGGTCAAGGGTTGTGGTAGTGAAGAAGGATTGGGCGCCGGGTGGTTGTCTTTTGTTCTGTTGATACTTGTTTCCTTTGTAATGTCTTGAACTATCATGTTTTATGAGCATTACCAATGTTAGTAATGATCTTCATGTAGTGAACTTTTTGTAGCAAAAGAAAAGTTTGGAGGGAGAATCTTTTGGTAGCTTGCCTTTCTTTTTTTGTGCTTCCCCTGCCTATTTTGTAATAGACTTTTGGTAATGAATGTATGGAGTATCCTTGTCTTGCAATCTCTCGTTTGTATTTACCATTTTGCCTTTGGTTGTCTTTTCGCCGAACTGCATAAAAGATTTTTTTTTTCAGCGGAGTTACGTAACTGCTTGGGCGTGTGAGAGGGTGTCACTTTTAGGTGGGGGCGTATCTTCCAAATTTCCCTAGGAGTGAGGCATGTCCTCCCCATTGGGGGGTATATTTTCTAGATTTCTCTAGGGAGGGAGGCGTGTCTTTCCCATTTTGCCCCTCTTTTTTTTTTTTATATATATTTAGCGGAATAAGCGCATCGAGGCATGTGCGAGGAAGAATATTGTATGATCGTGGGCGATATCTCTATTGGCAATTAAAAATAAAGCGGTGCTCGGTATCATTATGATTTCAATGGCGATTCATGGATGGAGATGATCCTGTGGTGCTTCAGCTGTCAACCAATGCTAAGCACACTGGTTGGTCGAGCCCGGGATGGAGGATGGGATGGTCGGCAAACCCCCGATTAGGTTGGGCTTGCGACTCCCATGGCGTGGTGGCCGAGAATATTGGTAGACAATATCTCAAAGGGCGATCGAGTGAGGCGATACGTGGCATTGTATTTTCCATGGCGACTCATGTATGGAGTCCGACAGTGCTTTGGTAGTCAACCCATGCTAGGCAGGTTGGCCAAGCGCTGGAAGGGATAATCAACAAGCCCTCGATTAGGCTAGGCTTGTGATTCCCACAGCGCGGTGGTGGAGAATATTGGTAGACAATATCTCAATGGGCGATCGAGTGAGGCGATACGTGGCGTTGTATTTTCCATGGCGATTCATGTATGGAGTCTGGCGGTGCTTTGGCAGTCAACCCATGCTAAGCAGGTTGGCCAAGCGCCAAAAGGGATAATCAACAAGCCCCCAATTAGGCTAGGCTTGTGATTCCCACAGCGCAGTGGCAGAGAATATTGTTAGACAATATCTAAATGGGCGATCAAGTGAGGCGATGCTCGGCGTTATTACATTTTCAATGGTGATTCGTAGATGGAGACAATACTGCGGTGCTTTGGCAGTCAACCAATGCTAAGCATGTTGGTTGGCCAAGCCCAAGACGGGTTGGTCAACAAGCCCCCAATTAGGCTAGGCTTGCGACACTCCCATGGAGCAAGGGCCAAGAGTATTGGTGGACAATATCTCTGTAGGCGATCAAAAGCGTGGCAAGCTCGTGCCAGGGAGCCAAGTCTCTGGAAGCTAGGAAGTTAGGCGGTTGTGATTCTCTTTCTTTCTATTATGTAGAAAATTTAAGGCATGGAGGATTGCAATGATAATTTGATACTTTGATAAAGCTTCTAACAAGGAGGTGCAGTACATAGAGCTCACAAATTTGGTCCCTAATCTCTGTGAGTTGGGAAGGGATTTCGAAGGACACCTTTAGTTGCCTAGGAGCTCCATGGCCTCTTCCGTCACAAACTTTTCAAATAAATTCCGGAGGCCCTAACAGTCTTTGGTAGGGTGGCGGACCATCCTATGATAAATGCAATAGTTCGGATGTTCCATATCTCTCCGGGTAGGCTCCTTCCTGACTTCTGGAAGTACTACCTTTCCATCTTGCACCCAAGCATCCAGGAATGCTTGGGCCTTCGCTGCTGTTACCAGCAAAGGTAGAGGCTCATTGTGCTTCGGGCATTTCATTGGATACCCCCTGGCCTCAATTAGGTGGTGGACCTAAGGTTGCGTAAGCCGTTTGTCTAGAACCCGGATGCCTTCTGCGAGAGGAATGTTAGTAACGAGGTGGAGGAAGTGGGGGTTCCATTGTTTCATTCAAGTTCCGGGCCGCCTTATACAATGCAGAGAAATCTGGTAAGTGGTGAGTGACTAAATGGGGCTTGAAGGCTAGTCGCATTCCGTCCACGCAAATCTTGGCTAGGCAATCTTCCGATATCGGTTCTTGAACATCCACAGATAGTTTGCGGAAGCGGCGGACATAAGCATTCAAGTCCTCAGAGGGCCTTTGAGTCACCTTCATCAGCTAGAGGGTTGTGAGGCGATCCTCAGGGTAGAAAAACTTGGAGTAGAATTTTTTAACCATGTCCTCCCAAGAGAGGACTGAGTAAAGAACGAGATTGGCATACCATGAGTATGCCTTATCTGTCATGGATTTGGAGAACTCTCGTAGCCTTAAGTTACGGTCACCGCTGTGGACGCCAAGGCTGTCCACAAAACGAATGATGTGCTCTTTGGCATTCCCCTTCCTTCCATCAAAACGGATGAACTTAGGGACTATGTATCCCTCTGGATATGGCATGCTTGCGACTGCTATGGGATATGGAGGGCATAGGTCCGTGTCAGGAGCAAAGGTGAGGGGTTTCTTTTCGGATTGGATGAGTGCCTGCACTTGTTCTAGCGTGACGAGGGTTGTGTTTGCCGTGTTATGGATTACGGCAGCTGAACCCGCTCCCATGCTTTTGGGAGCTGATCTCTGGCAGAGGAGTAGGCGTGTCTTTGGAGTGGAGATTTTGTGCTCCTTCACCGATTTGGTTGTCACGCGTTTCGGTTTGAGAGCTGGTAGGATGAGTTCCCTCCGTCTCCGGTTGAGGCGTAGGAGGAGTGGTGCTTTTCTTCTACAAGGCGAGTAGGGTCTCCATCAAGAGACTTTGGTTTTGTTGCATCGTGGTGAGGGTTTTGGTCACCGAACGTAATTGTTCGATGATAGCGGTTTGTGTAATGGGTTGTATTTCTTCTATGACGGGGTCGGAGGTAGCCTCTAAGCCCTAAATACCACTCAGTCCGGGAGCTCCTGTCGATTTCTTTAGAGGCATTGTAACAAGCACCATTCATCCCCAGCAGAGTATAATGTGGGAGGTAATAGTGGGAAGAGTACCTGAGGTCGCCCTCCGGGTATATGGCGGTTGCTACAATGGTGCTCGAGACCACCGGTGGTGGAGGAGGAGAGAGCTTGGGGCGGACTTAGAGAGAGAGAGGGATGGGAGTGGAAAGAGGGAGTATTGAATGCTTGGTTTTTTATATGAGCCTTGGAAATGAGGGAGGGCTAGGTGTAAGGCTCCTCCCCATTGGTGGACAGAGTGGAGGTTGACCTCTTTTCCTCTTTTAGTCCCAAGTCAGGCCTTGGGGCTTGTAACCAAGGAGCCGATAGAGGCTATTTCGGTGATGCATGAAGACCCGTATCATCTGCCGAGTCAGGCGAGGTATGATACGAGCTCTGAGGTGCCAGGCGGTAGGCATGATACTTCTTTTGAGATGTCAGATAGCGGTCAATGTACCCTCTTTCTCTAGGACCGGTCAAGTTAGAACTTGCCAGAGGCAAGCTCGTCCTCCTTGACAAACACCTTGCTCTAGCCTCCAAGCCACATTCGTCCTTAGGTCCTGAGTGAGGTACCTAGGCCCTGCTCTCGGCCTAGGGTGGTGTACAAAGTGGCCTTTAAGTGTTCACGGAGTCTTCAAAATGTTAAGTAGGACGTGAGGTGCACGGAGGTGACCTCACTCCTCCGTAGGTGGAGAATTCTTGGAGAAGGCCTTGCTCCTTCGGAGGCGGAGTTTGTGGAAGCTTGCTTCGGCAGAGGCAAGGTTCGTGAAGTAGGCCTTGCTCTGGGACCGGTCAAGTTAGAACTTGCCAGAGGCAAGCTCGTCCTCCTTGACAAACACCTTGCTCTAGCCTCCAAGCCACATTCCTCCTTAGGTCCTGAGTGATGTACCTAGGCCTTGCTCTCGGCCTAGGGTGGTGTACAAAGTCGCCTTTAAGTGTTCACAGAGTCTTCAAAATGTTAAGTAGGACGTGAGGTGCACGGAAGTGACCTCACTCCTCCGTAGGTGGAGAATTCTTGGAGAAGGCCTTGCTCCTTCGGAGGCGGAGTTTGTGGAAGCTTGCTTTGGCAGAGGCAAGGTTCGTGAAGGAGGCCTTGGTCCTCCCAGAGGTGAACATGGTGAACTTTGTGGAGGAGGCATGCTCCTCTGGGAGGTGAATCTTGTGGAGGAAGCGTGCTCCTCTGGGAGGTGAATCTTGTGGAGGAGCTCCGGGAGGTGAATCTTGTGGCGGAGGCATGCTTCTCCTGGGGATGAACTTCATAGAGGAGGCATGCTCCTCCGAGAGGTGAATCTTGTGGAGGAAGCATGCTCCTCCTGGAGGTGATCTTTGTGGAGGAGGCATGCTCTTCTGGGAGGTGAATCTTGTGGAGGCATGCTCCTCCTGGGGATGAACCTTGTGGAGGAGGCATGCTCCTTTTGGGGGTGAATCTTGTGGAGGAGGCCTTGCTCCTCCTGAAGATGGTCACCGGTGGGGTTCTTGGAGAAGGTGCATCCGGTTGCGAGGTATATCGTATACCCACACTTATACCACGACAATAATTAAGTCTGTTTTCACTAGACAGACTTCATCTTGAGACCACTGACAGTACAATACCATATTTTCTGTTCATGACAGACTGCAAATTGCTGCATGCAGTAAACTTTCGCTTTTTCCTATGATACACTTGAAGATACTTGGGATCATAGCCACTCCTATTTTCGTTGAAATGTGTTGTCTGATCTTCTACTTCCAGTTCTCCAGAGTAAAATCCAATGATCGGTTGCAAGGATTTTGCAACAGGTTGTTGAATTGGTTCAAATGCGATTTCCATATCCTTGCATGGTTTTCTCTTGGATGGTGCACCATCATGCTTGGCCGGTTTCGGAGTCCTCTTTTTATTTCCTTCACCGAACACTCTAGGCCTGTGCTTTCTAGGATCTACCAGCTTCTTGTACAAACATGTATTATCATTGCATCCCTCCATGGCATTGGAGTTTTCCGGTTGAGTTGAAGGCGTCCTAGACTCCAAGTCAACATTGCGTCTGGACTGCTCAACCCCTGCACAAGTGAACCCTTCCTATAATTAACAATGTAATTTTAACTTCTCATGATAAATGATAGATGGCACTACCATTATATCGCATAGCTACTTAAGACTATAACCACCACAAAAGTATTAAGATCATAGCCAAACCTTAGCTCCGACACAGTTGGAATTCATACCATTTTTCCCACCCGCATAAATGATTCATACACAAGTCCCACCCGCATAAAGTTCTTCAATTATGCAACGATAGCATGTTTCCTATTGGATTTCTTGGAGGGTTACAACCTAAAACAAATTGGCAATAGGTGGAAAACCTCTAGAATATATTAGCTAAGCTTGGGTGGCTTAGATAAGCGGTGTAGGATAAAGTCTAATATTTCCTGTTACGGAATATGTTAACTAAGTTTGGGTGGCTTAGATGAGTGATGTAGGAAAAAGTCTAACATTCCCCATTACGGTGCCATTAGACCAAGTCGGGATACTGAATGGTCCTCAAAATAGAGGCAGGGAGAAGGGTAGGAAACTTGGGAATAAAAAGAAAATAAACATTAGAACTTAGAGACGAACATGTATCTGTTTCTTCTTTTCTGGTGTTATGTAACTATTTCTCATTTTTATGATCTAGTTGAGTGTATAATTAGATCGTAAAGTCAATGAAAACTGAACAACTCAATAGGATTAACATACTAGAAAATTAGGACAGTTCATATGAGAGTGATGTTTTTGACAACGATTCGCCATCAGCAAAAAGGGGTCCGCTATTAATATGTATGTAACTAATTTCACACAAGTCTGATAACTGATATTTCATGTGATCCTCATGTGGATGTTGATACCTTCAAGAACTCTATTTTCCACAACCAATATAATTGGTTGTATGCTCTATTACATAATACAAATCACTTTACTTCGCATTTTTGTATTAAATCAAACAGAGCCTTCCTTTATATTTGTAGAAGTACACAATTTG
Source organism: Rhododendron kiyosumense (assembly GCA_019656275.1). Taxonomy (NCBI): domain Eukaryota; kingdom Viridiplantae; phylum Streptophyta; class Magnoliopsida; order Ericales; family Ericaceae; genus Rhododendron; species Rhododendron kiyosumense. The sequence goes on along the minus strand of BPLS01000218.1, from coordinate 1,355,753 downwards.
GTCCTCAAGACAAGTTAGACACTCCAAAAGGTAAATATAAATAGGAAACACAATAGATCTAACTCAAGACAAGGTCAAAATTAACTGCATACTGTCATTAGGATGAGCTATCCTTGTTTCCAAGCCCTGGATTATTCTCCCTGGAGTTGAGCGAAGCCAGTAGCAATCATGGTCTGCATATTTACAAAGTAAAAGCATCTTTGAGTGATCAATCAAGCTACTTGCAGTTTGAGAATTTGGAAAAAGGGAATAATATGGGTTTTCTACAAATTTTCACCCAATTTTCACCCAAGCCTCTAACAGCATTATCATATGGAGAGGCCATATATATAACCATGTAACACATGGGCACGGGACGTATCATGGACAACGTGCCAAATACACTTGGCACGTAAAATTTTGAATCAATGGAAGATGCGGCACATTAGGAACACTTTTTGATAGTCTTGGGCAGTTTTATCACCTTTAAAAATGGAACATATGCCTCTATAGCCAACCCATCATTTCATTTTTTCCATCTAGTCTTTCTAAAAGTGTTCTAACAAAAAGCATTTCATAATTCCTCCACCATCTTCTGCGCAACATCTTCTATCAGACCCCAAAAAAACTCCCCTGAGCATAACCTAGAGCATTCTGGGAAACTAGACGAGTAATTACTCATTGGCACAATCGAAAATGATAGAATCAACGTTAAAAACTTTAGTAATGTCTGCTCAATTTCATGTGATCAGAAAACTTATCAAAAATCATCCAATCCTATTGCGCGATTAATAAAGATAAGTTGTTGACTTTATTGTTTTGTTCAAAACTTAACGAAACTCTAAAATGGTAGTCAAAATTTAAAACTCAGGATACTTGAGGAATGACCTTATAGTTACACAACTGATATTGCAAATGTAGTTATTCTTGCTAGTCAGAAAGTTGATATTTTTCAACAGCCTTGCAAATATCTTTGACTTCCAATGATGTATTATAATCTCGAGCATCTAAAGATGTGCAGAGAATGAAAAACTTCATTGAGAATGAGCAAATATTTTTCTTTTCGGTTTCAGCAATATGTTCTCTCCTTCATTAAAAAAAATGGGTTGGAGTAAAAGTATGTAATTTATTTTTTTCTGAATTTAAATTGCATCCTCGAGTACACGACAGACCCATTCTTTTTTTACTTTAGGAAAATTATTGGGTGGCCTTGGGCATCACCACGTAATGGCTAACACCCTATCCACCATGCATCCTTGTGGAATCTAGTATTAAGTGTATGGACTTCACATAAACATACTGAGAGAAAAATCTTCAATGCAACGGTTATTTGTAACGCCATCTGACATGATGTGGACCTCATGTATATAGAGTAGCAAACGACCCGAGCTTATGTAGTGTTTGAGCTTCGCTTGTTTGCTTGACAAGCCTAAAACTCGAGCTTGACCTTGTCTTGTTCGTAAATCAACTGAGCCCTTAACGAGCTAATCAGAGCCCATAGGAAAGAACCGAGTTTTTTGGAGCTGAGCTTAAAGTGTTGAGCTTGGCTCGTTCACTTCATAGGTCTATAACTCTCGGTTTGGTTACAAAACGAGCCAAGCCAAGCCTTGATGAGGAGTAATTATTCAATAGTTCAGGAGTACCGCCATGTGGTATTCCAGACCACTGTATAACCATATACTTAGTGGTGGTAGACCCCACAAGAATGTGTGGTTGTAAAGTGAACCGAGGTCCCTCACAAGGGACTCGATTCACTGGTTGGCCTATTTGGGCACCGCATGACGGTGACCAAGGTCCAAGACAGCTGATTTATTTATTTAAGGATAGGACACTTAAGATGAGAATAGAAAGCCGTACAGTAGTCGTCTTCTCGCAAATTTCTGGCAGATTCGGAAAGTGGATTTGGTCTCCTCCTCCTCGCCCTTGTTCGATTTGTCTCAGCCCTAGTAGCCGTAGGAGGAGGTGTCTTTGCTATCCAACCGTCACCTTCGTCTTTTCCGGCCATTGCGTCCCCTTCTAGCTTTTAAGTTCAACGTACAGTCTAATCGAGAACGAACCACCAAGAAAAAGTGTTGAGATCGCCTCAAAACAACTGCCATGCAACACAAGAGCAGTGTAACAAATAAAAATTATAAAAATAAAAATTACGTAGATAAAAATTCTACGTAAATAAAAATTCTTTTAAATAAATTCTACGTAAATAAAAATTTTGTTAAATATTTGAATTTTATTTTAATTACGTAAATTTCTTTTAAACAAATTCTTTTTAATTTCTAATAATCCGTCATAATTAGATTTGAGGCTTGTAAAAATTATATATCTTTTCACACCGGACAATCTAGTCATTTTCTAAAGACAAGTATGCTTATAGAAGCACTTGTATATTTTCCTAGTGAGTGTAATAAATCTTTAAATTATATTTCTTGGCTAGAAATTCTACTTGGCAAGTAGAATTAGTTTCCAACCGATTAGTTAGAGATACCTAACTACCAATTCATCTAGTTACTTTCTCCTAACCCTAGATGAGTCTTTTGAACCTCCTTGAACCTTTCAAACCCTAATGAAACCTTTTAGACCTAGGTTATTATTATATACATGTACATACACATATATATGACTAGTCAATCAAGTCATACTTGTCATCTTGGACCTTTACCCATCGGACGATAAAAGTTAAGGAAACTTTTATCCATTAGACAATAGACTTTCCATTAAAAGATATCTATGCTAGATTGTTAGGTACAATTATATAGTTATATATAAGTATATATATACACATGCCTAAAAGGACATATAGGCATTATTTAAGTAGATATTACTTCACCCCATTAACCATTGGTCAATAACTATAGGTATATAATATTTTCCACGTGATTACAACCAAAGTTTTGCGGATTGCAGCGTGCAGGCTATGATCTGCAGCATGTTGGGCGCCACCACGCAAGGGCTTAATTGGAAAAATCGCAAAGATATGGCTGTTGAGAAGTAACCATCGGTTTGAGCAACCTGCACAATTATGCTCTTGGTGTTTGGATATGATGACAATTGCTTGGAAAGCATGACTAAATCTAAGTAGGCATGGCGGTCTTGAATGCCCTTTAAACAAAAAGACATTGAGCTTCTAATCAATGTTGCATAACAGGGAATGAAGAATGAATTTGACACCTACAAAGTGAAGAGTTTTGCAATGGTGCAGCGGATATTTACTTGGGCCTCGACCACAATTTATACTTGAAACTGCAACAAACAAAAAGCTTAAAATAAAGTAAAAAAATGTAAAATGCAAAGTTCTGGACGATATCTTAAAGTAGAAACGGATTGGGCACTTCTAAATTTTCACATTCCAACACGGGGTGAACTTAAAAGCAACTGACCCGGAAGAACTTCTAACCTATGTAAACAACAACGAATAACCTACGTTGACTCTAATCCAGTATTCCATCAGAGTCGCTAAAGAGAATAACATGAACTCCACAGAATGGAAACGAGAAACCATGAACCTCATATCTAATACTTTCTCTTCTTTTTTACATCATAAAATGACACCATGATCTATTTCTCAGCTTAGCCTACTGAAACTCTCAAACCAGCGCACGTTCGGTAATTCATGAAACACTCTTACATGACAAGGGTGCACGTTTGGTAATTCATGCCATGTCGGATGAGCAAGATTTGGGGGGGGTGGGGGTGGGAGGGAGGGGGCTTTCCCTTTTACCTATGCTATCCCTTTTACCTATGCTATGATGCTCATGGGCAGTTTGTCTCTAATTGGATATCCTTTTCTAACTGGATTTTATTCCAAAAATGCGATCTAAAGAGATTTATTTAGAGAGACAGAACATAAAAGTATGATAGGAGTGGACTCTAAAATCAAACCTGGGGTTTAGCAAACCATGTCATAGACTTGATTGTAGCTAATGTCCTTGTAAGATCCCCTCGGCGTTTGAACTGATCAACCTGAAACCGATCAATTCTGTAATCTCTCAACTGTAAATCCCCTCGATTTCTGTAGAAATACCGATGCCATATTCGGGCAGTTTTTACCTCTTGACAACTGAACTCTGAACCAACTATAAAGCAAAATAAGAAAGAACTCGATCAATTTAACAGCTTGACAAATGAATTGAACAAGAAGCAAAGTCAAGAACCACATCATACATGAGCTGAGGACACAATCTTCTAACATTCCCTTTTTTTACAGAAAGGGCATAAGTTTGTGCATTCGTACATGCCCTGAGGATACAAGTTCACATTACATATATAGGAGTTGAAAACGTAGTAGTATTTACTATACATCCATGTCCTTGGACCATGGCCAAAAGTTTTGAGTAATCTATCACTATGCAAAGTCAGTATTAGAAAGGGCATAAGTCAATACAGAGTAATCGATCACGCAGCAGTGATTTTCACAGAGATCAAGTTTTCAAAGAAATTAATATATAGCTCAGCAATGGGTTTTATAAGTGTAGCGAAATTACTTCATGCCGTAGTAAAGCATCAGTTAAAGAAGAATTTGTTAATTTGAAAATGAATGCGCTGTAACAACTATGAAGATTGCAGAAACCCTAGAGATTGATGTTTGTGAGATCTTCTTGCTCACTGTAAAAGAGGGAAAAACAGAAATAAACAAGAGCCCAATGGAAAAACTAACCCAAACCCAATTCCAAAAAAAAAAAGTTACGAATTACAAGATAAGATTAACCTAAACCTTGAACCAATCTTTGAAGGTTGTAGTGTCCCATGACAAATTTTTCCGAATTTTAAAAACCAATAAACAAAATACATTTCCCAACTAAATGATTTGGTCGGGATTTATAGAGTTTTGCTATCAATTTTTTTCCGTTTTCAAAACATTCAAGGAATTATTTGTTTCAACTACATTTATCACAATGCAACCTTCCCGATCAAAACCGTTAATTTTTTTTCTTCTTCTAAATCATAAGATTCTCGTAAAATTTTGACTCGATTGGGTTAACGAAGCCCCTTTATCGGCACACAAATTCTTAAATAAAAATAATTTTGTTATCCGATCAAGTGTATATCCATATGCTGTTAACCTAATTCTTGGTATGATATCTAATTTGTATTACGTCAAAAATATATAATTTAGATTTGCTAAAAAAGACCTCAGGTGGGGTCGGGTAGTACACTATTAACACTTAAACGTCTCCAAATGCAATAAATGTCGTTCGATCATTTGGTTGTTGATATCTAATGATCTCCAATTTTGGTGACAATGCTATAATAAGTAAGACGTAAAATCCTAACAGTTTAGATCAAGCATTCAAAAAAATGAGCTGGAAACTACCTTTAAAATCTATACATTGAATTTATTTGTTTCTGAATCAATGTCTTGTGCTATAGTCTAGTGTACGAGACGCATATTTATTATTAGAATGATGATATTTTACGTCTGATCAAGTATGTAATGATAAGTGATTTACTTTATTTTTAACAGGAATGATATAATCTCTCTTATATAAAAGATAGATGGTTTCGATTTAAAAATATATATAGCTCAAGGTGCCAAGCTGTGCACCATAGAATTTTAACAATTTTTTTATTGGCAGGACTTTAACCATATTGGAGCATTAATTAGATTGTCTATATATTTAAAAATATGATTAAAAAAAAATAAGAGCTTCAATTTTTAATCCGTTTGAACCTATTATGAAGATCTTATTTTTTTGATCATTTTATCCTAAAGGATCATAATTAATTTTTGACTTGAAGACTCCAAGAGAGCCGTTGAACCAAATAAAAAGCAGACTTGAGAGTCTGGAGTCAAAAATTAATTAATGACCATTTATAATTAATAAGATAAAAAAATAAAATCATCGCACTAGTTCAAAAACGGATAAAAAATGGATTAATTTTTTGGTTAGGAATGGGCGCAACTATCCCAGCCATTCACTTGAGCAGTATTGTAACGCCCCGATTTTCTAAGGAATTTCGAAAGCATTAAAATATTAAATAATATTCTTTTTATTACAAACCACGGAACAGTATCTCCTTATTACAGCAGAAGATCGAAATTAATATGCTCTACCCCACATGTACGGAGGCCTTTGGGTAACATGACGTCACAGAGCAATGACTCAGAGCGACTCTAGTTCTGATACAGATTCCAAGCATAATTTTGCTCAGTCTCTGCCCCTGGTATCTCTCTTGAATAGTACGGATCCGGCTCGTAAGGCTGTTCTTCTACGTCGTCACTCCCTGCAGCTTCTGGCAAATTGATCGCCGAAGCAACTGATTTACCAGAATACGAACGTAACTGTGAGTGATAAATCACCCAGTAGATACCCTAAACCCATAAACCCATAACATACAAGCAATAATATAATAATGAGCAAAGAATAAAATTACAGCAATCATGAGCATATTATGAATTATCTTGACTTCAAGTGATTTCTAGATTTCTCTACCATGAGAAATAATCCTCCCAAACAACCTTTGAAATATGGTGACTCTGTCGATTTACCCTCCCCTTGCTTGCCCAGCCTGGTGTCCCAAACGAATAAGACCAAACTACATGTCGGGTCGAACTCGGCTGTACCATCATAAAGAGCGAATGATAACCAACCAACCGCAAGAAATGATACCCATACTCCGGTTTCATCCAATAAATCCACTCTCGGAAAATCTGGAAGATAAATCCAATAGTGCCATGTTCAAGGTTCGCAAGATAGATCTACCGGTCTTAAACCACAAGTGTTGATATCGACGACCATTCTTTCAGGAAATCCACGGTCCTCAGCCACTTTGGTTATCTCCTGACCGTAACGTCACAACTGTGACCATAACAATAATTCCACTTTCCCTAAGGATTTAACGTCTAATTATTTTATTCCAACGTACAAATATCACCCGGGGTACCAATTGTCCAATTTCTACGTTCACGTAACAACAATAAAGTAATAACAACTTATCGAAATTCATGAAATACGTTTCCATAATTTAATTTATGAAATCGTCCTTTTGTTATAGTCTTTTAATGCTTTCTTTATTATTAATAGGTGAGATAACTAATTTAGTAATTATAATGACAAATTAGTAATTTTTACGATTTTATAAAATAGTCCACATATTACTAAATACAAAATAGTTTATAATAAATTTCTTTTTAAGAAAAATTGTCACAAGGATAGTTATTACTTTTTGTAATATTAAGCTAGTATTATAAATACCTTTTATACTTTAATTTCCTTTCTAAAATTACTAAATAAAAGTATTATTAATTTAAATACTTTTCTTTTATCTAAAGATATTATATGTAATTATCAAATAGTAAGAGAAATTTGAGCACACATATAATCTAAATTTTTTTTATAAAAATATTACCAATTATTCATTTAATCTACCAGATAAATTAATTTGATATAACTGTTACGTTTTATACTAAACTGATATTACGTAGTTATAAAATAATATCAATTCAGTAGTTTTTAATAATAAAAATATAAATAACATTTTAAAATTAATATCATAAGGGTAATCTTCTACGTAAATAATATCAAATAGATAGTTGGGCCCATAAATAATATCACAATGGTGAATCTGGCAGAAAATACAGAGTAAGTTGTATTTTCCGTTCGAGGTCCTTTCAAGCCCTAATAACACTTCAAAACTACTCTTTTATACTTGGGGAGAGTGGGAGAAGAGGTACATACATTTGGTTTTGATCAAAACAAGCTTTAAATGAGTTTTTGAGCTTTTTGGTTCGCCGGAGAAAACGACCAGAGCACGGCCGATCGGCTCGGTTCTGGGGTTATTTATGGCTGTTTTGGGAAGCTTATGGTGGGTATGGATGTTTGGAAGAGTTATTTCAGGTTAAGAGGTGGTGCAAGTGAGAAACCCACTTTTCTCTTTTCGGTTTCTCTCTCTAAACCTCCATGGCCGGAGCTCGGCTTTATTTCCTTCTTCTCTACTGATTTCTAAATGGACAGAGGTTTGAGAGAGGTGGGGGGCTGTGGTTCGGATTGGAGAGGGAGGGGGGTATTTATAGAATAAATTGGAGAGGAAGGGAATGAGAGGAGAGGTGAGAGAGAGATATTACGGGAGAGAGAGAGGGGTTACCTAGTGGAGGTTTTGTGAGGGAAAAAATATTCTAGTGTGGATAAGTGTAGGAATTGGTACGGGTATACGCAGAAACAAGTCTCGCGGTGATTGATCGTCCGGTTTTCGATTTCGAAAAATTCTAAGAATTTAATCGTAACGTCACAAAATTATTTTGACGCAAACCAAGGTCTTTCTTAGTGAAAAAGTAATCTCGATTATCAAAGAAAATATTTTTGTGAATTTTTGAAAGCTCGATTTGATTTTAAGCGGTCCTTAACTAATTAATCGGAATTTAATTAATTAAAACAAGAATTTAAAGAAAAGCTAATATTACGGAATTTTTATTTTATTAAAAATTTCGGAATATTACAAGTATAGAATATAATAATTAAATTTTCAAACATGAAACAAGTGTTCGTCCAGCTGACGAGGTCTATGTTTCGAATCCTAGGAGCAGCACTTTATGAATGAAAAGGAACAAATTAAAATTACATGTGGCAATTCAAGGTGCCATATCGTGGTAGAGCAGAACATCTACACGTGGAAACTACTATTGGCAACTAGACAATGATTTTTGGTCGGGCAAAACAATATTCGGTGACCAAGCCATTAGTCGCTAAAGTGTTTCATTTGCCAACCCTCATTCCCCGACTAAATTGCCGATCAAATTATTTAGTCGGGAAACCCTTTTGCGACTAAAAAGTGGACTTTAGGCGACTAAAGCATTAGTCGGGAATGGTGAAATTTGTTGTAGTGGTTAAAAACAGTTTTTGTTGACAACTTTTTTGTTAGTAGAAACGAAATGATAAAAAGCTGAAACTTTTTTATTAGAAAAACGAAATGATAAAATACGTTAAGATTTTAGTATTTTTTTGTTAATGGAAACGGGCCTAAATAAGCAAAATGTAGGACTTAAACTTTTTGTTTATTTGCCTTTTATATATGTAATTGGTATATAGATTAGCGAGTAAACAACGTGTTGGGGTACATTTGCTTCCTATGTTTTATATTTGCTTCTTGTGTTTAAATTAAGCAAATAAGATGACAGAAAACCAAACGAAGCATCAGTGCTCCAACAGTCCAACCAAATCTACGAAATATACAACTTTGTCAGAATTTTGTCTATTTGATGTAAATGAACCCTAGAGGCTATCCATAACCCTAGCCCCCCATCCTCCTAGTGGCGGAGCCACTCTATGGCCACTGGGGGCACCTGCTCCCACTGCACCTTTTTTTTGTGTGTGTGTTTGAAATTGGTAGTTTGAGTTTACCCAATATTTAAAGCAAGACACATGTTATTAAATTAAATACTTGTTAAAATACAAAAGACTTGTTTGAATTATTATACAAATAAGCTCCACAAAATCAATGTCTGCAATCATATCAAAGTAAAGATTCGGTGAATTTATTGAAGAGTGAGTAATTTTCACCCAGTATGGACAATAAGTAATACGCACATATTCACTGAGTGTTTAGGTGTATAGGTGAACAAAATAGTACTCCAAAACTTGAAAACTCTCCTTTGTAACATGATGTAACAACCAACACAAAAATCACGCCGCATCGCCAACAACCATCAAGTCATTGGTCGATGGGATGTTGTCGGGAGTTGACTATCATCAAAGATTTTGTTCTTATAATGCCTCCGGTGACATATATTCTTGACTACGCCACTGCGTCCTCCGTAGGACTCGAATTTTGGTCACCATTGGGAGGAAGGAGGTGAGCAACCAACTTCACTAGAAGTGGTTCTTGGTTGACACCAAGTTACTTTCCTTCATTTTTTGCTCACACCTTAATTTTGAACACTCAAAATAGAATTGAGTACCGATGTTCGAGCCATACCTTTAGATATGGACATGCGCTAGTATATATATAAGAGACACCTGGGAAAATCACTTTTCCTTTTTTCTTTTTCCTTTTTATCTACGTCTCACTCTCTCTCACCTCTAATGCCTTTCTCTTTCGTCTCTCACTCTCACTCACTCCCTCACCCTCTCACTCTTGAAAATTGTGTGTTCAAGCTCGAAGAGGTGTATTTTGGTGGATCTCAAGTTTGGGAGTCTTGAGCTTGGTGGATCTTGAGGAGTTGCTCTTTGTTTTACGAGGTAGAGATTTTTCATCTCTCTATATGTTTATAAGTTGATTTGGTGCTCAAAAGTTGTGTTTGATCTTCCATTTTGTGCTTGGTTGAAAAGCTATCAAGGTTGTAAATCAC
>BPLS01000218.1:1303390-1315495 GCA_019656275.1 Rhododendron kiyosumense | reverse complement strand
GCTATCCACAATGAGTTATTTTACCATCTTGTGAACGTATATCCTATTTTGTAGATGGAAATATAACCTTTTACTTTATCTATCAATAATTGGGATGAATGTAAAACACTTTAACTCTTTTCTATTACTTATGAAATGTGGGTTGACCCATTTGGTTGTAATATTTGAAACACGCAGGAGGTTCAATGTATGATATGGCATGCATTTGGGGTACGGTATAATGTTGATATCTCATTTATGAGAAAATTATTATTATGTTTAAAATTTAGGACGTGACACATAATTTACACCCCTATACAACAATTCACACTCCTTATAACATACAATTCACACCAAAAAAAAAACACAACAACTCACACCCTAATAACAAACAATTTATACTCATTATTCTACAAAACTCACACACATATACAATAACTCAAAACAACAACAACAAACCCCGCGCGCCCCCCCAGTAGACGGTCCACAATTCATGTTATACACAATTTACACCCCCAAAAATTATTATTTTTTGCAAATAAATTCATATTAAATATGGATCTTGTTGGATATATCTCATTGAGTATGTTCTAAAAATCTAAATTTTATATATGTATACTAGAGTTTGCCCGTGCGGCAACGCATTTTGAACGCAACTAAAATGAATTGTAAAACTATTGACCACCCCCGCCAACAAAACTAATTTATACGGGAAGATTTTTTCTTAAATTGTGATCAAACAGATTTTTTCTTACCCTTTTGTTTAGTTTACAAAAAAAGCACACACCAAAAAATTAAAATTGATCAATCGATAAACAAAAATATTTCTTACGTTTTTGTTTAATTTACGATTTGCCTTACACTAATTTTATATATGAAATTTTATTACTTTCTATCTTCCCATAACAAAAGAGAATTGGGATAGGAAAAATTAATTAGGAAAGATTTCGCCTTGCTTCGGAGAGAGAAAGTGCTAAGGTTTCAAAAATTACTTCCCTTTGTTATTTCAAAATCCGGCTCTTTTTTTTGGCAATGAAATTTTATTACTTTCTATCTTTTCATAACAAAAGAGAGTTGGAATATGAAAGGTTAGAGAAGATTGAAAATATGATTTCAATAGGATTTTTCAACCCTAGGACTCTTCTCAGCTGTAGGATTTATAAGGGATAAGTTTGGACCGTTAGATTTATGTACATAGGATTCAAATACTGAGCTGTTTTATTATATAGAGATATATATAATAAAAGATTTCAAATTTTAAACTTTATAATAGACAAAGTAACAAAAACAAAATATGTCCATATTGTCAAAATCAACCACAGGTTTATATGTTATCTATGCGAGGGATTGACCTCCAAAATGAGGGCAAAATAGTAGAAATATCTTTAAAAAAGGGTCTGTGTGGGATAGTGCAACAAAAGAGGGTCCGCACTGAACCCCAAACAAAAATGGGAAATTAATTTTCCATAGAAGATTTTTTGAACAGTACAAGGAATGAGTTTGGGCTTGGAAACGTAGTGGGTTTAAAATGGTCGTTGGTCAGTTTGTTTCGAATGGAATGGCGGTGACCGGCAAATTAGCGAATGACAAATATCTAATTAAACCATCTGATAATTTGAATTGCAAAAAAATAATTAATTGAATTGAATCTAAAGCACTTACGGAAGTTGAAAACGCATGGAAAATCACGTTCTTACCAAGCTCATAAATTCGTATAAACAACAATATATCAACTATTTATTTTCATGGATGTACAATAGTTATTGTAATAAAAAGAAATACATTTTACTCCCTCCCCTTTTAGCGCATGTTCATTTAGTAATAAATAAATAAAAAAAGGACATTCTCTCACATAAAGTGGAAGCATAAAAAAGAGGAGCACCATTAATTTGCCCATCAAAAAAAAATAATATGAAAAGAGCAGTGCACTCCAATTAAGAAAATAAAAGTACCCGAAAGAGGCCGATAAGTTTTTTTTTTTTGAAAAGAAAAAGACCGATAAGTTATTGGCAATAACCTCTCTTAGACTCTTATGTTAGTTGGAATAATTTCTTGAGGGCATTGCTTTTGGAAAAATAACTCCCAAGGGAATTGCTTTTCATAGATGGTTCAAAGTTCAACTCCTTTTGGTTTTCTCGGGAAGGTGGAATTGTTTGATCAGATGGCGCAATTCCCTCATTCCCCAAAACAATCCTTTGTTTTTGAATGTAATCCCATTTGTCTTGGAAAAGGTAGAAAAATGCCATGAAAAAGATTTGTGCTGTGAAAAGGATGGTCCAAAGCCTTGTACTTCTTGATGTTCTTTTGTGGAAGGCTTCTAATCCCGTGTAGATGTTGAAAATTCCGACTAGGGAAATTGTTGTTCCAAGTACCCAATGCGCAAAGTACCATAAACTTCTACCTTTTGATTTCCTGCAAAATGTTAAAATGAAGGGTAAAGTTTGTAAAACTCGAACAACAATAACAATTGAATTCATCTAGTCCCAAATCATTGGAGATATGGGCAGGAGAAAATTGAAGACAGACCTAACTTTTGACAATATATGTACAAAGTGGCTACTGATCTCAAAATACCACTAAAATAGTGGCCCCTTATATCTCCAAGAAACCGAGGAGCTAAAGAGACGTTTTGCTGCGGAACCATGTCCCCAAAATCTAAGCCAAAAGACATAAGAGAGTTTGTAGAACTCGATCAAAAGAGTATAATTGGATTTAAATTAGCATGCACGTAAAAACAATAGCTGAAATTCAATGGTTAAAGTGCTTTGTTACAGCTTAACTTATGATGAAAGGTAATTATTATTATTAGCAGAGTAAGACAAAAAAAAAAACTACTAGATCGGAGTTTCTTAAATTTAATTTAAGCAAAAACATAAAAGTTGTACCAAACAATGACGCATTATACAATTCTAAACGTTCGCACTCCTGGAGTACTGGAGGGTTATTCACTTTGGCCCTTAAAACATTAGATTTTGTCAATTTCGACTCTTAAACTATTCCATTTCTGTGAATAATATTATAAAGTTCTCTACCAGAAAAGGCCACGTGACATTATATTAAACCAAAGGACCGAAGTAAGAAAGAACAGTAGTTAGAAGGTCAAAATGAAAAAGTCCAATAGTCGACGAAGAAAGCGAAAATGCGTAAATTAAGAAGCCAAAATGAGAGAGATTCAACGTTATGTTTCATTAAAAAAAATTGGGCATTAGTTACTAAGTGGGTCAAGTTCACAAATGTAGATTGTTGAAGAACCACATTTAGAAATGTGAAATTATTAATGGTTTAGTGTAATATTGCCTTACAAAATTACAAAGGCCTTGTTCGTTCCCAAATTTTACTTTGTTTTTCAATCATTATTTTATATCTTTTTCCAATTATGACCCTACTTTTTCAATTATTAATTTTATTTCTCTTTCTATCCCTCTCCACTCATTACCACTACCAAAACTAAAATACCCAAAGTTACAAAACGAACAAGGCCTTTACTTTTTTAAAATGTGGACGTTAAGTCAATAATAATGGAGAGAAAGAGAGAATTTATTGAATACCGTATCCAAAGATTTTGAGTCTCCCAAATGAACAAGGTCAAAGTAAAAATGGATCATCGATCATTTACGTATTTGCAACATTGTGTTTTGACTATTAGGAAAAAAATCTCACTACTACAAAATGGTATAAAGATTACGGTCCAAAAATTAAGAAGATTTCACTTTTTGTAAAAGCGTAATAAAATGTTATGGACTATAGTTTTAATCTCAGTTATACGAAAAAACTGATATGGAAAGATTTTTTAATTTCAGTAATCTAAAAAGTGAGATTGTAACTTGAAGAATAAATCTCATTCTCAAAAAACTGAGATGAAATTTTTTTTTAATCTCAATAATCTAAAAGTGAGATTGTAACTTAAAGAATAGATCTCGTTTTTGAAAAACTGAGATTGAATATGAAAGAATATATCTCATTTCGAAAAAACTGAGATAAAAAGAATCTTTAATCTCAATCATCTAGAAACTGAGATCATAATTAGTTAGAGAATACATCACATTTTTTTTTAGACTTGAGATGAAAGCTCTTATATAGGAAAAGTTGAAAGTTGCTTACCCTTTAATCTACTCCGCGCGCAATATCCCTAAATAAATGTCACTCTCAATCATTCTACAAAAAAATATTTCGTCAAAAAATGGGGGTACTTTTGGCGATGAAAGGGTACCTTTGGTGACAAATTTTATGAAGGTTGCATTTCGTCGCCAAATGTATTTCGAGTATAACTCTATGCTCAAAACTTCATTAATTGAGATAATTCAAATTAGATTTGAACAATAATACAAAGGGCTACAACTTTCATGTTTATCAAAATTTCTAATTTTAATATTTAAAGGTTCAAAATGATGTTCGAAATATATTTTAATGTTAAACGCATATGTTAGATATTAAATATTTCAATTATATATTAAAAAGTGTGTGTAGTTCAGTTGGTTGAAGCTTCTATGTAAAACTCAAGAGACTTGGGTTCAAAACCCAGCAGGATAAATAAAGGGGAATTTTTTCCCTTAGGAAAACGCCACTTTTAATCTCGGTTTTTTCAAAAACTGAGATTATTACTCTCTAAACAACCACGGTTTTATAATGAAACTGAGATGTTAATTTATTAAAGGTCACGGTTTTGTTATTTTTAATCACAGTTTTTATGTTTTTAGTCACGGTTTTAATGAGTTTTAATCACGGTTTTTATCCTGTGGTTAAAAAATAGGAACTTTTAGTTACACCTTGATAGACCACGGTTTTGAATGCGAGATTAAAAATGAATGATCACACCAAATGACCGATGTCTTTATCTATTTTTGTAGTAGTGTCTTCACTCTTCTATCTGATGAACAAGCGTAAGCCCAAAATTTCAACTGCGCAAATTCCGTCCTCAATGTTTAAATGTGCATCAAAGTCATCCCCGACCCAAATACCATTTCTTTTTGCTATCAACACCGGAGGCTTTGTAATCATTTTGCCAATATATTATATTTACCTTTTTGGTCCTCAATTTATGGATTGGGTATCATTTTGGTCCTCAATGTAGACATTTTTAAGTAAGTCTATAATGCAATTGAAAGTTTGGGGGCAAAAATGACACTTAAAAAGTACATTGGGACCAAAAAATGTATATAAGCCTAAAAAATGTACGGAGACAAATATATGAGAAAATAGATACAAAAAGGATATAATGTTAACACGCATATAGATGGTTAAAACTAACAACGCGATTTTGAAAATTTTCAGCATCAAGTCTACGATAGAACACAAAAAGCATATTAAATTACTCTAATTTTTTCACTCCCTTTATCTTTTTTTTTTTTTTGATAATCCACTCCCTTTATCTATGGGGAAAAAAACTATGGAATGAGAGTACTTATATTGTAAATCCAAAGAAAGGATGCAACTGTGTGACTATTAGGTCTGATCAACATAGATTTGAGGCTCAACATAGACAAAGACAAGTTCAATGTCAGATTACTCAGCAACTTAGGCTTGTGATTGCCAATGTTAGATTGCATATGCATAGCAAAGAGGGATGCAATTGCGTACTCATGAAGAGTTTGTTAGTTTTGCATGTATTAATTAGTATACTCATTTCTCTTTAAATTTAACAATGATTTATGTTATAGCTAGTATTAGAATAATATTGGTTAATGACGGCTTTCGGAAATTCAAAAATTAAGTGTGGAGAAATGAAATAACTTGCCTATGAGGCCGGCGAAATCCAATGAAGGCTTGCAACAAAATGGCGGCATAAAGAGCTAAGCCTATTCTTTGGTGGTGGTTGTTGAATGAGTTCTCAAAACTTTTTATGGATAGGACTGCTCCAGCAGTGGCAAGAAGCACTGAAACTGTCTGTTTCAATGAACATATAGGAAGCAAACATGATTTATCACACATATACAGTAAAAAAGAAAATTGCAATTTAAACCATGTTTAATTATCATAAAACATTATATAATTAGCATCTTCATGTTATTATTACCCATATTGCACGATAATCTTGTTCAATATTCTCTTTCCTTGGTAGACAATTACATGCTAAATGAAAAGAAAAAAAAGGAGAATTTAATTCAAATATTGAACATCCTTTCATCATTACCTTCATCTACAAGAAAGAATTTGATAAACCATGATGTTTTCTTAAGGGTGAATTTGTATGGTCACGGATCTGTGGAGAATTTTTGTGGAAGCAAATATAAGAGAGTGGACAAATAAAGAAGTGAAACAACTGAATATCTGTATGATTTTCTTATCTTTTGTCTACATCAATCCCCTAATTTATGATCCAAACATGGCCTAAATGTTGCATAGTAACTAGTATTAATTTTTCCTGCCACCAAATTACTTGTGATAAACATGATCAATTAAAACTGTAACACCTCATGTAGATCATTGGCTCAATACCATGATTTTGATCCACAAGCTACACCACATTGTCCAAAATGCTTAAGCCCAACGGACTAGTAGTAGCTTACATGGTACATTATATACCCAAGATCATCCATATAGACTTCCGAAATGAAACGGAGTGTTACAAAAACCGTTTTGATAGACTATCATCAAATTGTTGACGCGTATATAAATTTGTTTGTACATCACAAAGTTTCCAATATAATTCTTCTAACCAGCATTAAAAAAAAACAAAAAGTAAAAGCTAAAGTGTGCTATGACTATATATGTAGCAAAACAAACATAAATTTTCAATGATAGCATCTTGTGACTCTGGAAAGGAGCATTATTTGGTCCCATAGATATAAATTTCCAACCAACTTAATTTCTTTTCTTTTCTTTTGCTGTTGTGTATTTTTTAATTGATCGAGAAAACCTAACACTGAGCAGAAGAATGTCAAACCTGCAAAATGACATGCATATAGAAGAGTAGTTTGAACCATCTCCTGCATTTCTCCCTGTTGGACATTCTAATGGTAAGTATCCCAAGGGGCATTAAGAGGCCCATTGAAGCCCATAACAGAAGCCCATGAACTGTCATCTCAGATGTCATCTGATGACTCATCTGTAAAAGTAACTAACAATTTCACTCTACCACTCTAAGGTCAACTCAAAAGTCAAAACAATACCCTATTTGACCTTTGGCAAAAAATAGATAAGTCAAGATTACTCGCTTTTTGAGAAGTAGTAATAATCCTACAAGTTTGGGCTTATTGGTGGAAATAGCTGGAAAATAATGCTTATTTAGTTCAATTTATTGGCTGAATAAGCCAATAATCCGGTTTTTTTTTTTTTTTTCTAGCAAAATCAGGTTAAAATTCAAATTGCTCAGCATCTGCCAAAACTGTTGCTAAATTAAGCCAGAAACAGGGTATAAAAAATAATTTTGAAAAAGGGGACCTTGGCCCTTCACTATATGCAGCTTCAATGCACAGCCAGATAAGTGGGAAAATTTGGCAAAAAGGTCTATTTCCCGTGCCAGAGATTTTGCAGCTTCCAAACCTTGGCATTGGAGCCTTTTAGGCCAAAATTAAGCATTTGAAGACTTTCAGTTTTAAATAGCTAGGACGAGCATTTCGCGTTGGATAGTTGCTCTAAACTGCTTTTATGTTCATGGGTTTTGTGAAAGGAAGAAATGACAAACCTTGTGATTGTTTTGCTTGATGCTGTGGTTGCTGGCTTTGTTGAGCTGTTCATGTGGAGAGCAACCTACTAATGGAAGAGTAAGAAAGATCAAATTTGCAGGAGTGGTGGAATAAGCCAGCTTCTTGATCATTTTGCTCTCTCTCTCTCTCTCTCTCTCTCTCTCTCTCTCTCTCTCTCTCTCTGTTTTCAAAATTTCATCTTCTGACGATCAAAACAGACACTATCTACCAGAATCCCACTCTTTGTATCATTCTTTTGTTTAACATGACATGATTTTTAAAGGAGCAATAAGAGGATGCATGAGTGATGACTAATGGATGATAAGGGAGACAAGAGAGATACAACTAGATATATATACTCGTACTTTATTAAGAGATATATATTGCTACTAATTTAGAAAAGGGCAGAGGAGGGTAGTGGTATCATTACTGTGGGGCCAAAAGTGCCAAGCTTTTCAGTTGATTTCATGGTGGAAGAGAACAATATGGGGTACGTAGCAGTTCACAAGAAAGTAATAGAACTAATTTATGAATATATATATATATATATATATATATATATATATATATATATGCAGTGGGAATTAATGAGAAATAGTCTTTTATAGTAGTAATAATTCACAAGTGTTATTGATCTACAAGTAAAATCATCTCCAACATTGTTATGTAATGTATTTGTGAGACCTGAAACAAAAATAATCAGCCTAATGTGTCAGCAATACTCCAAACCAACCACAATAAATCACTGTGTCATTTTGTCTTCTAATTTACCAACACAAAAGTCTTGGGTCCTGCAGTGCTTTTAACCAATCACAACATATGTGCAGCACCACATGGTCTTGCTACAAGAGCAAAGAATAATTTGTCGTCAAATATTGTCTCAATTATCCTAATTCATCATTAGATTCAGGATGCGATATATATGGTTCTAAAGAATAAACATATCACTATTTTTTATACGATTCTTGTGATGCAACCCACAACATGAAACTTTCATTGAGCCTTGAGGAAGAAAATACTGTGGAATTAATGAATAACAATATGGTTTTGTTTTTTGTTTTTTATTTTTTATTATTTTTTGAACAGACAAATATGGTTTAATTTGTTGCATATATATATCAAACCATGATATATTGATATGGTACCATACTATGACGCGCGGCAGTAAGTAATAACCCCACATAGTTTCAATGTAGATAACTTATTGAAAATGTTATAATAAATATACTTTAAAAATTATGAGTCGGAATGGTTAGATTTTTCTTCAAAACGGATGAACTGGAAAAAACAATTCCCGCCGGAAATTTGAGCAAATGCCAAGGATTTTTTTAACCCTGCTAAAGTAATGTAACAAGAAAATCATTTTCTACGAATCAAACAATAGCGATATATATATAATGACAAAAAGAAATCCGGTGCTAATTACATCTTTCAATTTAGGGCTATCTGGAAACTAATTCTTCCTGTTCTAAGTGTTCTGGTTTCTTGAAAAAAGATATTTTACAAAAAGAAGATAATTTCAAGCTAAAAAATCATGTGTGTACACAAATAATTTTTTCACCAATATGGATCTTATTTGATAGATCTCATTAAAATCTTTTAAATGGTGCAAAAATATTGAAAAAATATATATTTTTTATTTTTATTATATTTAAATTTAAAATTACCTTTGTTTGAAAAAAAAAGTACTTTTCCAAAAAGTGAAACATAGCCTAATTTCATAGTAATTAGTAGTATTTTGCTTGAAGTTTTTGGATTTTTCCTATAGTGCGCAAAAGAGCAATGACACAAGTTATAATTATTAATTTCAGCCTTTGTTTTCTGTCACATGCAATTGTCAAACCAGAGGACAAACATCATGATGCTCCACTTTAGACTAGGGCACTCAAAAAGGCAATGCCGAATGAAAAATGGAGGATGGGTGTCTAACCACTCCGGCCGGAGATACACTTATATAAATATATATATATATATATATATATACACACACATGTCCACTTGGTTGCAGAGCCACATAGAGGGGGTGGGGTAGCTGCCACCCCATATGTTTATACACCGACGTGATTCGAATAGGGTAGGTATGCGAAAACCTTATGATTTTATATGTATGATGTAACAATGACCACGTTGATTGGAAAAATTGCAATTTAGTGTTTTACATAGAATACCACAAAAAAATTGGACCAAGTCTTTATGTGTTTCAAAAAAAAAAAATGAAGTCCACAACGACATTTAAGTTTTTTTTATTTATTTTGTAGGCAATAAAATTTTATTAAAAACTCAACAAAAGATACACGAGTAAGAATCCAACCAATATTTAAATAAAAAAGAAAAAACTGTTGGTATAAACCCAACACACCCTAAGAGCCGGGCCCTAAATAAAAGCCTCTAATCAACACAAGGGCTTGGCCCAATCCAGAGAACCAAAACCAAATCCAAACTTAGTGAAAACAGCCACCGTCGTCGGAACATCACATCACGCCCCCACCTCAAGGTCCTCAACCCACAACCACCAGAACCCCACCTCCACCATACGACCCACCACGCCCACCATTGCCAGAGACGTTGAAGTTATAACTCTAATTGCTTAATTATTCATATTTTTCCCTATGCACAACAGAAGTACACCCATGAAATAGTATTACTGTCGCGTTTTAATCCGGACTCCGCCAATGTCACTTCAAATTCAAAATCAAGCATTTTGGTTTTGCTCTTTTTGGTCACTACAACTTCTTAACATCCCCTTTTGTCAGTAGCATAATGATGGAGTGTAGAATTGGTCATTGGATTTCATCAACACTTTGACGACCAATGGTTAATTTCATCTGTTTCTTATGACCCTGGGTAGAAAAATAAAGACTTTATTTGGTTGTCAATTTTAAAATAAAAAAGTTATATAGGTTTGCGTATTTTTTTTCGTATTTAGTCAAATTTTTTTAGTAATATTTTAACAAATTCTTTTACTTTTTAGATAGATATACTTTTACTTTTTAGATAGATATACACTATATACATCCAAAAAGTAAAAATAAGTAAACAAAAAATTTGATAAAAATTTACTAAATACAAAAAGCCACAAATGACGAAACAGTCAAAAAATTTGGAAAGAGAATATTTCTAAGAGGGAATTAAACCGGCCAAACCAAAGAAAGCAAAAAAGTTGGGTGTAAAGGGATACTGTATAATGTTCCTATTTGTGTCCTTGACGGTACTGTTCCTCATATGTAATCATACTCTTAACTCTTATTACTATGGGCCAAATAAACTTTAGGAGTCCAACTTTCTGTGCTTCAGAAATCAAACGGACTTTTTCTAACAAAGCTACCTATTGGCATTAGACTAATTAATGGTTTCTCGTCATTCATGATATATGTTTGGTTTTTGTTTTCTTTTTTGTCATAATTGAGGGACGCGGGGGCTGTCGCCATGAAGAATCAAAACACAATAATATTAAGAAGGCCAGGGTTAAAGCTACAAAGTACTGTAGTAAGTAAGTACTACTATATAGTATATATGATATGATGAACCCCCAGTCCATATATTTATTTCTTTATGTTAAACAATTCACAAAGGGAACGAACTTGATCAGTGCAAAGTTGTAGTAGCAATTATTGCGATCCAACCATTTTTCAATTTGCAATATATGTATTGTGGGACAAAGAGGTTAGGATCAGATTTTGCACTAATCGAGGTTTGGTGAGTAGTCATTTTCATTGCTTTATTTGCTTTATTTAAGTTTGTCTGTTCACCGATAAAAAAAACAAAACCAAAACAAACAAAAAAAACCTATGGGTACACATAATGTAAAACAGATTATGTGGGATCAACTTTGGGATCTCATAAAAATGATTGGTGCAGTTCAATTTGTTTATAACATATTTTTAAGAGTTCTTGCAAAAAGTTAGCTCATTAGGATATTAGTAAAGACTTGATCGATTTTCGTCCCCTAAACTCACAGATTAATTTATCGATATTTGAATGAGCTAATTTTTTACAAAGACATTTAAAATAATGAATTGAACAAATTAAATGGTATGCTTGATTATTAGAATAGGAAAGTCAAAATGAGTCTGTTACACCAAATGGTGTACGTACTCTGGGCATGTTTGATTGCAGATTTCGTTTTAGGGGGATTCGTAATGAGATGATATTAGAATTGTTATTGACTATTGAGGTGGGATTATTAATGAGAGGATGAATCATTTAATCATGTTTGTTTTGCACATGATTCGATTGTAGAATTGTAAATAACATGTTTATTTTGGCTAGGATTAGGATTGAGGTTGAGGTGGGTTTTCAGACTGATCTTGCTCAATCCCATGGGGATGGGATTCATAGTAACACCCCCCATGGTATTGCTAATACCCCATTTTGAGAGTTTAACAATCTCATGGGATAACTAGTCTCTTCTACAAAAGCCTAACCAAACAAGATATTAGGGGCCCAAAGGATTATTAATCCAATCTCCCTTTGAAACCTCCTATCAACCATGGCCAGAGTT
>BPLS01000218.1:1263498-1285760 GCA_019656275.1 Rhododendron kiyosumense | reverse complement strand
GAATAATAAAAATAACTTTTTATTCCATAAAATTCAGAGTTATTACACCCGTTGCCATGTCAGCCTTCAGGACCGAGTACAAAATTCCTGATAATGTGGGCCTCGAACTTGCCCCCTTAGGAGCAGATAGGGACGCTGGTACCTGGGATAGGATGTGTATCCCTATCGTAGCAATTGTCGAGGGTGGAGTTCGTTTCCCCCTCCATCCATTGCTCCGTCTGTACTCAATTGGTACCGTCTTACGCCCATACAAGTTTCAACAAATTTTTTCAGGCTAGTGATGGGGGTAGTTGCCCTAAATAGGATCCTAGGAACCCAACTAGGAATCTGGGAGATTCAATGGTGGTATAGCATCGTGCTAAACCCCGAATAGAACACTTACTATTTCAAAGTAAGGAAAGCAGAGAAGTGCTTCGTGCTTAACATGCCAGACTCTGCTCGTGACCACGAGATGGACTTCCTGTACGTCACTGCAGCCTTCGAACCAGTGGGGGAAGATGGTCAAGTGGAGGGTTTCCACTGTCCCCACATTTGGGGTTACCCACGTATGCTCCTAACTTGCTTCGTAACTTTATTGTTTTATTGCTTTCTCGTAACCGTTTACGTTCTTAACTTATGTTTGCATTTGCTACAGCGGACAACGCTAACAAACGGCCCCAGGCAGAGCCTAGCTACGTCCGACCAGCAGAGATTAATCAAGTACTGAGATACAGGGGCGAACCTGGTACCCCTTCAGCTGGTCGGGGTAGAGACGCCAACGTCCTACTGGGCTACGACCCTGCATACAAGGGGTTTATTGACAGAAGATTAGCCAACCCGAGCACCAGCGGTGCTTCTACTTCGTCTGCTCCCCCACCGCGGAGTTCGAGACAACAATCCAGAGTCACCCTCGCCGGGCAGTCAGGTGAGGTTCTGCTTCTTGAAGGTGTCCCTCTTACACGTGTGGTGCTCAGGAGGTCCGAAAGGAGACAAGCAGCCCCCGAACAACCCATTCCACTCAGGGTTACCAGCCAGTCATCTTCTTCGGGCTACTCTCAATCTCCACCCGATTCAAGTACAATGGCGCGCCAGCCACTTGACCTCAGCTCTCTTCTGACTGTCCCAACAAGGGGACGTGGTGCTGCCAACAAAGTGGCATCCACAGGTGCTGCCCCCCCCACGATCTCGGCGCACCAGAGGGGGGTCAACAAGGTCATCCTCATCAACACATGAATGGGACAGTTCCTTTGGTGCTGACGACGCCCACAGGGACAAACGCCCAAGGACTGAGAACCCATCTTCCTCTGATGTGCCAGCTGACACAGAAATCAGTGAACCACGATCACCCCCTCTCCAGGTACTCCCCCAAACGTGGGCTCCCACACTTTTCAGGGGTGATCGCCCCGTTCACGTCGGTGACAGCGCCAGCTCTTCGGAGACTGCGCTTGCTTTGGCACAGGCTCTATCTTTGCTTGTCGATATGCAGAAGGAAGCCGCATCTCCAGCAGACAGGCTTGTATCCACTGGTCTCGTCAGTGGGATCAAGGTAAACACATCCTTTTTTACAACGAAGCCCCTTGTTATGGTGGTTAGGAATTTCCTTAACCTACGTTTGCTGTTTGTATAGTTCATTCAAAAGATGATGACTCTGGGACAAAAGTTTCAAGCTGCTGAGACAGAAAGATAACACGAGGCTGCTCCGAACAGTCTCGAGGCTCGAGAGAGAAAGAGACAATGCCAAAGCGGACTATGCTGAGGCCAAGGGCAACTTCGAGACTGCTGAGGATAGCCTCAAGCAAGCTTTGGCCGAAATTGATAACACCAAAAAGGTAGCCTTTGATGCTGGATACGAGGCTGGATACGAGAAGAGCTTTGATGCCACAACTGCCAGCTATGTGGAACAGATGCCGGCCATCCAAGATCAAATTTGGGCTGCCAGCTGGGAAGCCTGCTTTGCCAAGGTCGGCGTTGCAAACGACTCTCCTTTGTGGGTCGAGAATGATCTCCCCAGTAGCTGTGCAACAGCGACTCAGGAGCATGATGATGGCCTTGCTGATGATGTAGACCAGCAGATAGACGAGTTTGCTGACGTCGATGAAGAAACTCAGGTGGAACCACAAGGGCCTGGGACCGAACAGTTATCAGCCCAGGAGGCTGTTGGTGAGCCTACCGTTGAAGAGCGAGGTAATGCCACTATGGAGGTTGCGGTAGATGTGCTCCTTGAGATCCAAAACTTGGATTGAAGCAGCTTGGTAAGTATGATCGTTTCCTTCGAACAACATGCAGGTCCTATGTGACCGTAGTTTTTTCAGCCCTGCGAGGCACCAAACATGGATATTTCTTCATTTTTGTTTTTGTTTGATACAAGTATTTGGCCCTTCGTGGCGTGGTTCTGGATTTCATCTGTTTGCTCGGCCCTTCGTGGCGTTTGGTATCTCGTACTTCTGTTTTAAAACAACTCGTACTTTCAATATCGTAATCTTATTTCGTTTTTAGCTTTATGCAAGTGTTTCGTACTTGGATTTTACTTAAGTATGTTCGTACTAATAATTGTTTATCTACTATTTTGACATATTTCGTCATAACAGAACCAAGCCTTTCTTACTTGATTTCTTGCATGTTCACGTATGCAAGCCTCAGATGTTACTAAGTATATTCGTACTTGAGGTGTCTCATACCCAACTATAAGTTTCTCGAACTTAAAGTATCTCATACTTTTTAGCACAATCACGTACTTGAATGATTGTATCCGTAGCTGAACAGCTGCATGTGTTTTTTATATGCATCCCAAGTGTTTTCATTCTTGGGGTACATTTATTTACAAGTTTCTCATACTTTAGCGTTTATTGGTGCGCGGTTCTTAAGCTATCAAGCATAGATATATTCGTATATGGCGTTCGTGCCAGTCCCATGCTCCCCAATATGAATAAGGAAAAGAAAATCTGTATTCCATATTTCATATCAAAAAAACCCAAATTATTCAAAAAGCTGAATACACTGTGAGGAAAAGAATGTCTTTATTCATAGACTGAACGTAAGGGGGCATTATTCGTACCCCTTACAACTAAAACAGAGTAATCCGTAAGAATAAGAAAACACAAGGGAATTTTATTCGTAATTCCCACACAATTATGTAGTGCAATAAAACTAAATTCTTCTAAACAAAGAATTTTCTCAGATTATGAACATTCCATGGCCTCGGAATTGGGATGCCGTCCAGATCAACCAATCTGTAGGCCCCAATGCCCACAATCTCTGTTACCCGATACGGGCCTTCCCAGTTGGCCCCTAGCTTGCCTTCGTTGGCTACCTTGGTGTTGCCGAGCACCTTTCGTAGCACAAGGTCCCCAACACCAAACTCTCGAGGGTGAACATGCTTATTATAGCTCTTCATCAGTTGTTCCTGATAAGAGGCCAAATGGACTAGGGCCCTTTTTCTCCTCTCCTCGGCGAGATCAAGCTCAATTTCAAGGGCTCTGTCATTGCCCCCACTTTCAACCAACACAGTCCTGTTGGTTGGAAGTCCCACTTCCAGAGGTATGACTGCCTCTGTACCATATGCTAATGAATAGGGGGTCTCTCCCGTGGACCTCCTTGGTGTTGTCCTATGTGCCCATAAAACACTGGGCAATTCATCGGGCCATTTCCCTTTGGCCTTATCCAACCTCTTCTTGATCCCGTCAAGAATGGTTTTATTAGATGCTTCTGCATGCCCGTTGCTCTGAGGGTATGCTGGAGTTGAATAGTAGTTCCGAATTCCATATTGGGCACAAAACGCCTTGAACTTCTTTTGAAATTGGGACCCATTATCTGTGATCAAAGAGTAGGGAACCCCAAATCGAGTAATAATACTCTTCTACACGAACCTCTCTATCATGGGTTCGGTGATTTTGGCTAGTGGTTTAGCCTCAATCCACTTGGTAAAATAATCTGTCGCAACTAAAAGGAATTTTCGATTCCCAGTTGCTTTGTGCAATGGACCCACGATGTCCATTCCCCATTGGGCAAATGGCCAAGGACTTGTTAAAGGCACCAGATCCTCGGCTGGTGTTCGAATCATTGGTGAGAATTTCTGACACTTCTCACAAATTTTAACATACTTCTTTGCATCCTCCTGCATATGTGGCCACCAGTAGCCTTGGGTAATTGCTCGGTAGGCGATGGATCTGCCCCCAGCATGACTCCCACATGTTCCTTCATGTATTTCGTGAAGAAATTTTGGCACCATCTCGGGGTGTACGCACAGCAAATATGGGCCCGTGAAGGACTTTCTGTAAAGCTTCCCTTCTGGGGATAGCCAAAACCTTGCAGACTTGGTTTTGACCTTATGAGCGTCCTTTTTATCGATGTGGAGTATTTCATCTCGTAAAAACTCCACAAT
The DNA here is from genome assembly GCA_019656275.1 of Rhododendron kiyosumense. Classification (NCBI taxonomy): domain Eukaryota; kingdom Viridiplantae; phylum Streptophyta; class Magnoliopsida; order Ericales; family Ericaceae; genus Rhododendron; species Rhododendron kiyosumense. The sequence continues at coordinate 1,281,400 of BPLS01000218.1, read as the reverse complement.
TGGGTCCATCCAACTTGGACCTTGGCTCACTTCTAAAACAAACTCCACGCTTCTTCCAATGCTCGACTCTGTCAGATACTCAACTGCAACTCTTCGCTTGAGTTCGGTTGGGACTGCTGCAGCCCGCCATGCTAGCGAATCAGCATGTGCATTCTGTCCAAAACTTATCTGTTCGATGTGGACCCTCTCGAAGGTATCAAGTAAATCTTTGGTGGCTTCCACATATGCCGCCATTTTCTCATTCCGGGCCTGATATTCGCCGGACAGCTGATTCACCACAAGCTGTGAGTCACAATGCACCCTTACTCTTTTTGCCTTCAGAGTCTTCGCACTTCTCAATCCAGCTAGGAGCGCCTCGTACTCCGCCACGTTATTCGATGCACTGAATCCCAGCCGAACAGACAGTTCTATCATAACTCCTCTGGGAGGAAAAAGAACAACACCAATTCCCGAACCAGTGTTACAAGCTGATCCATCAACGAATAAATTCCATTCTGTATCGTCCTGTTCGGCTGAGATTTTATCCCTCGTGGACAATGTTTTACTCTGCTGTTCCTTTTTCGTAGGAGGCAAGGGAGCTACCGTGGGAGAAAACTCTGCCACAAAATCTGCCAACACTTGGCCTTTGATTGCTGTTCGTGGTTGATAATCAATATCGTATTGACTCAACTCGACGGACCACGTCGAGATTCTTCCTGAAAAATCTGCCTTTCGTAGCAGTGACTTTAGTGGAAATTCAGTATAGACCACAACCCTATGGCTCTGGAAGTAGTGGGGTAGTTTTCTCGTCGTTGTCCTTAGCGCCAGGACAAGTTTCTCTAGGGGCAGATATCTCGTCTCTGCATCTAGCAATGTCTTGCTAACATAATATATTGGAATTTGCTCAATTCCCAAATCCCTTAACAGGACTGCACTCACAGCATGCTCAGAAACAGCTAAGTACAAAATCAAGGACTCACCTGGCTGTGGGGTTAACAGAAGAGGAAGCTTGGCCAGATACTTCTTCAGGTCCTGAAAAGCTTGCTCACATTCTGCTCCCCATTCAAACCCTTCCCTCTTTTTCAATAACTGAAAAAAGGGCCTACATTTATCACTCGATCTGCTGATAAATCTATTAAGTGCTGCAGCCATCTCAGTTAGCCTTTGAACCTCCTTCGTGGTTTTGGGACTTTGCAGCCTTTGCAAGGCTGCGATCTGATCTGGGTTAGCCTCAATTCCTCTCATGGTGACCAAGTGCCCTAGGAACTTCCCAGAACCAACCCCAAACGCACATTTCGAGGCGTTGAGTTTCAACTTGTACTTTCTCAAGATCTCAAAGACTTCTCTCAAGTCTGTAATATGCCCTCGCTTGTCTCGGCTTTTTACCACCATATCGTCTATGTAAACCTCCATAGTTTTCCCGAGAAGTTCCCTGAACATGATAGTCGCAAGCCTTTGGTATGTCGCCCCTGCGTTTCTGAGCCCAAACGGCATGACACTATAGCAATACAAACCCCGTGGGGTAATGAAGGATGTCTTCTCCTGATCGGGTCCAAACATAGCAATTTGATGGTATCCTCGATACGCATCAAGAAAACTCATTCGCTCGTAGCCAGCTGTTGCATCAACCAACTGGTCTATCCTTGGGAGGGGAAAACTATCCTTAGGGCAGGCCTTGTTCAAGTCTGTGAAGTCCACACAGACACGCCACTTCCAATTCTTCTTCTTTACGACCACAGTGCTAGACAGCCACTCGGGGTAGTAAACCTCACGTATTGCTTTTGCCTCAAGCAAATGATAACTTCTTCGACAACAGCATCCACGTGCTGTACGGCCGCCCTACGTTTTCTTTGAATAACTGGCTTATGCTGAGGGTCAACATTCAGATGGTGGCCGATTATGTCAGCATCTACGCCGGGCATCTCGTCTGGTACCCATGCAAACACATCGACATATTCCTTCAGAAACTGTATTGACTCAGCCTTTTCCTCTGCTGGTAGTGATTCCCCAATTAAAAAATATCTTTCAGGATCAGCCTCGTTGATCTGAATTTTTTCCAAGCCCTCGATTACCTTATCAGCTGGGCATCTTCCGACATCCTCGATAGTCGGTTGATCTGGCACTTCCAGTGTATGAACATGGTGGGCCTTCGGGGCCTTCTTAACGATGGAAATCAAACATTGTTGGGCCACTTTCTGATTGCCCCTAATTGCTTCGATCCCATTGGATCCTGGGAATTTCACCATCTGGTGGTAAGTTGAGGAGACTGCCCTCATTTTGTGTAACCAGGTTCTTCCTATAATCGCGTTATAGGAAGAAGGGACGTCTACGACCAGAAAATCCGTCCTCAAAACAACTGATCCTGCCCGAACAGGCAGTGTCACCTTTCCAAGGGGCCAAACTGCCCCTGCACTAAACCCAATCAAGGGAGTCGTGGACTGCTCCAAATCTGTCTGGGCCAGCCCCAGCTTCTTGAACGCGTCGTAGTACATCACTTCTGTACAACTTCCTGAATCCACTAGGATCCTTTCAATGTCATACTCCCCAACTCGTAGGGTTATGACCAAAGCATCGTTATGAGGTATCTGGACCTCTCCCAAATCATCATCTGTGAAGGCTATGCTCTCATTGCATACGTCACTCTCTCGCCCTCTTTTATTACCCAATCGCATCACGTGCTGATCGTGCTTAAACTGTCTTTGCAACAGTCTAACCTCATTTCTCGTATAAGGTGCGGCCAGCCCATGTATCATATGGATTACCCCCTTAGGATTCTGCTCGTAATCCAGTTCCATGGCCTTCCCTTTTTCCTTGGGATCTTCCTGGATAAACTCCTTGAGATAGCCCCGAGAGACCAAATCATCAAGGTGTTTCTTGTACATCTCGCAATCTTCAGTCATGTGGCCCCAATCCTTGTGATAGCTGCAGTGCTGATTCGTAGCACGTTAGCATCTTTATCTCCGCCAAGACTTGGGGGCCACTTGAAGTACGGCTGATTCTTTATTCGATAAAGAATCCTGTAGATTGGCTCCTTCCAAACAGTAGTGATAGAAAAGAAGGATTTGGGATCAGGGGCTTGCTTTTCCTTGTACGGATCCTTCTTAGCCTGCCCGTACTCCTTGCGCTCCTTGTACGTTTTGGGCTCAGGTTTGTCTACCTTCTTGGCAGGCGTTTTAGGCTGTTCGGCAGTAACCCTGCCATCCTCTCGGAGTATGTCATCCTCCATTCGGGCGTGCTGCTCTATTCGCTCCATCAGTTTGGCCAACGTTGCCACCGGATGTTTATTCAATGAGCGGCGCAGTTCTCCCCGAACAGGCAAACCAGTTTTGAAGGTTGCTATGGCATATTCCTCACTGCAACTCTCAATCTCGTTGAAAGTTTCCCAGTACTTCTTTGCGTAATCTCTGATCGGCTCGCTTTCTGCCTGTTTCATGGTGGATAGACTCTCAAACGTCTTTGGGGCCTTTTTGCTTGTCAAGAACCAAGCAGTGAATTCCTCGGCCAACTGCCTCCATCCTCTTATGGATCGTGGTGCCAATTTATGAAACCAACTCAAGGCCACCTTGCCTAGACTTGACGGGAACATTTTGCACAAAATGGCATCATCACCATCGTGCATGAACATGGCCTGCTTGTAATGCTGTATGCGAGCCACAGGGTCCGTGCTTGTCTCGTAAAGCACAAACGCTCCGTGCTTCACTCTGCTCGGCAACCTGGCCTCCTGCAGCCTCCTCGCAAACGGGGAAACTGCGATGTTACTCAGGGCTTTACGTGCCGCTTCTCGTGCGGACACTGTCCCTTCCTCATTTTCCTTCGTCTTGTGAGCCGTAGCTTTGGCCCAGTCAGCATCAGGTCTCTCGTACCTGTCACAGTGATGCTTCCTTGTCTTTTCCTCAGATAAGGAACTCCGTTCTCTGCTCCTTCTTCTTCGTGAAGAAGCCCTTCGCCTTTCTAGTGTACGGTCTTTACTTCTACTTCTCCTTCTTCATGGGGAAGCTTCATACCGTCTCGTGGTAGGACTATTGCTCCTGCTCCTTCTTCCTCGTGAATGAGGCTCTTTATGGACTAGCAAAGCCCTCCTATCTTCTCCAGAATTCCTTCGTGAGAGTCCGGAGTCTTCCGGGTGATCTCGTACCCGCTGTAGCTCTCGTATCTCGTACTCTCGTCTTTTAATCAAACGAGCGTACTCCTCAATCTCCTTCCTCTTTTTGTCGAGGATATCCTCGCTGTTATGGACACTTTTTGAACGGTCCACCGATGCCTATCTTCGGTAGGACTTGCTCCTTCTCGTGGAGCCAGTAGTTGCTTTATCCTCTCTTCCAGGGGGCTTTTTTGGAGCACCTGGTGGAGATTTATCCCCTCCACCACTTAACTGGTTCTTCGGATTGAACGGCGTGGTTGGATCTTCTTCCATCATGGTTATTTTTTCAGGAAATTCTTTCGTTTCCCACAGACGGCGCCAATTGTAGGGAGATGAAAACAATTGGTGCTCTAGACAACACAAAGTTGCAACGGCCTCACGTGCCTGTACACCGGAACCCTAGTTCTTCGTCGGAGCCCTGATCTGCAAAACAGACAAGGGGTGAGTGCACCTCTGCCTCTCGTGGCAAAGGCCCTCCGATGGCTAAGTTAGTATCACGTACCGGTCAATAAACCCTAATTATCAGTAGGAAAGCAATAAGAGATAGCCAAATATTGTGTACCTTCACCTCCAGGTTTACCTCGTATTTATAGATTCACGGATGCTTGCTGCCCAAGCATCCCTATTGTCCTAGGATTCCTACCTCGTATAGGAAACCTAATATCTTATGGATTCTCGTTCCCTTATCTGTATAATAGCTCAACCTTTATAGGACTCTTTCCCATAATTATCCGAACACCCCACTCACGTTGGGTCTCTCGCCTCGATCCTATATACTCGGGATCTTATCCTTTTACGGAATATTACCATTCCGGAGTATTCTTGTCACGTCACGACTTAGGGCAACTTCTTCCACTGTTCGGCTTCCTCCTTGCCAAACAGTCCTCCTGGACCAATGACCTCACATACAACTGATCCATGTCGCTATATCTGGACAATCACTGGTCCACATCGTTGCTCATCGCACTGCTCGGCGATAGGCTTATCATGCCTGCCACGTGTCCCCAGTACATCACGTGTTCGGCGATTAAACTTACCTGTTCGAAAATACCTCCCTACATAAAGTACTTGATTTTGAGGCATTACAAAAAGCCTTTAGCCATTCAAAAGGCATTACAAAAAGACATTGGCCATTCAAAAGGCATTACAAAAAAATAGTCTATCTACTTCAATCACTTACTCATTTTGAGGCTTGAGAGGAAATCGTAGTCACAACTTTTTCATTCCTAGTGAGGCGAGGTCCTGATGCAAACTTTAATGGTGAAGTACTTCATTGTTGACTGGAAAATCAAGCTTCACCAACTTTTTTCAATCTCTTGGAACTCTAACGAAATACACACACAAGTACGACATAAGTCATAGGCATTAGTATAGTAAATTGAAGGTGTCATTTGTACACAATTAAGTAAAGTAATTGGAAGCATAACAATCAGACACACCTGGTTCAGTTGTGGTTGTTCAACTGCCTTCCTTTTACCACTTGCCATAGTTCCACCAATTGCCATAGAACCACTTGTTGCCACAGAACCGCTAGCCACAGTTCCTCTGCCATTGCCCTTGTCAACTACCACAGTCCCAGTTCCTCTTCCCCTTCCTCTACCAGTTCCTCTTCCCCTTCTCATTCCTCTGCCAACAGACCCACTTCCACTTTCTTTTGGCTTACCAGCTGGTGGCACACCACCTCCAAACCTAGCCTTCTGTTTTCCATAGTACCTGCCCTTATGTTTAACCCAACTGTCTTATGGTGTTTTACAAGTCCTTGCATTGTGCCCAAATTGCCCACATTGTCTGCACATGGTAGTAGTACTATGCTCCCTAGTTTTGAAAGGATTATTGGGCTCATCCTCTCCTTTTGTCCAAGCCTTCTTTGGCCTCCCAACTGGCACTCTTAAAGGTGGAGGCATTATTAGATCACATTCAGTTTGTGGCCACAAGCTTTTATCTGGTATTGGTTTAATCCTATGGCTGTAAGTCCTAACAGATGTATCAGTTGTGTAAGCCTCATTGACATAATCTTCAGGCTATGCCTTGTGAGCAATGATGGCCGCACATCCATGACTGCAAAGAATTCTAGTCAGATCCCACCTTCTACAAGTGCAGGTGTGCTCCCCAATATCAACCACAAAGGTTTTGTCCACACTAGTCACCTCAAATAATGCCCCTCCTGAGTAAATCACATTTACTGTTCTTGCATTCACCTTTTTCCTCTCAACACTCTTACTAATATTTGGGCACAACCTACCCTTGAATTTCTTACTGTATTCAAGTCTTTCCACATACCTTACCATCAGTTGTCTCCTAATTGACTCTACTAGTGTGAGTATGGGCATCTCCCTTGCTTCTTTTATCCAAGTATTGAACCTCTCACTCATGTTGTTATCCATTCTGTTAACCTTGGACCTAGAGTGGTAGTAAGCTCTAGCCCAAACCTCTTTTTCCTCCTGAAGCAGCCACTCATGTGCCTTTTATTAACACTATATATCTCTGTCATTTTCTCATTAAACTTTGGAACTGTGTAAGCAAAAGCTGCTCCCTGAAACAAATCTTTATACTCTTTTCCTTTGTAGGTCTTGTTGAAATTTGTATACATCTGCCTTAGACAAAATCTATGCTCCACGTTAGGCATCAATCTTTTGAATGCTTCAATCAAACCCTGCAATCAATCTTTGCAATTAACACATAAAATAAGGACAGAATAATATATTTTCATAAAATTAACATCAATTTATGCAATTAATATCAAAGAACAATTAATAAGGTTACCTTCTTCCTGTCAGACATGAAACACCATCCCCTTTCCTCAAGTCTTCCTATGATTTGTATCAAATTCTCTAGAAACCAACCCTAACTATCCTTTAGTTTTGCTTCAACAATGGCCATACACATTGGGTACATTTGGTTGTTGGCATCCCTCCCCACTACATGCATTAGTTGTCCACCAAAAGGGCTTTTAAGGAAGCATGCATCTAAACCAATGAATGGTCTACATCCAGCAAGGAATCCCTTGGCCTGAGCATCAAAGCATATGAACATCCTTTGGAAAAACACAGCAGAGCCCATCCTTTCCACCTTAAGAAGTGTAGTTGACCCTGGGTTTTTGTTGATCAAAATTTGACAGTAATCTCTTATTCTCGAGTATTGTTCTTCATGATTGTAGACATCCCAATCTGGACCTCCGAATAATCATTAAGTTCCCCGAAGATGAAATAAGGATAAATATACCTTCAAGGCTTGGATTGTTGCTCATTTGCTACTCCTTCTCTAAACCTTAAGAAAACGCCTTTTCTAAAAATGTAGGGTGGCCCTCGGTTCAATTGCAAAGAGAAAAACACATTTACTTTGTCAAAAATAACTTTTTCCATGACATACTGATGGTAAAATGGTCACACATTTCAATGTATAAAACATCTTTGAGTGAAACCAATTGGGTTAGAAAGAGGACTCTATAAGCTTTCCAATGCTTCGAACCGCGCTCAAATCCGAGTTTAGGAGTGTTTGGGGCGTCCCCGCGAAGTTCAATGTGCTGTGCTGTCTCGAAATACCACACGGCATTTCAGAAACATCATGTGGCATTTCAAAAAATTACTCCGCCGCACAAGATTTCAATATACAGCATGGCATTTCTGATTATATTACGCGGCATTTCAGAAAAAGTTCTGACAGTTGCAGAAAGTTGTCGGCCACGCCTGCAAGTGCAGAGAATAAATTTTATTCGGCCTAGAAGCTGTGGGCAGCGTGCCTTTTAGAAAAGGATTCCGTTCCTTTCTAAATGCCGAATTGAGGGAGCGCTAAGCGGGATGAGCACTCGTAAATACAAAGAATCGCCACTCGGGTTTGAAGGTCCGACACCCAAGGTACCGAATTTGAAACGCTCGCTGCGCTGTTTGATTTGAAAAAGTGAAGGCACCAATCTGTCATAACCATATCTAGGTTCGAGAGCCAGGTTACAAGAGGGGAAGGGTTTTAAGGCACCCCTCTCGCCCAATCCGGAGATCGGTCTCTACTAAGACATTTACGAAAGATGTTTGCGATTCTATTTGATTAATCAATTCTTTAGCTATTTAGGGCAAGAGAACAGTTTAATGGGGATTAAAGTTGTAACACGTTGCAAGATGTGAATAATAGCATGGATACAAAAGCAGTTAATAAGATAAAACCAGGTTCTATTCAGAAGAGCAAATCCAGTGCATTGTTCCAAATTTGATGTGCGCAGGAAGGAGCTCACATGCACTGACCAAAGCCACTGCACGCAGTTCCAACCTGCGCGCGCCAATAAGCCATATGCGCGTGCGGATTTGCTTCTCTCACAAACTTTGTTTTTATCCTCCTTTGGGCTCTGGAAGGACCAATGCTCACCCAAGACAAACCAAACAGTTTATGGACAGTTGATAGGCATTTAATATATAGTTTAAAGGGGAAAAAGCCCTAAAAACTAACAAAGCACCCAGGACAAAATAATGGCCTAAGGCCAAGTTACCCATGCAAAGGCCACTCACTGGCCAAAGGGGGACCGGCGCGCGCGGTTCACCCATTGGCGTGCGCTGGTTTGAGCTCTCAAACTAGTGTTTGGGTTTGCATGTTTCTGGGTTCTGGGACAAGTCCAGAATGATCCTAGGGGTACTCCACACCAGCAGATATGCATATTGACTACAAACTAGCAGTTTTATCTAAGGGAAGCAGTAAATAGGTTTTTTAACATGCTTACAGAGTGATCTATATACAAAATACAACATAAAATAGTAGGACACCAATCCCCAAGCGGACTTGCGCGCGCAGCCACGGAGTGGCGCGCGCGTACATGGGACCGGCGCATGCTGGTTCCTACCGTGACGGGTTTTGAAACCTTGCCAGCTTTAGAACCAAGACTGGTATTGATTACAAGCCTTGGCCCTGCCAGCCCCCCTCAGGGATCAGAAAAGAAAAATAGTAGGTATGCTATATCTAGATTGAGTTTGAAACGAATTTAAGCTTTAAGGTTTGATTGAGGTGTTGGGAGGAGGAAGAACAAGCTATGTTCTTGGGTGCCCTTGTATCTCTTTGGTTTGCAAAGAAGAAGGCAAGGTTATGGCCAAAATGGTAACTCAAGGTGTGTGAATTTTATAACCCTTTTTGAATGGAAGACCCATGGGGGGTATATATAGAGAGGGATGGAGGTAGATATGGTGCAAAGAGAGGAGCTCAACCAGTCCACGAGGCTGGCTGAGGGTTACTTGGTGGTTAAGCTTACCAACCCATAAAGGTGATAGGGACAGATTCGGGTTGCACCCTGGCACGCGCGTGTCATACCAACATGTGCGTGGGTCAACGGTCAAGCTTTGAATGTTGACCACCACCTGTCCAATTGACCAGCGCGCGCAAGTGCTAAACACGAGCGTGCGAGTCAAACCAACACATGCGTTGGTCAAAGGCCAAGCTTTGATTGTTGACCAACACTAATCAATTTGACCCGCACATGCTGGTTCTCAACCAACGCGTGCCAGTAGGGTTTTTGGCTTTTTAAAGTGGCTTAGGATTAGGTTAGGTTCAAGGGTTTTGCAAACATTCAAAGCTCAAGCACTTATCATTCCTGGGGTGTTCTTGATCTATTTTATCATCGGGGAATTAAAAACCATAAGTAAACTAATCTGGAAGCCCAGATTGGGGTGTCTATAGTAGCCCCTCTTTTACGGCACTTGAAGCACCATCGACTTGGTACAAGTAACATCAAAGATTTCTAGACACCCCTCAAGGCAATCCAGAACAAAGCATACTAGCAAAGTAGACTTGTAAACTTAAGAAACCTGATTGGTGAAATGGACGGGCGGTCCATTGCCGGGGATGGAAGTAGAAGTGGACGAGTGAATCGCCGCTTATTGATTGAATTCGGACAGGATAGGTTGTTGCTGCAGATTTGGACGGGGCAGGCCGTCATTGCTAAGGATCAAGCTATCCTCGGCACAAAGCATTCCAACAAACACGGGTAGGTCACGCCAGACAGGTTGAATTCCATTAGTTGGGAATCAGAGCCAATCTCCTTATCAAAGACCATCCGAGATAGAGCAATAAGGCTGCTGGAAGATGCGCGTGAAGTTAGACTAAAGTAGAGGTAGTCATTTGGGGCAGGCCGAGGTGGACTCTCATGGGGAACAATTAGTTGCGGATGGGTGGACCATCGAACGATATTCTGATCGTCATTGATGACATGGCTAACCATCGCAGAATGATTGAGAGGGACGATATGGCTGACCGTCGTTGATGATATGGCTGACCATCGCTAAATGACTGAAACAGATGATATGGCTGACTGTCGTTAATGATATGGCTGATCATCACTGAATGACTGAGATGGGCGATATGGTTGACCGTCGTTGATGAATGATGGGCAGATCGGTTTTCAGAATGATCGTGCTGTTGACAATTAGACAGGATCAGTTGTCGTTGATTTGGTTCCGCAGGAGATTGCATCACAGCCCTTTGGTAAATAAATCGCATGATGGCTACCATTCTGGCATAACTCCCACAAACTGGCCACTTTCTTGTTTTCAACAGTTGATATACACAATATGCAAAGGATGTGTACTATATGAATGCACAAACTGAAAATGCAGACCCTAGCTAAGAGCGGCTCTTAGGAGGACAATGATGCTTAAGGACTACCACTGAGTCCCATTACTTTACTATCTTTTGCTTATGAGATGCGCACCCAGATAAAGAGACATTGAGTGGGTTGGCGTGCCCATTTGATATAGTAACGGCATTGGGCCTGTGCGCCCTTTTCTTCGATGCTTGGGCAAACATGCCTCAGAGATATGCATTGCTTAGCCTTGGGCTGACGTGCCCTTGCCGTTTGCGAGATTCCACAATTTGTGGATTACAAAAGCTAGGGTAGCAATGTAAAAATTGCATTTTTCCAATTTATTGACATATATACCATGCGCTAATATCTAATTTGCATTAACAAGTGAGCTGAGTTGATACACAGATATGCGCACATGCACAAACTCGCCTAGCTCAAACAAAAAGGAAGAAGAGCCCCAGGATATGATGCGGACCCTTAAACACATGAAAAATAATGAAATTTGGGGCATTAACGTGCCAAAACTGAAAAGCACCCAAGATTGTATAATCTTGGTGCTTAAGTCCCCTATTTTGTAGCGTTTGAATCCTTAAGTTTTCGTTTTTAGTCCTTATTGCACGTAAGGTTGTTTTTTATTAGTTTCAGGTTAAACGTTGAATTATGGCAGTTTTTATTGCCATGGATTGCTCTTGAAAGCATCCAAGTGTCAAAGGCTACGCGGCGACTCCCCACCAAGTCCCAACGAGTGTCTAATTGAGGATGGAAAGGTGATTGGGTCATTATCGGGCCGTTCAAACCAAGGCAAGGCCAAAATTAAAGTTTTGCCAACCTTGAACCGGTACTGTGAGTTGCCTAGTACCGGTACATGCTATACAAAGTTGGGCTTTTTTAGCATTTTTGAAGACCTTGTACAGGTACTCGGAGTTGTCCAATATCGGTTCAGCCTGCAGAAAATTTCAACGTTTTTGCTACTTTTTCAACATTCCACTTTTGGAATATTTTCTACTTTTGGCTACTTTTAGGATATTTTTGAGATACTTTATAAGAAAAAAGAGGCCACCTTATATAAATAGGCCACCCTCTCTCTTGTTTATCTCTCTCTCATATTCAATACAACTCTAAGTCTTTTAAGATTTTAGGACTCCATTAATGCTCTCAAGCTTTCTAGGTTAATTTCTTCAAGAACTCCTTAAGGTATTTATCATTTGTTAATTTCTCGTTTATTAAAGTTGCTTGTATGGACTAGATCTTTTATAAAATCAAGTTTGTTTCGATTTCTTCAGTTAAAAGTAATGTCTCGTTTTTATGCTTTGGCCTATGTTTTAGCTATGTGTGAGTAGTTACTTGGTTAAGTCTCAGGGTAATCTTTCCCAAGAACATAGGTGGATATTTGGTTGTCAAACCTTTGGGCTTAAAAGCATGATTTTCGGAATAGGGCTTAACTTGCATTTTTGGTCTAAACAAGGGGTGTTAACTCCTCGGTAAGGTGCTTAGTCAAGCGATCTTGGCAAGCGGCTCACCGAGGGCTCGTGGCCCCCTATGTGTGTTCGATTAATTTGTCAAACAAGTTGGTTTGCCTCCGTTTAATCACATTTTTTTATAAACATAATCGTTAAAGTTAAATCTTCCGAGTGTGAGTGCGCGGTCGTGTCTCTCGCTTGAGTTATAATTGAGAACCGGTAACGGCCTTTGTCAAGGGAAAGACGATTCCTAGACTTGCCTCTTTTAGTTCATAAAGCATATTTCTAGTCTTTTCCTTAGTTTCCACTTTCAAAGCAAAACGAAGTTGGCCGTTTTAAACGCCGCAATCCACCGTATAAAACCTACAATCCAATTAAGCTATCTTTGATTCCCTGTGGTACGATCTCGGACTTCCAGTTATTATGCTACCCACGATCTAGCCCTACGCTTGGGGTTTCCAACCTTATATTTAAAGGCAAGATTGTGGCACTAAGCATTTTTGGCGCCGTTGCCGGGAATTTCTTTATATAGCTTATTTGGAGGATCGACCAACCACTGTAAGTACTCCGTTTATTCTTCCTTTGTGTAATTTGAACTCGACTTAGCGGATACCTCTAACTGAGCCACCAATTCAACTTGAGATTTAATGAAGCTAACTCGAGCATCAATTGCGTTTTTACTATTTTTAGTATATAGCCGTGGCGGTGGCATAACCCCACGCGACTGTTTGAGAACGAGGTAGCGGCATAGCCCCTCTAGTCTGGGTAATTAGCTTGTGCGGGGCGTATGCTCAACGTCTATCGTAGCCCTTTTTCAAATCGGTTGCATAGGTCTGCTTCTCCTTCGAGGGTTCTTAGTATCTTTTGGGCATACTTTCCACCGTGCGAGTTATCACCTCCATTAAGGCCAATGGCAGATCAACCGGTGGCCCGTACTTTGCGTGATTACTTAACTCTGGAAAGAGGTGTCCCCGATAGCCGTTCCAAATTGCATTGCCGCCAATGCGTTTGCTTTCAAGCCAGAATATCACCGGGTTATACCAGAGTTTCGAGGGCGTGAATTTGAGGATCCTTATGTTCACATTAGGGAATTTGAGACCATTGTTAGCACCTTTGTGATAGGGTCGGGACAGTTAGACCAAGCTCACCTGAAGTTATTCCCTTTCTCATTCAAAGACAAGGTTAAGCAGTGGTTCCACTCTTTGAAGCCCCAATCTTTGCTCACGTGGGGGGAAGTGCAGGATGTGTTCACCACAAAGTTCTTCCCAATTAGCCGAACCAAGCTTCTCATGGACCAAATCCAAAATTTTAAGCAAAAAGATGGAGACGTCTTTTACAAGTATTGGGAACGGTATAAGGATTTACTTGCAACTGTTCCACACCATAATTTTCCTATGTATTAGGTGATTAATTATTTCTATTTGGGTTGTGATTGGGAGTCCAAGTAGCTTCCCGATACTATGGGGAGTGGTGACTTTATGGGGATGGACCCCGATGCCGTGTGGGAGTTCTTAGACGCTTTGGCGGAGAGGGCTCAAACTTGGCAATATATAGATCCGGGTGAGCAAGCAATGAGAAATCAAGGCCCGAGTGGCTCCGGCAAGTTTTCGATGAGCGAGCATAATGGTCTCGAGACAAGGTTGGATGAGTTATCGTTGAATTTGGACAAAATGAAGTTAGACTACTCGGCCCAAATTAAGGATGTAAAGGAAGTTCGACAGGTGGAGGAAGTGTGCATCATTTGTGAGACTATGGGTCATTGGACTGACAACTGCCATACCATCCCCACCCTCCGACACCACTATAGTCAACTCCTCGAATAAGTGTGTGCCTTGAATCAACGTTGAGATCTGTATTCCAATACTTACAATCTGGGGTTGCGGTCCAATCCGGTTTTCCGTTGGGGTAATCATAATGAAGCATAATCTTCGTCGACTTTGGAAGGTCTTCCTCCCCCTCAGAATCAGACGTGGCAACAACCTCAAATCCAAGGTCCCCCACAGTTTCCTGCAATTCAAGGCCCACTGGGATTCATACCGCCCAACCAATTTCAAGGGCCAAATCAATTCCAACAACATCAAGCACCACCTCTGCGGCATTCTTTGGAGGATACAATGAATGCATTTTGTCAAATGCAAGCCAATACCAATGAGCAGACAACTCAATCTATGAATGACATTCGTAATCAAGTAGGCAAATTGACTACCATAATTGGTGTGTTACAATAAGAGAGAGGGAAGCTTCCTACTTAACCTTTGTCAAATCCATAGGGTCAATATTTGATTGGTAGCTCTTTGGTGCCTTTCCCTGAGCAAGCCAAGGCCATTATTTCATTGAGAAGTGGGAAGACGGTAGACAATGCTCAAGTGGAGCCGCCGGTTACTCCAATCTTGCTATTTTTTCCAATTCCGTCAAAGCCAATAACATCAAATGGGGAATCTTGCTTAACCTCCTTAAACCTCGCCTTCAAATCTAAGGTTGGAAACCCCCAAGCATAGGGCTAGATCATCGGTAGCATAATAAACTAGTAAGACCGGGATCGTACCACAAGGAATTTGAAGATAGCTTAATCGGATTGAAGGTTTATATGGTGGAGCCTGGCGTTTAAGATGGCCAACGAGGTTTTGCTTTTAACGGTGAAAGTAAAAATGGAAAGAACTATAAACGAGTTTTATAAACTAAAAGAGGCAAGTCTAGGGATCGTCTAACCCTTAACAAAGGCCGTTATCGGTTCTCAATATAACTCAAGCGAGAGTCACGACCGCGTGCTCACGCCCGGAAAATTTAGCTTTAACGACTATGTTTATCAAAAGATGTGATTAAATGGAACTAAACTAACCTATTTTTGTTAATGTATCTAATACCTAGGAGGCCACGAGCCCTCAATATGCCACTTGTCAAGACTGCTTGACTAAACTTCATATCAGGGAGTTAACACCCCTCGCTTAGACCAAAATGGTTAGGTTAGCTTGATTCCGAAAACCAATATTTTAAGCCCGAAGGTTCGAGAGCCAGATAACCACCTAAGTCCTTGGGAAAGATTATCCCGAGACTTAGCCAAACGACTACTTACACATATTAAAAAGACTATGCATAAAGCTAGAAATGACAAACATGTTTAACCGATGAAAACTAAAATAAACTTAATATTAGGGAGAATCTAGTCCGTAGCTACAACATTAATAAACGAGAAAACAATAAACGACAAATACCTTAAGGTGTTCTTGAAGGAATTAACACAAAAGCTTGAAAAGCTTTAATGGAGTTCTAAAAAATTAAGACTTAAAGTAGTAGAAGACAAGAGAGATAAAGAGAAGAGAGGGAGAGGGTATTTATACAAGGTGGCCTCCCTTTCTCTTCTAAAAATCCAAAAATATACCAAAAGTGGAAAATATCCTATAAGTAAAAAGTCCAAAAAGCAGAAAATATCTGCAGAAAATCACCCGTATCGATACGGCTAAAAAGCCCGTATCGATACAACATCTCTACGGATGAAATCCAAATGCTCAATTTCCTAATGGTATCGATACGGCTATTTTTCCCGTATTGATACCGCTTGCGAGGCACCAACATTTTAGGTTTTTGCCTTGGCATAGCTCTTTATGATCTCCCATGACCCGACGGCCCTCCAATAGCCTTCGACGCATCACTAGCCTTGTCTCGCACTGGCTTCAGAACTTGGGAAAAACAATCATGGGCTTAAGTTGGCATCAAAAGGCGACAAATCATGCCGCATTACTTGAAACACTTGAGAAAACACCTTACGTGCGAACTTGAATACAAACTTCCAAAACATGAAATAAAACAATGTAAACCGGGACTTATAGCACCAAATATAAACCATATTGGGTGCTCATCACACCCCCCCAACTTGAACGTTGCTACGCCCCGAGCAACAAAAACATACTAATAACTATTTATGCAATCCTTCCGACAAAATATCCTAGCACATGCGCACACTGGTTCAAACTAGCAAGAGTTCCAAAAACAAATTTATTCAAAACTCGCAACTAACAGCTGAAAACTAAAACGGTTCACTAAGTATTGAGCACATTCCAAGCCAAGTACAAAAGTCCGTATCCTTGAGAAAAAGGAGGACACAGCTAACACATAAGCCAATGCTCGCTACAAACATATCCCTAAAGAGGTGCTCGGAGATAGGCAATGGAGAACAAAAATGCCATGGCTTATATGAGGAGAGCACCACTATACAAAATTCATAATTACCTAGTCGAAAGCTAAATACCGAAAGTAAGCATGCCACTGGCTAAATATGCACATCATCAAGAATTGAATCAGAGTGGTCTAAACGCGCACTATGGATCAACTAAGGACTTCATTAAGCTTATATTGACCTTGGTTAACAAAGAACGGTTAACATGCTGACCTTGGTTAACAGAGTGGTCTACCCTTAGCCGCCACCACCACTAAACTACCAAGTCAATAGCCACATGCTGGCCATAGTAAAAACTTGCTAAAACTACCACTCACTAATCCTGTAAAAATAAAAACAAGATTGGATAGGTGGGCTGTCAACCACCAAGCACCCCGACCAAGTAGAGGGATTTCCCAAAATGACCACCAACATACTATGCATCGTCCCCTGAATCCTGCTCATCACCGGCAAAATCATCACTGTCCTCGACTTGCTCAACAAGTGGCAAAACGTAAGGCTCATCTGTTAACCCCTCCTGACGACGAGAATGCCATTCCAAACGATGCTCCATATGGTCTTACTTGCATGCCATTTCCCTCTTCTCCTTCTTTTCCTTCCTCAAACTCCCTATGATCGCCACCCCTTGGTAAAACAACTTCTTGTACCAAACCGGCCTCGATGCATCTTTAGATGCTTTTGAAGTCAAATAGCTCCCACCTGGAGCAGCCCTTGGTACCCTAGACTAAGACATGCTCTTTGTCAAGATTGAACTATTAATTATCCCGGGCTATTTTCCATGAATTTCTCGGATGTCGCACCTTGGGCTCGACAAATTTTGGTAATCAACCAGGTGAAAGGCATCCTTGTGTTTGATGGGGCGTTCACCTTAAACTCAACGATTTGCTTGAAAATGTACGATGCCTAGTCTATTTTCACCCCAAGTAAAGGCATACAAAAGTTCACCATCCTTCCAAGACGGTTTGTTTTTAGTGCCACATGAGTTCAAATTATGGTGCACAAATTGGTTAATTAGCTTGTATCCCTCCAAAAATCTACCCGGCACATGAGTCTCATCATGGTCCTTAATATTACCATACATAGCCTATCGAATGTCATTAACCGAAGCAACAATATCACTAGGATAATTGTCTCATCCGCAGCCGGGGGGTTGTAATCCAAAGCCTTTGCAATCGTTCCATGGTCAATCACAATACCCAACCGCCTGATTTTGGATGAAATTTGAGCATCGGGGAGTTCAAAAGTTGCAGCATCAGGCACAACCATCTTCTTATAAAAAGCAACCACTAAACTCTTATTATATCCTTGGCAAACACCAAAAAAGTAAGACAAACCTTGTTCTATGATTCGCCGAATTGCCCGATGTTGTGCCCCAAAGCTTGCTGCATCGACATGGCACTCATTCTTGACATTCCTCTTTGCCATACCATCCTCCTATTTTTTCTGGTTTGTCGATAAAACCTCTTCCGACGACCGCTTCCTCCTCCGGGTAGGAGGAGGTTCAACCATCTCCTCCTTTTGACCCAACAGTTACTCATTACCCTCATCTTCACTCTCAGGATCTCGAGAGGAGGAGGGAACGTACGGGCCCT
>BPLS01000218.1:1236732-1263488 GCA_019656275.1 Rhododendron kiyosumense | reverse complement strand
TGCCCATGCCCTTCCTAGCAAGCATTTTGACACGGGGGGGGGGGGGGCATTTTTTTCGAATTTTAGATACTAGGATTTAAAAATTTCGGATTTATGAGTAAGAAGGGTTGAACTTGGTTATGGAATGGGTTTATGGTAGTTTAAGAAGAAAATATATGGAGATTTAGGGGGATTTTGATGGTGAGTGTAGGCAAAAATGAGAAGAGAGAGAGAGAGAAAGATTTGGGTTGATTCTTGAGGTTAGGGTTGGAAGAAGGTGGGTGGTTATGGGGTTGAAGAGAGAGAAAGGGAAAAAGAAAAAGAAAAGGTTGTGCCCAAAGCCGCCTGAAGAAGGCTTGATTTTCCCTCGGTATCGATACGGCAATTTTGCCCATATCGATACAACATTGAAATGCACTTTCACTGAACTTTCTATTTCCTTATGGTATCGATACGGCTGTTGTGCCTGTATCGATACAACATTGAAATGGCCAGAACTTCATTTCTCATCTCCATTTTTCCCTGATACTGCCCCCGATTTTAGATGCTAGGGTTTAAAAATTTCGGATTTATGAGTAAGAAGGGTTGAACTTGGTTAGGGAATGGGTTTATGGTAGTTTAAGAAGAAAATATATGGAGATTTAGGGGGATTTTGATGGTGAGTGTAGGCAAAAACGAGGAGAGAGAGAGAAAGATTTGGGTTGATTCTTGAGGTTAGAGTTGGAAGAAGGTGGGTGGTTATGGGGTTGAAAAGAGAGAAAGGGAAAAAGAAAATGAAAAGGTTGTGTCCGAAGCCGCCTGAAGAAGGCTTGATTTTCCCTCGGTATCAATACGGCAATTTTGCCTGTATCAATACAACATTGAAATGCACTTTCACTGAACTTTCTGTTTCCTTATGGTATCGATACGGCTGTTGTGCCTGTATCGATACAACATTGAAATGGCCAAAACTTCATTTGTCATCTCCATTTTTCCCTGATACTGCCCCCCATGGCCACAAACACACCAGATATGATACCTGGAACCTTAAGAACCCGAAGTTTTCCCTTTTAAGCACAAAACCAAGAATGAACCAACCACCCTATCATCCGGTTTCCTAAGGATTAGAGTACGACACAGACTTGGCTTTATTTTTAGGGACAAAGAGACACATATGTGGTTAAATCATAAAACAATGCCTTGTATCACATCCTAAGAGCGCCATAAATTCCAACATCGATTCAAATTAGACAACAAACATATCTAGGCATGACATGAGATTATCTACCTAACTACGAATCTACGAAGAACAAAAACCGGATATGGGCAAAACTTGATCAAAACATACTTAAACGTCGTGAACTCCATCTTAGACCATTCATACAAGTTGCGATGTACAAAATTTGCGTAAAACGAACTCTTGCCAAATAACACTCGATGAGCATGTGCCAAATTATTTTAATCCACTAATGCTGTAATAACAGAAGGATTACTCTACGAAAAACTAAAAATTTATACGAAAAGCAAAAAGCAAAAGCATAAAACTAAAACAAATATATCATATATAATCCCTCCCCCCAACTTAAGAAACGCTATGCCCTCATAGCATAAAGAACAACAGAATTGAAAGGGAAAGAACAAAAGATCGTACCTTCGGGGGAATGTCAACCCCCTTATACCTTGACCAAGTTGGAGGCTTTTGCGTCACTGACTCGTTTCGTCATCCGAACGGCTTCCAAGGTCGACTGGTTCGGCTCTTCCAACGGAACCACAGCTAGTCAAACAAAATCATGGCCAGAGCTTTATTGGACTAATAACCGCGACACGTAATTGCACCCATGCTTAGGGCTCTTGAATGCCGCATTCACTCCGACTTTAGATCCAATCCACCAAGGCTGGTATGGTAGCACATACATCCTGTAAAAGACTTAAGCTCGAATTACCTACTAAGAGCCAAATGACATTAGAATCGCCCGACTCGTGTTATCCGGGCGCCAACAAACATATATACAAAGGAAAACATCAAAGAACACCACCCGATTTTCACGCAATCCACGAGTCATACTTTTCTTCCCGTGTCCCACCGAGTGGACAAGACATGGGTGGCTATACTAGATCGTCAAATTTGTTACATCATGCCCAAAGTAAAATTCACCGCTTGACCTCGCCAAGCAATTAAGCCTAGCGTTTCCTATGATCGAAACAAAGTGAAGCAAGACAGAGCCTAGTGCCAAAGCACGGGAATATCAAGCCGCACCCTAAGACCTAAATTGCCCCCGATAGATCATTAACGGCAAACTACTACAAAGAAGGACTAATTAAAGCCCGATACAAAGATGCATTGGTGAAATCTTCTAATGAGAAAATCCCAAAACATAACAAACATGTACAAAACAGAAAAACAATATGTACAAATATACAAAGATTTAATATCAGAATTCGGAGCGTCCAAGTCACAGTTGGACTCCGCCAAACAATTAAGTCCGGCGTCCCCTAAGATTGTAACTAGGCAGGTGCAAGATAGAGCCAAATGCGGTAGTGGAGCACGAGAATACCAAGGCCTAACCAAAGATCTATACAGCCCCCGTTGGGGCTAATCTGGAAGACATAAGTGGTGCACTGTGAATTACTCCTATCAGAAGAACTAATTAAAGTCATATGTCATTGATATTAAATTTGCCCTTACTAACCGGAGCTGGGCACACGATTCTTTTTTTAGTAGCGGCGTGCGGAGCTACATATACCCAAGTCAATTGAGGGTACCCCCCATTCGGGGGCCAGGTCCGACAAACAGTTAAGTTCAGTGGTTACGCTTTTGCTCCCCTTGCAAATTAAAGTAACACAAAACTATACCGCCGGGCCATCCGTGTAAACTGGATCGGCCAAAACCTCATCGGGCTCTCCAATTTCAAAGCCCACCAAGGAAAGGCTTAAGCCTCTGACCATTTACTTTAAAAGAGGAACCGTTGCTCATGCTTTCTACTTCTATCACCCCGTGAGGGAAAACAGTTTTGACAACATAAGGACTGGCCCAACGCGAGTGCAATTTACCGGGATGCAAATGCAAATGAGAATTATACAATAATACTTTTTGACCGGGCTCAAAGTTTTTAATCACTATGTGCTTATGATGCTTGGCTTTGATTTTAGATTTGTAAGCACTAGAATGGTCGTAAGCATTGTACTTCATCACCTCAAGTTCGGTTAATGGGAGCTTACGGCGGGCACCGGCTTGAGCCATGTTGAACTTAAGCTTCTTGATTGCCCAATATGCCTTATGCTCAAGCTCCACCGGCAAGTGGCATGCTTTTCCATAGATAAGTCGGTAGGGAGACATGCCCAAAATAGTCTTGTACGCAATACGGTAAGCCCACAAAGCATCGACCAAACGAGTTGACCAATCTTTACGGGTAGGATTAACCGTCTTCTCCAAGATATTCTTGATTTCCCGATTTGCTAACTCCGCTTGGCCATTGGTTTGAGGATGGTAGGCCGTTGATACCTTGTGAATGATGGAGTACTTCCTCATGAGCGCAGCAATTGACCGATTGCAAAAATGAGACCCTTGATCACTAATTATAGCTCTCGGCATCCCAAATCTCGATAAAATGTTGTCCCTCAGAAATTTGACCATAACGGAATGATCATTGGTATGCGTAGGAATAGCCTCTACCCACTTGGAGACGTAATCAACCGCCAACAAAATGTAGAGGTACCCGAAAGACGACGAAAACGGCCCCATGAAGTCGATGCCCCAGCAATCGAACACTTCAATAATCAAGATAGGTGTAAGAGGCATCTCATTGCGTTGCGTCACACACCCCAAAAGTTGACACCATGCACACTCCCGACAAAAGGCAAAAGTATCCTTGTACAAATGTGGCCAGTAGAACCCGCATTGCAAAATCTTAGCGGCGGTCTTCTTGAACGAGAAATGGCCGCCACAAGCCTCCGTGTGGCAAAACTTAATTACACTTTGTTGCTCAGAATCGGGCACACAACGGTGGATAAGTTGGTCGGCGCAATACTTAACCAGATACGGGTCGTCAAAAGAGAACCGTTTCACCTCTACTAAAAATCGACGCTGTTCTTGCATATTCCAATGAGTAGGCATCAAACCGGTAACCAAGTAGTTCACAATATCCGTGTACCATGGAGCTGTGGTGATTGAAAAAAGTTGCTCATCGGGAAAAGAGTCACCGATTGGAATGTGTAATGTGTGATCTTCAAATTCCAAACGAGACAAGTGGTCGGCAACCACATTCTCTACGCCTTTCTTGTCCTTGATGGTAAGGTCAAACTCTTGCAGGAGCAAAATCCACCGAATCAACCTCGCTTTGGCATCTTGCTTCGTGAAAAGGTATTTGAGGGCGGAATGGTCGGTGTAGACGGTGATCGGTGCTCCCACTAAGTAAGACCGAAACTTGTCCAATACAAAGACTATGGCAAGTAACTCCTTTTCGGTAGTCGAATAGTTCATTTGGGCCTCTTTGAGCGTCTTACTTGCATAATAGATGACATTCGGCTCTTTCCCTTGGCGTTGCCCCAAAACAGCCCTAACAACGTAATCATTGGCGTCACACATCAGCTCGAATGGCAATTCCCAATCTGGAGTCTTCACGATAGGTGGTGAAGTGAGACTCGACTTTAGCTTGGCGAAGGCGGCTTCACAAGATGGTGTCCACTCAAATGGCACATCCTTGGCAAGCAAATGGCACAATGGCCTAGCAATAGCATTGAAATCCTTTATAAAACGCCGATAGAATCCGGTATGCCCCAAGAAAGATCGGACGTCCTTTAAACACTTAGGAGTTGGAAGATTTCCAATCAAGTCAATTTTGGCTCGATCCACTTCTATGCCCTTTGATGACACAATATGGCCAAGTACAATGCCTTCGGTCACCATAAAGTGACACTTCTCCCAATTGAGCACTAGGTTCTTTTCCTCGCACCGGGCTAACATGAGCCCCAGGTTGGTAAGATAAGCCTCGAAGGAGTCACCAAAAACTAAGAAGTCGTCCATAAAAACTTCCATGATTTTCTCCACCATGTCGCTAAAAAGACCCATAATACACCTTGAGAAAGTACCGGGGGCATTGCAAAGCCCGAACGACATACGACGATAAGCAAAGGTCCCGAATGGGCACGTGAACGTAGTCTTCTCTTGATCTTCCAATGCCACCTTAATCTGATTATACCCAGAGTACTCGTCCAAAAAATAATAGAACTTGTGGCCGGCCAACCTTTCCAAGATTTGATCTATGAACAGAAGAGGAAAGTGGTCCTTCCTTGTACTAGCATTCAGCTTCCGGTAATCAATACACACCCTCCAACCAGTTTGAACACGCGTTGGAATGAGTTCATCTTTGTCATTCCTCACCACCGTCACCCCCGACTTCTTTGGTATCACCTGTATTGGGCTAACCCACTTCGAATCTACTATCGGGTAAATGATGCCAACATCTAATAATTTGAGCACCTCCGCTCGCACGACATCCTTCATGATCGGGTTCAATCGCCGTTGAGGTTGGCGAGATGGCTTGACATCATCTTCAAGATAGATGTGGTGGGAGCAAAGGGAGGCATCAATGCCTTTGATGTCGGCTATAGACCACCCGATGGCCTTGGGATGCTTCCATAACAAGGCAAGCAATTTCAACTCTTGAGGTTCACTTAGGGCGGAGGAGATCACCACCAGGTAGGTTTGGCCATCGCCAAGATAAGCATACTTAAGTGTATCCGGTAGCGGCTTTAGTTCTAGTGTTGGGGGTTCCACACTAGATGAAACGGCTCGCTTCTCAATTGGGGGTAGCTCCTCAAATTTTGGGATCCACGAGTTGATACCAAATGCATCCTCTTCATCTAGCAAGGAGCACAAGTATGCAACTTCGGGAGCATCAAGAAAATTGGCCTCAGCAGAAGTAAGCGCCAACTCCAACTCATATCCCGGCATTGGATCACAGCATTGAATGTTGCTAAGAAAGGACGCCCGAGAATAATTGGTACGGACGCTTGAGTCACCGGTACTGAACACGTGTCTAAAACCATGAAATCAACTGGATATACGAATTGGTCAACTTGAACAAGCACATCTTCCACCATCCCCTTTGGAACTCGGATACTCCGATCCACCAATTGTAAAGTCACCCGTGTCGGCTTCATTTCACCCAACCCAAGTTGTTCATACACTAAAAAAAGCAAGAGATTCTCACTTGCGCCCAAATGAAGAAGAGCTTTCTCTAGAACCTTGCCCCCAATGGTAATGGATATCGTCGGACACCTCGGATCATTGTACTTGGGCGGAAGGGTTGACTGAAAAAGCGAGCTCACTTGCTCATTTAAAAACACCTTCTTCTGCACTTGGAGCTTGCGCTTATGAGTACACAAGTCTTTCAAGAATTTAGCGTACGATGGAATCTGTTTAATTGCATCAAGTAAAGGAAGGTCGTTGACGGTCACTTGCTTGAGCACTTCATAGATATTGGTGTTCAGATTTGGCTTGGCTAGCGTCCTTAGCCAGTTGGGATATGTTGCGGGAACGATGAGGGCTTGTGGAACATCGCTTTCCTTGGCCTTTCCTTTTTCCTCTTCTGTAGGAGTTGGCTTGGTAGAATCCCCATTTGGTAGTGTTGGCTATGATGGTGCTGGAAAAGGTAGCAGGAATGGCGTGGCCGATGGCTACACCTGAGCATTATCAACCGTCTTTCCACTTCTCAACGAAATAATGGCCTTTGCTTGCTCGGAGAAAGTCACCGAAGAGCTTTACGCAAAATGTTGGCCTTGAGGGTTTGGTTGAGGTTAAGTAGGTAGCTTCCCTTTCTCTTGTTGTAATACAACGATATCCGTAGTCAACTTGCCCATTTGATTACGAATGTCGTTCATAGCTTGAGCAGTCTGCTCGTTGGTGGTGGTTTGTATTTGACAGAAAGCATTCATAGTATCCTCCAAAGATCGCCGTGGTGGTGGTGCTTGTTGTTGAAATTGATGTTGCCCTTGGAATTGACTGGATGGTATAAATCCTGGAGGGCTTTGAGTTGCAGGAAATTGTGGCGGGCCCTGAAGTTGAGGTTACCGCCACGTCTGATTCTAAGGAGGAGTTGGAGAAGTTGACGAACTGCCTATTTCATTCTGATTACTCCAACGGAAAGCCGGATTCGACCGCAACCGGATTATTCGAATTGGAATATGGATCCCATTGTTGATTCAATGCACACACTTCTTCCGGAGGGAGTTGACTATAGTGGAGTCGGAGGGCTGGGATGGTATGGCATTTGTCGATCGAATGACCCATAGTTTCACAAATGACGGACACTTCCTCCACCTGTCGAACTTCCTTAATTTCCTTAACTTGGGCCGAGTCTAACTTCATTTTGTCTAACTTCAATGAACTCATCCAACCTTGTCTCAAGGCCATTATGCTCGCTTATCAAAACCTTGCCGGAGCCACTTTGGCCTTGGCTTCTCATTGCTTGCTCACCTGGATCAATGTATTGCCAAGTTTGGGCCCTCTCCGCCAAGGCGTCTAAGAACTCCCAAGCTGCATCGAGATCATTTCCCATAAAGTCTCCACTCCCCATAGTATCAAGAAGCTGCTTGGACTCCCAATCACAACCCAAGTAGAAATAATTAATCACCTAATACATAGGAAAATTATGGTGTGGAACAGCTGCAAGCAAATCCTTATACCGTTCCCAATACTTATAAAAGACCTCCCCATCCTTTTGCTTAAAATTCTGGATTTGGTCCATGAGAAGCTTGGTTCGGCTAACTGGGAAGAACTTTGTGGTGAACACATTCTGCACTTCCCCCCATGTGAGCAAAGATCGAGGCTTCAAAGAGTGGAACCATTGCTTGGCCTTGTCTTTAAGCGAGAAAGGGAATAACTTCTGGCGAGCTTGGTCTAACTGTCCCGGCGCTATCACAAAGGTGCTAACAATGGTCTCGAATTCCTAAATGTGAGCATAAGGATCCTCAAGTTCACGCCCCCGAAACTCTGGTATAACCCGATGATACTCTGGCTTGAAAGCAAACGCATTGGTGGCAGTGCAATTTGGAATGGCTATGGGGGACACATGCGGACCTCTTTCTGGAGTTAGGTAATCTCGCAAAGTACGGGCCATCGGTTGATCTGCCATTGATCTTAACGGAGGTGATAACTCACAAGACGCAGATCTATGTAACCGATTTGATAAAGGGCTACAATAGACGTTGAGCATAAGCCCTACACAAGCCAATTAAGTTGACTAGAGGGGTTATGCAGCCACCTCGTTCTCAAACAGTCTCGTGGGGTTATGCCACCTCCATGGCTATATACGGAAAAAAACCGGTAAAAAGGCAATTGATGCTCAATTTAGTTCGTTAAACCTCAAGTCGGATTGGTGGCTCAGTTAGAGGTATCCGCTAAATTGAGTTCAAAATACACAAAAGAAAAATAAATGGAGTACTTACACTGGTTTGTTGATCCTCCAAATAAGCTATATAAAGAAAATCCCCGACAACGGCGCCAAAAATGCTTAACCTCCTTAAACCTCGCCTTCAAATCTAAGGTTGGAAAACCCCAAGCGTAGGGCTAGATCATCAGTAGCATAATAAACCGATAAGACAGGAATCGTACCACAGGGAATTCGAAGATAGCTTAATCGGATTGAAGTTTTATATGGTGGAGCGCAGCATTCAAGACGGCCAACTAGGTTTTACTTTTAATGGTGAAAGTAAAAATGGAAAGAACTATAAACGAGTTTTATAAACTAAAAGAGGCAAGTCTAGGGATCATCTAACTCTTAACAAAGGCCATTATCGGTTCTAAATATAACTCAAGTGAGAGTCACGACCACGTGCTCACGCTCGGAAAATTTAGCTTTAATGACTATGTTTATCAAAAGATGTGATTAAACGGAACTAAACTAACCTATTTTTGCTAATGTATCTAACACGTAGGAGGCCATGAGCCCTCAATATGCTGCTTGCCAAGAGCGCTTGACTAAACTTCATATTAAGGAGTTAACACCCCTCGTTTAGACCAAAATGGTTAGGTTAGCTTGATTCCAAAAACCAAGATTTTAAGCCTGAAGGTTTGAGAACCAGATAACCACCTAAGTTCTTGGGAAAGATTATCCCGAGACTTAGCCAGACAACTACTCACACATAATAGAAAGACTAAGCATAAAGCCAGAAATGACAAACATGTTTAACCGATGAAAACTAAAATAAACTCGATATTAAGGAGAATCTAGTCCATAGCTACAACATTAATAAACAAGAAAACAATAAACGACAAATACCTAAAGGTGTTTTTGAAGGAATTAACACAAAAGCTTGAGAAGTTTTAATGGAGTTCTAAAAAATTAAAAGACTTAAAGTAGTAGAAGACAAGAGAGATAAAGAGAAGAAAGGGAGAGGGTATTTATACAAGGTGGCCTCCCTTTCTCTTCTAAAAATCCAAAAATATCCAAAAAGTGGAAAATATCCCATAAGTAGAAAGTCCAAAAAGCAGAAAATGTCTGCAGAAAATCACCCGTATCGATACGGCTAAAAAGCCCATATCGATACATCTCTACAGATGAAATCCAAATGCTCTGTTTCCTTATGGTATCGATACGGCTATTTTTCCTGTATTGATACCGCTTGGGAGGCACCAGCATTCCAGGTTTTTGCCTTGGCATCGCTCTTTATGATCTCCCATGACCCGACGGCCCTCCAATAGCCTTCGACACATCGCCAGCCTTGTCTCGCACTAGCTTCAAAACTTGGGAAAAACAATCATGGGCTTATGTTGGCATCAAAAGGTGACAAATCATGCCGCATTACCTGAAACACTTGAGAAAACACCTTACGTGCAAACTTGAATACAAACTTCCAAAACACGAACTAAAACAATGTAAACCGGGACTTATAGCACCAAATATAAACCATATTGGGTGCCCATCAAATCTCCATAAACTGCTCACCAAATATAAACTGCATGGGTAACTTGGTAAACTGTATATTAATTGCCTATCAATTGTCCATAAACTGCTTGGTTTGTCCTAGGTGAGCACTGGTCCTTGCAAAGCCCAGAGAAGGATAAAAACAGAGTCTGTGAGAGAAGCAAATCCATGCGCACATGAGGCTTATTGGCGCGCACAAGTTGGAACTGCGTGCAGTGGCTTTGGTCAATGCATGTGAGCTCTTTCTTGCGCACATCAAATTTGGAACAGTGCACTAAGTTTGCTCTTCTGAACAGAACCTGGTGTTATCCTATTAACTACTTTTACATCCATGCTATCATTCACATCTTACAATGTGTTATAGCTTTAATCCCCATTAAACTGTTTCCCCGACCTAAATGGCTA
The DNA here is from genome assembly GCA_019656275.1 of Rhododendron kiyosumense. Lineage (NCBI taxonomy): Eukaryota > Viridiplantae > Streptophyta > Magnoliopsida > Ericales > Ericaceae > Rhododendron > Rhododendron kiyosumense. The sequence goes on along the minus strand of BPLS01000218.1, from coordinate 1,253,199 downwards.
AAGAATTTATTAATCACATAGAATCGCAAACATCTTTCGCAAATGTCTTAGTAGAGACCAATTTCTGGATTAGGCGAGAGGGGTGCCTTAAAACCCTTTCTCTCTCGTAACCTAGCTCCCCATAAAAGTTTGGGGACAAAATAATGGCCTAATGCCAAGTTACCCATGCAAAGGCCACTCACTGGCCAAAGGGGGACCGGTGCTCGCGGTTCATCCACTGGTGCGCGCTGGTTTGAGCTCTCAAACTAGTGCTTGATTTTGCATGTTTCTGGGTTTTGGGACAAGTCCAGAATGATCCTAGGGATACTCCACAGTAGCAGATATGCATATTAACTACAAACTAGCAGTTTTATCTAAGGAAAGCAGTAAATAGGTTTTTAACATGCTTATAGAGTGATATATATATATATATATATACACACACACACACACACACACACACACAAAATACAACATAAAACAGTAGGACATCAATCCCGATGCAGACCTACGCGCGTAGCTACAAAGTGGCGCGCGCGTACATGGGACCGGCGCGCGCTGGTTCCTACCATGATGGTTTTTGAAACCTTGCCAGCTTTAGGATTAGGATTGGTATTGATTACCAGTCTTTGCCATGCCAGCCTCCGTTAGGGATTAGAACAGAAAAAAAAGTAGGTATGCTATACCTAGATTGAGTTTGAAACGAATTTGAGCTTTGAGGTTTGATTGAGGTGTTAGGAGGAGGAAGAACAAGCTATGTTCTTGAGTGCCCTAGTATCTCTTTGGTTTGCAAAGAAGAAGGCAAGGTTATGGCCAAAATAGTAACTCAAGGTGTGTGAATTTTGTAACCCCTTTTGAATGGAAGACCCATAGGGGGTATATTTAGAGAGGGATGGAAGTAGATATGGTGTGCAAAGAGAGGAAATCAGCCAGTCCACGAGGCTGGCAGAGGATTACTTGGTGGTTAAGCTTACCAACCCATAAAGGTAATAGGAACAGATTTGGACTGGCGTGCGCGTGTCATACTAACACACGTGTGGGTCAATAGTCAAGCTTTGACTGTTGACCACCACCTGTCCGGTTGACCGGTGCGTGCAGGTGCTAAATCCGCGCGCGCGAGTCAAACCAACACACGCGTTGGTCAAAGGCCAAGTTTTGACTGTTGACCAACACCTGTCAATTTGACCTGCGTACGTTGGTTCTTAACCAACGCGTGCCAGTAGGGTTTTTGGCCTTTTGAAGTGGCTTAGGATTAGGTGAGGTTCAAGAGTTTTGCAAACACTCAAATCTCAAGCACTTATCATTCCCAGGGTGTTCTTGATCTATTTCATCATTAGGGAATCAAAAACTGTAAGTAAACTAATCTGGAAGCCCAGATTGGGGTGTCTACAGAAGCCACCTCCCCTCTTTGTATTGATCATCCTTGGCCCTTTTGCCTATAAATACACCCCCCCTCTAGTTGAGAAATACCCCTTGAATCTTGAGAAAAGTCATTCTGAAATTCTCTGGGATCCCTCTTCTCTCTTTCTCTCTCTACACTCATTTGCTCACAAGTCTCTCAAAACCCAATCCAAATCATCCTCCATTCCTCCATCTTCAAGCACATTCAAGTTTCGATCAAAAGAGATTTTTAGTCCAAATCAACCTCCACTTTTCTATTTTCAAGCACATCCAAGCTACAAGAAAGTGTAAATCGATTTTCTTGAGCTAAATCACACTTAGATTTGAAGGGAGCTCATTGAGGCCTTTCCCAGTCTTTCTATACTGGGTTTTGGCCTCGGACGAGCTTTATATTAAAAAAGCACAAAAAAATAGTTTCTGCACTAAATACACAACATCGTGCGGCGTTTTACAATACCGCGCGACGTAGTGTATTACACCATGCATTATTTTATTTCTTATACATACTTCTTCTTATGTTATTCTATTTAGTCTGTTTATTATTTTTCTGTGCCGGTACATTTCAGAATCAAGTTTTATGTTAAAAGTCATCTTTTTGACTTTATTAAATCTTTCAACATTTCAAAAAGCTTTTAACATTATTTTACATGATAAGATGAACAAAACAGTCTCGTAAATTATTTTTCAGAGATTCAGAAAATATAAAAAATAATTTTGCGGACTTATGGTTTGTTTTGTCATGTAAAAGTGAACTAATTCTAGAATGTGTAGACATGTACACCGCATGGTGTTTTAGTCGCAGCGTGCGACGTATCCGAGTCGTCGTGTGGCATTTCACATGATATTGGTAGATTGCTATAATACTGTTATTTCACTTTTGGTACATTGTTCATTCATTTTATACTGTACAGTTCGCACCACAAGCACGCCAATGTGTTAGATTAAACTCAATGTCCCTTTCCCGTACATATTTTAATTAAAGTTAAGCTTTTCAAATGATATTAAATCTCCCATTTAAAATGCTTAGTAGAGACCGATCTTTACCGGGCGAGCGGGGTGCTTTTCAACAAAATCTTTCCCTCTCGTAACCTGGCTTCCAAACCCAAAAGTCTCAACGTTTTTGTTAGATCAAAAGCCTTTTTATCTCAAACAAACTCTCAGTTTCTCGGATCATTCATCTCAAAAATTCAGGTGGCAACTTTTTGGGCGCACCGGTCGGGGAGCCCACAATGATTCCCCTGGATTTTGTCTAGAGCAACTCTCTTTGCTCTATAAACCTTCTTAGGAGACACATCCAACATCCACTCCCTCCTAACATCATTGTTCAGTGTCTTAACTTTTTTATTTGGTTCATCAGTCAAGTTCTCAATGTACATGTCAGCTATCTACTTGGCTGTTACATACTTGTTGATGTATTTCCTTGTACAACAATGCTCAGCATTGATTTTTTTAATTTGGAATGATTTCTCACCATGCGTTGGTGATGCATGTAACCTAAAACCACACTTCTCTTTGCAAATAACAGTCACCCTAGTAGCTTCATTCTTCAAGTAAGTGTATTCACACCCTTCCCCAATGTGGAGCTCTTTGAGGAGAGCTCTGAAGGCATGAACATTAGGGAAAATCATGCCCTCCAAAAGCTTGGGGTTCTTCACACTACAAGAAAAATGGGTATACCCGGCACTTTATTCCCGGCATTTGTGCAAAACCCCACTAAAGGTCCAAAAATTACTGTAGAGAGCGGAGAGCTACACCCTTAAATTACACTTATCCCCTTTAATATAAAGCCTTCGAACGGAGGAGAACAAAATGAAGCAGCGCTCCTCTCGATCCAGGGTTTCTCCTCTTCGTACGTTCGCCGATCTGCGACTCCCTCTTCTCGGTACGTTCCTCTCTCTCTCTCTCTTTCCACATGCATCATCAAGCTTTGAGGAGCTTGCCTTCTACAGTGTTGCTCATTTCACTGCTAAAGCAAACCCCCCTGATGTTGAGTTCTGATCCTTCCAAACATCAGGTTCTCTCTCTCTCTCTCTCCACATCTCTTTTATTTCAGTTTTTGTAGATGGGTTTGTGGCACTTTACCTTCTACTCCTGCCTTTTTGCATCTGGGTCTCTCCCTGATTTGGATCTGCTTAAGGGTTTGATTTTTGACTGCTACTCTCTGATCAAGATTTGATTTTTGCTTATTGGGTAGTTAATTATGTTCATCTCGGTACTCATAGTTGTAGATTATCCATGTTTATGGTGTTATTGAAAGATAACATTAAACAACTGCACTTGTTAAGGGGCTAGCCTGATTGGCTGTGGCTTATAATTTACTTGTGGCCTTGAATCTTCTATATTTTTCTAAACTCGGTGTTTTCTTTGTTGGTATGTTATTTTCAGTAGTTTGGTTGTGGTTTTGCTTTTTCGTGCCTGTTTGGGGAAGGAAGGTTTGCATCTTTAGTTAATAGGATTGACTTCTATGTTTTTGCTTACTTGTCTTAGCTGGTTTCGTATTGTTCCTTTCAAAGTCCGTATTGTTCCTTTCAAAGTAAGTTTTTTTTGTTTTTTTTTTGCGGTCTGCTTGCGTAACATGCTTGGAATCTTCGACACTTGTAGTTTCTAGGAGAATAAAGCTGTTTTGCTAGCTCAGATTTAGGTTCTGTTATTAGTTATTTGCACGGAAGCCCGAAGTTACAAAAATTTATTGTCTGTGAATTTGTGATCGGCTTGGTTAATGAGAAAATTAAGGAAATGAGTTAAAGGGGACTAGCTTTCTTTATTTTCTAAGATAAGAAAACATATTAGAAATGAAGCTTCAAATCTAATTCAACTGTTAGATTAAGATAAACTGTACAAACTTTATTCAGTAATTAGCTACAGGGTACTTGACGCGATCACTACCTGGATACAAAAAAACATTTCCAGATGCTTGTTATTGTGCTCATTGATTGGTAGGGTTTATCTTTCAAGGTTTTTTTGTCCTGGTGAACAACGTCAGTGGCTATCTTCCCCAGTAATGAAATCTAAAGACTAAAGAGACTAACAGTCTGACCCTCAAATGATTTTGTCGTGGTTTACGTGTTCAGCATGTTGTGGGAGAAAAGCACGGAGAAGATAAAATTTGCACTTGGAAGAATGCTACAAATGGTATAAAGTGTTAACCTACCTCGAGATTGTGTTAAGTTTTCAAACTGCAAAATAAATCACATTGGAACTAGAACTGCCTAAGCTTTTGGCAAAGGTGTAAACTGGTGTTTCATGATGTCTATGGATATTCTTGAAGGGGTTCCTTTTTTACTGTTTTTTTATTACATTAATTTGATGGTATTCCTTTTCTCTTCCTTAGCAGATTGCAGCAACCATTGACATGGTTTATGTTTTTCTCATCAGTTGGGCAACTCTTTTATTATTTCGGTTGACTATTGATTACTTAAATCCAGCTCTCTTAATGTTACAATTTTCAGCAGATAGGTTATCATCACTCTTCACTTTATTTTCTTTTGTCATTGGGCTACATACTAACATCAATACTACAGTTCTCAACTTGAATGCTTGCATGCCTGTGTAACAAGAACTTTAACTCTACGTAGACTGGTTCTAGACTTCTAGTTCATGACTTTCATTAATAGCTCGAGAAAGGCAACTCAGAGTAGATTCAGCTTCAATCTCAAAATGGAAGTGTCTATCACGTTTGTATGGATATTGCTCCACATGAGACCTCAGACTTCGTTCTTTACGATCTACCCCTACCCGCTTCAGAAGTGTGCTGTAGTTATCTTGTGTCTAACATATGCATGTTGAAAGAACACGGTTGCAGCAATAGTATTATTTAACTGTTATTAATTGTTACTTTTCCTTCTGTGCTTTTTTTCAGTTCTGCATTTGATGTCAATCTCACTAATAATAGCCAGGGTCATGAAGGACTTGATGTTGTTAGTGTACCAAAACGTGGGAAAGACTTGAGTCCCCATGAATTCCAAACTCCAGGTTTGATACTTGGAAAACAGATTATGGCTTGTTTTGTAGAATGATGTGTTTCTATGTTACAACTTTTTCATTGTCTAATTGTAGGAGGCATATTCAACTCCAATCCTACCACTGGATATCCTTTCTGACAAAACTACTGAACAGAAGTTTGAATGGGTAAGCTCTTCATGTGTTGAGCAAAACTCAGTTTCAACTCAAATCCAGGAAGGATTGTATTCTTCTTGGTATGCTTTTCCTCTATTTTTGTGCATACTATTGTGGTGCACGTATGAGAGTCAAAGCGGTGCGTGTTAAAGCGGTCCTTGCATTATAAGCACTGACCTTTTTAGACAGAGAATCTTCATAATTTTTTCTGTTGAAGAAATAACTTTGTTGATGCACCCCTTATGGGAAGAAATAACTTTGTTGATGCATTCCTAGCCTGATAAAAACATGTATTCTAAGAAATATGTTGCTGGTGAGCTGTTAGCATAAAAGTTGTACATGTAAGTTAAAATGTTCCATCTGAACTAAGCCGGACTACCGGATCAAAAAATAAATAAATAAAGAACTAAGCTTGACTACTAGGTGCGTGGGTTTTAGCTTTGATGCTTAACTTCTAACTTCTAAGTTTGCCATTTGAACTGCTGGAGTTGTAGCTTTAACTTCTCAATTTGTCACTTTTTGTTTGTGATGAGTTAGTGTATAGTATTCTTCTGGCAGTTGCAGGCCAAACTCGAGGAAGGTGCAACTAGTGGGAGATAACCAGAGATTGAGGTGGGTCTGATTTCATTTTAAGTGTAATAGTGGTACATCTCTGCAACGTAAGGAAGTACATTCTTTGCCTTGGTACCGTAAGATTTATTTGTTTATTTTCTTGTTTCAAGAGAAGGTTACATGGAACTCTTCTACAATACTAGGTGACGAACTGCTTTAGTGGTTGGAGGTGAGTACCTATTGTAATGCCCTATTTCATAGTTTCATTCTTTGTTGCTTTCATATTATTTATTCTCTAGTTTTCAACTAATATTGCTTCTTTATTTGCAGATGCTTGAGAAAAAGATGATCGGGAGAATGTGTTTGATAAAGGCGCGCGGGGCACTGTTTATTTTGGGGTCTTGGTGTTTATTTTCTTTGACTTGTTTCTCTTTTTTTCCCCTGATTGTATTTTATTGAGTATGGTACATATGAACATGAATTTGAATTGCAAAAGTATGAATTATTGTTTCTTTTTGCTAGTTTATGGATTCTAAAGTTTTGTTGTTTGGATATCAAGCAGGATTGTAGCAGATTCTTTTTTTAAAAAAAATAAAAAATTCCCGGCGTTTACAAAAACGCTGGTAAAACCAACCATGCTGGAATTGCCGGTCACCGGCCTTGGACTTTTCCCGGCGATTATATAAACGCCGGTAAATCTCTGCCGGAATCGGAAAAAGTCACCGGCCTTGGACTTTTCCCGGGATTTTTTTAAACGCCGGCAATAGTAATAAAAACGCCGGTGAACATTACTGGCGTTTATCAAACGCCGGGAACTATTCCCGACATCGGTAGTCGCGGTATTTACTAAAAACGCTGGGAAAAACGCCGGGAAGACTTTTGCCGGCGTTTAGAAAACGCTGGGAAATCCAAGATTTCTTGTAGTGTCATATCCTTATCCTTGTTAAACTCAACTAACTTGTGCTTGCTTATGTGGCCACCCTCATCACTCTCATCCTCTGGATTTAAACACCCTTGGTCATCGCTCTGATCACTAAGTTCTTCTTCCTTATTTCTAATCTTAATGGCAAGCATTTGTTCAACCTCCTCATCATTTATAGATGACTCATGAAAGCCACTAAAATTGTCATCATCACTCTCATCACCACATTCTCAATCTCTATCAAAATCATCATCTTCATCATCCTCCCGTGGATCAGCTGGTATTACTCCTTCATCAGCTAGTATCTTATCAAGGTCAACAATGTCATCAAAGTCAACTAAGTCATCAAGGTAAACTAAGTCATCACCTTGCACAGTAGGGTCAGCCCTAGTCAAAGCAGATACTTCTTCACCACTAGTTTTGTTCTGCACCAACATTGGGTTATGAATATAAATATCAATCACTTTAGAGTTCTTGTGCACTGCAAACATGTCTAGCATACTTTGGTTAGAGGTTAGACCCACCAACCCATCATCTATAGTTTGATGTGGACCCTTTTGGTACATCTCACAGATATCTAAATCTAATTCCTTGACAACAGCCCTTAAATCAATGTATGACATCAGATCTAGGTCAATGTCAAGTGAGGTTACATTCCCACCAACATACATCTTTTGGGGTCACTCAGATATATACCCTCCATGATAAAAAAGAAGTGTTACTGTTGGAAAGCCCATTTTAAACCGAAAGGTAAACAAAAAAAAACATAAAACAATGGTCAATAATTGTCTTTGTTCGGACAAAGACCGACAAGGGGGACCAAATGAGATGAGTTTTGCATAATCAAGGGGACCGATAGCATACAAAAGCCATTAAAATGCCATACCAAATGCAAAACAACAAAAGCCCCAAAAAAAATCGTAACCAAGTCAAAACCCCAAATTTTTTATTACGGTATACATATAATACTACTTCTAAGAACCCTAATAATCCAATACATAATTCATAACATACTACTATATCATATACTATGTCAAAATACATCAACATTCGTGCCTTTGTCTCACAGACATCTAGGGTTTTTTTTAGTACAAAACGTACCTTCAAACAATGGTTTCAGGTTCTCCATGATCTACGGTTCTTTCGTTGCCATGATCAAAGCATGCGTCTTCTTCGAGGGTTTCTGTCGATTCATTACGCAGAGAAGATTAGAGTGACGAGTGGGAGAGGAAGAGAGAAAGAATCGCCATGGGTGGAGTGTTTTCTAATCAAGTGAAGTGGGGAATGGGAGAGGTGTAGAGACCCGTATTTTCGGAATTAGTTTAAAAGGTCTGATTAATGCTAGAATATGGAATAAATTGGGGATTTATTGAATTTAGTTGATTTGAGGCCAATGTGGTAGAATTAAAAGTGGAGGGAGTGCAAGTGTGATTTGTGTGTGTCCTAGTATATATATGTGTGTGTGAGTGTAGGGGATTAAAATCCCAACTTCTCCCTCTCTCTCATCTCCCGGCGTCTCTCTCTCTCTCTCTCTCTCTCTCTCTCTCTCTCTCTCTCTCTCTCTCTCCCACCGAAAAACACCACCAAAAACTAGAAACCCAAAGAACCCAACCCTCTCTCTATCTTCCCCACGTGTCATTGTGTTCGTAGCTTGTCTGGTTTGGCTCGGAGAAGAGTATTTTGGGCATCGTTCAAAGTTTGAGTTCAAGGGTTCGCGTGGCCCGATCTCTTTACGTGTTTGCTCCCCGACTTTAAGGTAGGGATTTTTTACTCATTCTATGTGTTTATGTGTGAATGTTGTGTCTTGATCGTGCCTTGGATCATTGAGTTTCATTGTTGTGTATGCCCTTGAAGTTCTACAGAATCGTTGCTCGAAACTCTGTTGTATCGATACAACTTAATTGTTGTATTGATATTATAAACTTATCTTTTTGGATAGCTTATATTGTATCGATACGGATTTGGTGCGTATTGATACCAGGACCTTAAGTCCAGTTTTGCTCCTGCTGCGCCTTTTTCGATTGTTTTGACCCCCCAATCACTTCTAACCCCCTTTGGACACCTCCAAACCTATTTCAAGCATGCTTAATTGAATTCCTTTGGTTTACTTAAGTTATCCTCGTCTCATTGGCTTTTCGTTGTTAGAGTCATTGTGGCATGAGGTGATGTATGCTATATGTATGTTAGGTGTTATGACTTGATGTGGCGAACGATAGGACGAAAGAGCGTATTGCAGCAAGGTTATCGAGTATCGTAGGATGTAAGGTATGATGGGGGCACTTGGTTGGTCAATAGGGGTTTGACTAGTGGTTCGGAAAAGAATAGGGTAACTCGTATCTTCGTGCTTCGTCTCGGTTGATCATCCTAGGTTCCTTTGGCACTCGTTCCATAGATTCTTGTTTAGAACCTAGCCGGTGGTGTGTCGTGGAGTTGTTGTGGGTTTGGTACGTGACGAAGGGTGTCGTAATAGACTTAGAGGAATAATGTGGATTTAGAATATTTATCAATGTATAATAGAGCATACTTATGAGTTTGTAATTTGTTGTTGACGATATATGAACGAGCGTGACCTTGGGAAATGTTGTTTTCTTGTGTACTGATTCATAATGTACGTGTCTTTGAGTGAGTTGTGAAATTTGAATGGAGGGTTTTGCAACGTAAGGTGTGGTAATGCGGAGACTCCAGAGGGCCCGTAACGCAAGGTGTGGAAATGCGGAAACCCAGATGGAGAGAATTCACTATAACGCAAGTGGTGGTAATACAGTTGAATGTCTCACATGATGAAGGAAGTTATGATTGATTATAGAAGTTCATGTTGTCATTGGGCTGTTTTTTGCTTGAGATTGTAAGTGTTGAAAAAGGGTATAAACGATTGAATTTATCAAAGATTTTGAAAATGAAGGAACTTGGTTTTGGAAAAAGGATTTTTATGAAAATCCTCCGGCTATTCTTGAGCGAGTCAACGGTTTCCGGCATTCGTGCGCAGAATCAACGGACTCCGGCTATTCAAACTCGAATCAATGGAGCTTGACCCGTAGAGGTCGAGAGTATTTCTCAAAATTATTTTGGAAATCAACAAGAAATATTTTCTTTATGAAAAAGAGGTTCGATGATGCATGGTGAGGGATGAGAAAGTCAATAGTGGCAATCATTTAAGGAGTTTTAAATGGTTTGAGAAATTATTGTGGGTTATTTAGATAGATGTGTATTTAATGCTGCTCTTAGTTTGATGTACAAATGGTTAGGGATACCTTTATGATGTATAGAATCCCGTAGTCGTGGTTCGTCGGTTCATTGTGGTGCCCTTCTGTATATTTTGTTCATATAGTAGAAATCATTCAGCCTCATTGCATGATTCATTACATTTACATATAGTTTAAGTAAAGATTTTTCTACTGGCCTAGTGTAGCTCAACAAAATCCTTTTTTCAGGTTTTAATGCCATGCAGTAGCTTGCGTTGCATCGTATGCTCAGTGTGGAAGACAACTTTGGAAGCTAATGAAGACTAGTTATTTAATCATCCTTGTAAATCACATACTTTTGTTAAAGATGATTTTGTAACTAATCCATCTTGATTTCTTTTGGCTAAACCGTTTGTAAATTAAACAGCTGGGAACTCCCTCTTGGGTATTATATATCTTATGCGAGAATCTTTTATTGAAATGGTTTATTTATTTATGTTGAAAATCGAAGGCGTGACAAGAGGAATCGTATTTCACCGTATAATATGATAAAGGTATATTTGTCAATTCATCCATTCCGTTAATGGAGTTTGTCATTTTTTTTGTTTTTAGTAGTTACTGGGGTCTCCATGAACGCTTTTAAATGTGAGGGGGTATTTATGTACATTCACCAAGAAAGTAAAAAAAAAAGTTGACTTTTTTTGGCTTAAACTTGGATATTTAAAAAAAAAAATTATTTTTCTGATTCTTTTTTTCGAGACGAATCAATAATCCATAAAAAATTTGGCGCAAAACTAACATATGTGAATTTTGTTAAATAAGAACAAAATTTTTAAAAAGTGCTAAAAGTTAAGCGAAACGGAGTCTATTATTGGAACTAGTGCTTACTTGTGTCTACGGTACTACACACCCAGGTTGGAATTGTCCGTGCCTACGGCATTTGCTGGCTAGTGGCTTAAACACTAAATCGATTCATTAGTGTGTAATATGTGATCTTCCTTTTAGTGGCACGAAAGAGAATTACCTATGCTTACGACACTCCCTTAACTAAACTTTTAAGCTAGTTACAAAGAACTATCATTTTGCTTATGGAATCCCAATAAATACCAGGTAAAAAGTTAAAATCGAGCAGCAAACAGCAACAAATCCAAAACAGCAACAAACATTAGCATATTTCCAATAGAGAGATGTGATTCCGTCAAATATGGGTAGAGACACCATCATATCACAGAGAAACAAATTAGCAGTAGAAATAGTCAACATAGAGCAAAAATGTACACCATCAGCATCAAAGATCTACACAACACCCTAACAAATTCACTCATTTTATATATAATGAAGTAACAAATTCAATCGCTTTAGAATTGGTTCTTGAATACGACTCAATCTCATAGATTTTGCCTTATTACTTTTCCAAAGCCAAGGACAGAAATGCAACAATTGAAGAGCAAGTTAGGGTACAATATACGAATGATGATGGACACATTAACAACTGCATTAACCTATGTCCTCGTCATATTAATATGCCAATCTAGCATAGTGTACAAAAGCGAGGACACATAAATTGAACAAAGAACATAAGAATCTTAAAGACGACCATGTTGGAAAATATAAATTGAAGAATTGAGAATATTACCTTCTTGAAGGCACCCAATCTCTTCATGCTCACACTTTCTTTTCCACTTTTCAGAATGATCACGACAAAAGAACACAAAGAACTCAATTTTCCCGGCACTCTTCCCCACAAAGCCTTTTTTTTTTTCAAACTATTTTTGAGAGTTCATTCGATTGATCAAATCAAATACCTATGTCCCCAATCATGGAAATACGCTAATTTCCGTATGTGAAACTTTCATGCCTTTAATATCTCTTATTTTTTATTATAGCTACGTACCTAATTTAATCGCAAGATTCAATCTAACTCTATCACAGTTAATAGCTACATACCTGGTAATTCAAAGAAATCTCTTGGAGGCTTGGAGGTGGGTCTAGTTAGCAAGATGTTACTCGTACTTTGAGTTAATGAGAAATCAATAAATTATACAGAATAATAACTTTACCAAAAAGTTGAATCAAACCAAACAATATAAATCTCACATTAAAACCATGAAGAAAAGTTTACAAAACACCATAGTATTATTGTGGTTTTTAGCCTTCTATGGAGAAAACAAGAAACCCTACAATGAAAAAGAGCCAAAAAGATCCTTACCCTTTAGCGTTTCCAACTATATAATTGATTTTCTATATTTATATATAGAAGACTTCCTAAACCATACAAATAACCTAAATAAGGTGTTGTTAAGAATTTTTTGGACTTTTTTTGGTTTTTTTCTTATTCAAATTTTTTTTGTGTGTTCGTTAGCTTTGCACCTCACTTTTTGAGTTTTCTGATTCGTCTCGTCAAGACGAATCAAAAAAGTAAAAAACTATGACTGTTACTTAAATATTTTGAGAAATAACCACTTTTCAGCCAAAAAAGAAAGTTAAAAAAAGTTGACTATTTTTGACTTAAACTTGGATATTTTTTTTAAAAAAATTTACTTTTCCGATTCTTTTCTTCAAGATGAATCAATAATCCATAAAAAATTTGGCGCAAAACTAACAGATGCAAATTTTATTAAATTAGAACAAAATTTTTAAAAATTACTAAAAATTAAGCGGAACGAAGTCTAATTATTGGAAATTTGGATTCAAATAGACAGCCTAATTTCTAGGTGTCGAATAGAATATTACTTGGTGGTTCGGCTTAATATGAGCCGTTGATTTTGCCGCTCCCTTTTTTGTTAGTATCACTCCCCTGTAAGTGTATTTTTAGTACAAAAATATACTTGTAAGAGAGTGACGTTAACAAAAAATGGAGTGACAAAATCATTTTCCTTAATATCATCCATTTAGATTATTTCTAGAAAAATTACCAAAGTCACCCGAAGTATCTAAAAATTACAGATTGCTCAATTATGTTTGGAAAATTACAAAATGCCCCATTGTAATATAGCAAATTACTCTTTTGTAGTGATGTAGCCTCTGGGAAATTCGACAGAATTTGTCTGACATCATCAAATTCTAATTGCAATGAACCAACCTATCTCATTTTTAGCATGTGAAAGGCTATTTTTACACCTTTGCTACTTTTCACAAGCTACAAAAGGACAATGTTGTCTAATGTAATTAGAATTCGATGATGGTAGATAGATTCCGTCGAATTTTCTAACAGCTACATCATGACAAGGGAGTAATTTGTTATGGCCTCATTCCAGAACGGAAAATAAGTCCTTATTTTTAAAAAGACAATTTCAAGCTAAAAAATAATGGGTTTGTTGAAATCTAAAAATATGCAATATAGATCTTGTTTAAAATATCTCGATAAGATTTTTTATACAGTGCAAAATAAATCAAAAAATTATTTTTTATTTACATTATTTTTAGTTTGAAAATGTGAAATAAGTACTTATTTTTTAAGAAGGTATTCTGAAACTAACCCTAAGACAATAGATAGTTTGCAATTTCCCAAACGTGAGGGCGCGAGGGTGGTTTTGATAATTTACCCCTTTTAAAATACTTATTCAATTATTTTTTTATTTTTCTAATTTTGCAGTAATTTCTTGTGAATTATTGCTTTGTCCAAGAGAAGTCTAAAAAGTAAAAAATGTATCCAAAATATTTTTAATAAAGACAAAAATAATTTAAAACAGACAAATTTTTGAATTATTTTTGTCTTTATTAAAAAATTATTATTTTTAAGATTTATCTCATTGAGATAAATCGATAATCCACCAAAAATTGACCCAAATCCAATAAGTGCGATTTTATTTTGAGTAAAAACCAAAAAATAATCCTCGGGATTATTAGAGGACGTTTATCAAAGTTTATTACGGAGAGGAGTTGGATATCGACACAATCGAAACCACAGAGGAAACAATCTGATTACGCCTTTAAAGTTCAGGGTGGAACTGTTAATTACGGAACTAGGGTTTCGGTCCTCATATATAAACGAAACAAAACCGTAATCATCGTCTCCAACGCCTCCCGTACAGCACTCGGAGAGACAGAGAGAGGGAGAGAGAGAGAGAGTGAGGAGCTTCAGAAATGGTGACGTACAGGGTAAACTCGGATCCTTTCCTTATACATCATTTTCGCATCTGTAGCTGAACTGTTGTTGTTTAAGTTTGCTTTCGTTGTTTTGAACTGATTGTTGCTGGATTGTGTGCAGTTCCATCAGTATCAAGTTGTGGGAAGGGGTCTTCCTTCGGAAACCGACGAGCATCCCAAGATCTACCGTATGAAGCTCTGGGCCACAAACGAGGTCCGGGCCAAGTCCAAGTTCTGGTATGTATACATGTGTGTTAATGTGTGTATTTCGTTGTGTATTTTGGATCTTCAACGATGTTGAGCTGGTGTTAAATGCTTGAGTGTTTGTAATTTTTGTGTCTTTAAGGTATTTTCTGAGGAAGCTTAAGAAGGTCAAGAAAAGCAATGGTCAAATGCTCGCTATCAATGAGGTATGATTTTCTCCGAAACATGTTGGTATTTCGTTGTGTAAATTGAATCTAGGGTTTGGAAATGATATACATGCCTTGCTTGAAAGGAATGCTAGTTGGTGTGGCATGTTAGGATTAAGAAGAAATGCTACTGTTCTCTATCTTGGCTGTTACGAGACAAGAAATGAATGTGTTTTCCGATATCAAGTTTTCATATTACTTTTTACTTTAGGATAACGTAGCATGAGAAACAGGAAGAGGGATAGAATTTCTTCCTCTGTATTTGATGAGCAATGTCGGTATTGTATATGAACTCAACCAATTGAATTTTGTCTCTGAAAAAGATTCTCAGTAGAAAAGAGAGTACTTTCTCGGTTTTTCTCATTGTTTCCTGCCCTTATCCACCTAATTTGTTGAGGAACAGCAACCGTTATCAAGTGTATTACATCTCATCATTTTACACCAGACACTGTAATCTTGGCAGAATCAAATTTTGGCTACAACATTGATTTTTCGAAAACCAACTTTATGTGTTGCATCGCTACATGATGTGAGTACTGATTAATACCTTCTTTTTATCAACTATTAAGTAGTTTCATGTAAGAATTAGAATTGTCTAACAGCTCACTGGTGTTAATGGTTTTGTGAGAAATGGTAAAATTCTAAGACAGAACTTTCTTTTGATGTTGGTTTACAAGTATAGTAAGGAATGTATAGGGAGGAGGAGAGTTTTTGAGATTCCTCATTTTATTTGGTAGCTTACTTGCCCAAAAGGTGGTATTTGGTGAGAAATGGTTAGAACAGGACTTTTTTTTCCAAACTTAAGGATTGATACAATGAGTCAATGACTATTCAAAAGGTATTAGACATGCCTCAAGCCTCCAGTAGTTTGAAAAATAGGCCTATCCGAATGTTGAATCTTTTAGCCTCAGTGTTCGCGGGTACTGGAGAGTTTTGCAATGGTTCTGTGGAAGGCTGGGAGCACTGTAGCACAAATAAGGAATACGGACACGGCACGGCACAGACACTCATTTGTTTGAAAATTAGGAAGCAGACACATCGAGGGCACTTCGAATGTAGAATGCATTTGTATTATAGAGATATGATTTGAATTAATAGAAAAGGTGAAAAAGATATTTCAATCAAACTAAGAACAATCCTATGAAGATACAATTCAGCAGTCAGTATATACTCCGTGTCGTATCTTAACCTTTGATTTACTCATGATGTATTGGAGTATAGTGTTTGGGTGTGTCGAGTATTAACTGTTAGAGAAAGCGCATAAGTCTAATTCAAGCCCAATTAGTTTGGTTTCAAAATAATTTGTATATTAGGATGTATGATTATTAGAAATTCAGTTTTGAATATTAGAATTCAGGCATCATTATAAGAAGAGCACATCCCAGCTAGTATTGGCACCCACTCTTTAACCAATCATATGCCAATCCTAGAAAAATGCAAAGGAAGGGATGATGAAATTTCATTCATCTCTCTTTCTTGTATCCGCTTCTTTTATTACTCATCCAAACAGGATACAATAACACAAGAGGCCAGGTTAAATTTCTTTTCTTTTTTTATTTATAGTTTTCCAATCAGACTTCATGTTTCTTTGGCACTTAATTGCACGGAGCGGGAGCGGGCAAGTATAGAAGCTCCCGAAGTTGGGAGCGGGATAGGAGTGTATAATATATATACACAGAAATCTTCATGTAAGGACCTTAAAATGAGGACCTTATATGCGGACCTCCCATTTCTTGCCTTTCCGATCATATTCGATGATCCGAGCTGCTTAATATGTTCAGAATGTGATTTTAAGGGTACCCGCGAGAGAAATCGG
>BPLS01000218.1:1204363-1236332 GCA_019656275.1 Rhododendron kiyosumense | reverse complement strand
GAGAAATTAGCAAAAAAAATGACCCAAAAAGGCTTGATTTGAACAGTTTTTATTTGAACCGTTCAATAAAAAACTGTTCGAAACTGTTCGGATCGAGCTCTTCCCGGTCATTTTTTTTGTTGATTTCTCGCGGGTACCCTTAAAATTATATTCTGATCACATTGAGTGGCTCGGATCGTCAAAATTTGATCGGGAACCATGAGGTGTTTTTTTAGGTGTCCCCGGAACCGCCCCGAATATATATATATATATGTGGACCTCCGCATCCAAACAAAGTGCGGACCTCCTTTTTTCCGATCGAATTTCGATGATCCGAGTAACTCAATGTATTCAGAACATGATTTTAAAGGTACCCGAGAGAAATCAACAAAAAAAAAGACCGGGAAGGGCTTCATCCGAGCAGTTTTTGTTTGTTTTTTATTGAACGGTTCAAATAAAAACTGCTATTTTAAACATTTAAATTTATTTTGAGCTAGGCATGTACTAGTACTAAACAAGTCTACTTGGCCAAATAAAAGTCCATTATATGAGAGAAAAAGGAGGCATAGGCCCATAACAGCTATAGTGGGCTGCTGTAATACCTTTAAATATACAAAACAGGAGTATAAAAACGAAAAGAAAAGAAAACTATGTTGCTATACAGCTGTATGCTTGTCACTAAAATTCTAATTTCTAGTAAAAAAAGAGTTGACAGTTGTACTCAAGTGGACCTATGTTACATGGAATAACAAAACCCTAAACAAAACGAACTGTTCTGCTTCTTCTGACGATAGAGCAGCAGCCGCAGCTCTTCATCGACGATAAGAATCCCAGCAGCAGTCGTCCAGGTCTCTCTCTCTCTCTCTCTCTCTCGTCCTCCTCCTCCTTCTTCTTCTTTTGATCTGCAGCTGCGGCTGCCCCTGTTCTTGCTCCGATCGATTGGTCTTCTTCCCACACGCTCCAAGCTTGGTTAGGATCGCGCTCCCGTGTAGTAGGACTCACGCTCCCATCACGAATCTGACTTTGGAGCGCAAATCCGCGCTCCTGTGTTGGGAGCGACACCTAGTTGGACGAATCCTGCTACTAAGCTTTGGCATTAAGTTTTCAAGTGCCATCTCAGATTCTCATAATATAGTTACACATGTCGAAACTAACTGTTACTACTATTCCATGGCACATCTGATGTTAAATGAAAGATCACATGTTTCTAATGGGTAATGCATCCAGAGTCTGTGATGGTGTCATATGGTACCACAAGCGAAAGCACACACTGAGTTCCTGGCAAGTGAGAGTTTGTTACTAGGCATATCTGAAGTTAAATGAAATACTTGTGGAGTTTGCCATAGTTGAATATGTTTTTATCCTAATTGGCCCATTTCCAACACATCATTGCTAGGAAGATGATCTCCTCAGCTGTTCCACCTTAGACAGTCTATGCAAGCCAGTAAGGTGGTTGACGTGGAGAAAATGTGGTGTATGATTGTTATTACTTTCACCTTGCTTCTCTATTGTTTTTGCCCCATATTTTGGAGTTGCGTGCAGATAATCAATGAGCACAAAACAAGCTCAGAAGGCAATGTTTCTGAGCTTGTTTTGTGAATATTGCATTTGTACCCAAATGGTCCATAGTTGTATCTTGTCTTAGTTCCATGGCTGGATTACTTTTTTGTGTTCTTTTAGGACTCCAGCCAGAAAATGTAGGACTCCCTTTTCATTGTTTGAAAAATGTTGCACATGGTGGTAACTTTGAGTGATTCACTTTTGATGTTCTATATGCATAGCACCTGCTCAAAAATCATCATTAGAGTTGATGAACCTTTCCTGATGCGGTACATTGCATTCTCTCTTCAATGTTGCAACCATGTCTGCATTTCATTTAACTGTTTGTAAGTCTTTGATCTCCCCTCGTTGTGAGCATTTTTCTGAATTTTGATGTCCTTGGTTTGCCAATTGTGTTTTGTTGGCCAATTTGTATGTCAATTGCTAGGAAATAGTTACCAAATTTGGTTGTTTTGTTAGTTCAACTACAGCTGAATGAACTCTGGGAGTATTTGAGCATGATAAGGTTATGGTTTATCCTTTCCAGTTAGGATGAGAATAGTGGTCCTGGTACGTTATTGGCAATCCATTGGCTAGATGGTGAACGGTTTGGTTATTCTTGGTTTCTTAAATCACTTATTTATGAGCAATCTAAACCAAATGGTGTCCCTAAGTAGTTTAACTTTTCTTTTTTTCCCCCCCTAATTTGTCTCTCTTCCCCCTTGATGTTCCACTGTTATGAAGAATTTGTCATACTCATATTTAACTCAACCAACTTTCAGATTTTTGAGAAAAATCCTACCAAGATCAAGAACTATGGAATCTGGTTGAGGTATCAAAGTCGTACTGGTTACCACAACATGTACAAGGAGTACCGCGACACCACTCTGAATGGTGCAGTTGAGCATATGTACACTGAAATGGCTTCCCGTCACAGGGTCCGCCACCACTGCATCCAGATCATCAAAACTACTACTGTCCCAGCAAAGCTCTGCAAGAGGGAGAGCACAAAGCAGTTTCACAACTCCAAAATCAAGTTCCCCTTGGTGTACAAGAAGGTCAGGCCACCCTCTAGGATGCTGAAGACTACCTACAAGGCTTCTAGGCCCAACTTGTTTATGTAGTCCTCTTTATTGTTTTGTCGAAACAAATCTCTATGAAGTGGGGGTAAAGATAGAATCACAAGTTTTGTTGCTTTAGTTGAGACATGCAGTTGTTTTTTTTGTGCTTCTTGGATTCTGTTTCGTTTTTGGTAATGAGTGATTTCTAATTTTTGTTTTTCGAGGATCCTCTTTAGCTATGTCAAGCCGGAGTAGCTACTATTCATTATATGTTAATCCATTTGTCGTGTTGTGTGCTTTGCTGTGCTTGTTTGAGTTTTCATGGGATGAGAGTTGATCACTGAACTCGTTGTGCTGGGTCCAACCTCAACCTGTTTAATCTTCTGCTTTGGGGAAGAAATGCGTGCATAGAAAACTGTTGTGAAACTGGATATTACTGGAGATGGTTATAATCAGTCATAAAATGGAACTTTTTAGAGTGCTTGGGCAAGTAAGCTACGACACTGATTATTGGATAGGTTGATTCCATATCTAAAAAGAGAGGAACTCTTTCTTGGAATCATGCATGCTAAAACGAGCAAGGATCTTATCGATATAAGTAGCTTATGATAAATCTAACATTCTATATTTGTGATCTCACATAAGCTTAATCTCAAGGATGTGACTGACTTCTCTCAAGTCCTTCATATCGAACTGGCTAGATAGTCACACCTTTACCGAAGACAACATTTCCACATCGTTTTCAATTAGCAGAATATAATCTACATATAGTACTAAGAACACCACCATTTTTCTGTTGTGCTTCTTGTACACACATGACTCATCTGGACATTGATTAAAATAAAAAAAAACTTGATTTTTTGATCAAAACAGATGCTCCAAGATCTAGATGCTTGCTTGAGTCCATGAATAGACTCCTTAAGCTTGCACAACATGTGCTCTTAACCCTTTGCTATGAATCCATCCGGTTCCACTATGTAAATGCAGATTTCACAGCCCTTTGCCAAAGTTTCGCATCTTTACCTTCTAGTTCTTCATTGTAATTACAGGATTCAGCATATTGTTCTTCAGGGATCATATCATAAGATTCTTCCAAGAATATATACCGATTGGGTGGGACAATAACCCTCCCACTACGATGAGGTACCAGTGTGTCAAAAACTCTTTCTTGCAGTGTAACCTCCTTTACTATTGGTGTTGAAAAAGTCTTTATCGGCTCCTCTCCTCTCAATTTCTTTAGAACAATCTTGCTTCTAGATTTGTGTTCTATTACATAGTTCTCTTCTAAGAACCGGGCATTAGGGCTAACAATGACTTTATTATCTGTAAGACTATAAAACAGTTCACCTTTCGTTCTTCTAGTGTACCCCACAAACAAGCAAATTTTTGTCCACGATTCCAATTTATCTGTGTTCCCATTCAGCACTTGTGCTGGACTACCCTAAACCCGAACATTCTGCAGACTAGGTTTGTGCCCAGTCTGTAGTTCTGTGGGTGTAGATGGTACTGACTTAAATGGTACCAAGTTAAGAATGTACGCTACTGTTTCTAGTGCATGTCCCCAAAACAAAATTGCTAAATCTAAATAACTTATCAATGATCTGACCATATTCATAAGAGTCCTATTCCTTCTTTCTACTACGCCATTTTATTGTGGCATAGCTGTAGCTGACAATTGGGATGTAATCCCTTCAGCTGACAAATAGTCCGTAAACTCTCCCAAGAGGTATTCGCCACCACGATCAGATCGCAGTGTCTTGAGACATTTACCCATACGCTTCTCCGTTTCCGCCGTATACTCCCTAAAATTCTCAAAGCATTCGGACTTACGGTGCATCAAATAAATGTATTCAAACATTGGGTAATTATCAATCAAAGTGATAAAATATTCAAAATCACCTCTTGTTTGGACATTCATGGGTCCACACAAATCAGAATGAACCAATTTCAATGGCTCTTTGGCTCTGTAACCTTTTACTAATAAAAAAGTCTCTTGGTCATCTTACCTTCTAAATAGGATTTACAGACTAAAAATTCCTCAACTTCTAATGAATCTAAAGGTCCATCCCTGATCAGTCTAAAAATTATATTCAAATTAATATGATCATGGCATAAGTGCTAAAGATACATTTTGTTCAATTTAGGAGGCTCATTTCTTTTACATGGCATATTATTAGAGTTACTCAATTCATGCAGTTACACTATAGGAAATATAGGATTAATAAAGTAGAGATTATCTATCAATGAATCAGAATAGATAAAATGTTTATTTAACTTAATAACCACAAAGTTACTAAAATAAACCAAATATCTATCTTTAATCAACTTAGAAATTGAAACTAAGTTTCTTCTAAGTGTGAGAATATAAAGATAATCTCTCAAAATTAAACTCCTATTATTACTAAAATTTAAAATAACATTTCCTACTACAACTGCTACCACTCTCGTAGCATTACCTATGTGTAGATAAATCTCTCAATCACCGAGTCTTCTGGTTTCTTGGAACCCATGCAACAAATTGCAAATATGATTAGTGGTTCTCGTATCTACACACCAGGTACTGGTAGATAAGACCACTAAACATGATTCAACGACTAGCGAAAAGATCTATCTTGATTATTCACTTTATTGAGATATAATAGACATTCTTTCTTCTAATGTTTGTGCTGCTTGTAGTGAAAACACTTGTCCGTAGGTTTTTTCACTGTATTGAGATGCCTAAACTGTCTTCACAACCTTTTTTCTGAGACTTGTTATTTTTCTTCTTGCTTTTCAGCTTAGAAGTAAAAACCTTTCTAGCCCTAACACTGATGGTAATTTTTTCACAACCAAAAGACCCTCAGCTGCTTGGAGTTTCTTAAGAAGTTTCGCTAAAGATAAATGCATTTTGTTCATATAATAGTTCAGGCGAAATTACTTAAAACTCTCATACTGCAGTGAGTTGAGAACGAAATTGATCTAGGTTCCCCATCAATTTCAGTTCCAAGAATCTCTAGTTCATTAAGAAGAGCTATTATCTTCAAAACATGATCCCTAATCAGGGTTCCTTCAACATGGGTGATACTCACCAATTTTTATAAAATTTTGCTTCCTGTTCTGTGGCATTCTCATCAGGTCTAGGAGGGCACACCTCAAACAACACAAAATTGTGCCCTTCAGCAGTTAACACAATATCCAAGTTCCTTTTTCAGTCAATATAATTTGATTCAGTAAGTTTATTTTATTTGAGAATAATGACAAGTGGATTGAAAAATCCAAATTTGAATATGAGAATCACATAACAATAATTATGAAAGGCAATAAAAACTCTAATTTCATTTTAATATTGATTCCCTCAACCACTTGTTAAAAGAAAAACATTAACAACCCTACACACCGTAAAGAGCATGTCTCAATGGGAATGTCGTTTACTCTTCATCATTTGTATAGATAGGCACAACCTTTTAATTATAATATTTAGATACTAGAGTATGCCAAGCAAAATTAAATAGCCAATATTCCTTTGGTCCTATAAATAATAACAGTGACTCAGATAGAGATGATATTATTATTTATAGCTAAGTGTATACCATTATTTAGCTTTTTGACCTATTGTTCCGTTATGAACAACCTCAGATGGTGAATTGACCCACATAACAATTATCTTAGAGCAATTCCTTTAGAAAGTTTGTACCGATAATGCCACAATTAATTTTGTCCAATAGGAAGGAAGGTTCTGAAACTAACACACAAAATTATTAGGAATGGAAACCATGAGGTTTATCTAAAATAAATTCTCTCTCCCACTTAGTAATTTAAAATTTTTTGTGAGGGTTATCAAATTTTCGAGTTTGCAAAAACATGATTTAGGTCAAAGGCCAAAATATTACCATGTTGTCTTAATATGGTAAACTATCACATATGCAAACAATATGAAAATACAAATAATAAGGAAACAGAAGATAAAAGAATTCAACTATTATGGTCAACAATGAAATCCTTGAGTAATAAGAAATCCTTTCAAACTTGAAATCCTTAAGCAATCCTTCCAAACTTAAAATTCTTCAGCTATACTTGTGTGGAAGACTAAGATACTTTGAATCAATCAAGGAAACCAAAATCAAATCGTGCTTAGGCAAGAAAATTCGGATTTGATATATTCCCGCATAAACTGCACAGCCTTCAGTATTTTGGCTATATCTTCCTCATCCGACCTCCAATTGAAGTGATTCAAATTGGGTTGGATTTAAAATTTAATTATCTACAACTTTCATGACGAACGGATTTTCTAATTCTAATGTTTACTGAGTTGAAATAGCCCTGCAATCAGACCCTATGAATTTGGAAAAAATCTGTTGCAAGCCAAAACAACTTGTATCTTTTATATCTACCATTTTCGATCTCCGAATAACCGTCGAATGCTATTACAATCGAAGAAACATACAAACATTGATCTTATGCCTCCATTGGAGTTCACATGCTACGTTAATTACTACAACCACAAAATAATCATGGCACCCAATAAATAACAAATGCTACGTTAATTATTACAGTCACAAAAAATAATCGTGGTACCCAATAAATAACAATAACCACGAAAAAATTATCGTGTGATCCAATCACATAAAATCAACAAAAATCATGTGACCATAATAGCTGGGTAAGAACGCTGTAAAACAAGAGTTAGCACAGTTCTACGTTCTACCCTCTATAACCTACGGACAACATGGCCTGTTTAATCTATTCGCGTGATTACAACCTGGCTCTGATACCACTATTGGGAAACCGAATCCCTAAGACCCAGTAATAACGCGTACAGATTAGACAACAAAAATTGTAAAACCCTATAAAGCGGAATTAGGGTTCTACCTCAACTCGTTGCGACGCGAACATTGGTTGAACTTGTTATAGCATGTCTTGCTATAAACCACGAATACTGCTCGATCATACCTTACGATCTTCTATCGTATTTCCTGCACGTCTAGAACACGAACTGAGTGTGGATTCTTTCGTGATTTTATTTGCTCTCTCTAAGCCTGCCTCTATTTTGTGAATAATAGAAAAACGTCAATCTGACCTAGAAAGCATAACGTGTATGTATAGGGCTACGATAGGGACCTAAGGAGTAATAAGTCTAGGCTCCCAATATAAATAAGAAAATCTAATTCTACCAAGATTCTATTTCTTATTTCACTAATTATAATTCACCCCACTATAGAATTATAATTGCACTATCGTCCTTATCTCAATTATATTACGAACTCTATGATATTAAATACTTATTAATCTCCCCACGTTAAGATTACAGATACCCGTTGATTAAAATAAATTACTAACAAAGGTGTCCTTATGGTGGAGTACTTTTCGAGAGGCTCTTTAATAGGGATTTCAAAACATATAAGGAAGTTATACTCGGGCATTAGATTCAACAAGCAGACCGGAAACCAAAGGAGCAGAAAGCCACCCTTTCTATTCTGTTGGGCCTTGGATAGCATATACGGCAAATAAGAATCAACTCCCCTTCAAGATAGCAGACTTTCACAATTTTCACCAGCCAGTTTCCCCGGATCTGCCTCCCCCTGGCTTTGGGAGAGACTATATGCTGATTTTGTAGAGAATTGACCATTGTTCGATTGTTTCCAAATCAGTTGATCCTCATTTAACTGATGTGAAGAAATGGCAATACCCCTCAGTTGGTTTAGAGTTGCACTGGGGAGAATAGTCGATAAAAAACTCCAATTCCATCCCTATCCTTCAATCCAATAATCTCTGACCTTCCTTTGTTTTTTCAGAATCCGGGAGTGGCCCCACAGGGAAACACCTACTCTTATCAAAATGAGAAGCGAGCCTCTATCAGATAAAGCCATTGTGCGCTAGCCTCTTGTATAGGGTTCCAAACCTGTGCACCCCTAAACTACAGGCTTTGAAGCTCCTCCTTTGACTTCATTTATGGGATATTTAAAGAAGCCCCTTTCTACAAACCTTTCCATAATATAAGGGAAGCTTAAAGAGCTTTCTTCGCATTACTGAGGATGTACATATTTATTTATAAAGATTAAAATATTACAAATTTAGAAAAAAGTTCATTGAAAAAAGTGCCACGTAGGACGGTAGGAGAGAGAAACAAACAGAGAGACTTATAATGGAAAAAGTTAATTGCATTGCCATAGTATGTTTTTTTTTTTCAACCAAAACGATAGGAAATTTTTTATTATAACTCAGAGAACTCAAATATAAGAAATAAGTCGATTATCTTTCTCCAAAGGAAATAGCAACCAATCAGGAGGTCTAGCTTCCCAAGTTCTAACACCAGAACCTCACAAACCATCTTTCGCCAAAGTATCTGCTACACCATTAGCCGATCTTCAAACAAACACAACCTCACACTCCCGAACCAAATTTCTTAATCTTCTCACATCTTCCACCACCACCTCCACTTCAGTGGGACACGCTATCTCATCTTAGATACACCTTACCAACTATTGTGAATCCCCCTCCATGATGAGCGAATCCAGGCCCAGCAAAACGGCAAAATCAAACGTTGCCCGCCATGCCATTGCTTCCGCACATAGAGGAGAACCCAACACACCTAGATTCAATGCACGTGCTGCCACAAAAGATCCATTCGAATCCGGTACCACTATCCTCGCACCCGCCTTTGGCAATCCATCTAACCTTCTAACCCATGCCCCATCCACATTAAATTTCAGCTTTCCACACGTCGGTTTCTGCCAGCATGGAGCCAACTCCCCACTTCTCATTCTCGACTGTCTTGGCTCCGGAATCTGTTCCCTCATTGCAAGGATAAATTCTTCAGCTTTTTTAATAGCTCCTACCACCATTTGGCTCGGGTCCGGATCTGCTCCATTGAATAGAACCTCATTTCCGCATTTCCAAATCCTCCACATAATCATCGCCGCCAACGTCAACATATAACCTCCATCATATGTTCCCTTCCATTTATCAATCAAACTATCAAACCATGCCAAGATCGATGCTTGACCATTCATGCTAGGAACATAACCAAGTGGAGACGACTTCCACATAATATGCGCAAACCGACATTCCAAAAAAAGATGTGGAAAAGTTTCACAATCACCTTTACAGTTCAAACACAACATCTCTCTCGTAACTTTTCTTCGAAATAGATTCTCCCGAATCGGAAGAATACCGTTAATGCATTTCCATACAACAACTTTAATTTTGTTCGGAACCGGGAGACTCCATACCTTATTCCAAACTTTCTTATCATCATCACGCATGCTCGACTCCCCTCCTGTTATTCCTTGTGCCGAGCCTTGCCTCTTAAGCCTCAGAGCAGATTCATACCCGGAACTAACTGAATAGACCCCACGGTTCGAGAAGTGCCATACCCACCGATCTTCCATGTCAGAACAAGGAAGCAGAATCAAATGTACTGCTTTTGCATCTTCCTCCCGCATTACTACATCAATCACCTCCATCTTCCACACATGCTGAGCGGCAACGATAACATCACAAACTCTTAAGCCTACTCCTTCACTGGATACACCAACTGGACGAAAACCATTTGATCTTGGAAGCCACGGATCCACATCCAATCGTACCCTCTTCCCATTACCGATTCTCCATCTCGCCCCATCCCTTAAAATCTTCTGCCCTTCCAAAATACTCTGCCAAGTCCATGATGGGTTCACACCGAGCTGCGCCTTAAAAAAAGTTGATGCCAAAAAATATTTTGACTTGAGAACCCGTTGAAGAGGAGTTCCCTCACTCGTAATTAGTCACCAACCGACCTTAGCAAGCAAAACTAAATTGAAACATGTTGGGTCTCGGAAACCCAATCCCCCACCTGACTTCTTTTCACACAACTTAACCCATGAGCCCCAGTGCATTTTCCTCCTCCCCTTAGTCCCTCCCCACCAATATGCTGCCTTGTGCCTGACTAACTCCGCACAGAGGCCGTCTGGAAGCTTGACACATGACATCACATGCGTGGGAAGGGCTAAGGCAATCGATTTCAGATTTACCTCACATCCCGATTGATTTAGCATCGATTCAAACCATCCCACAATCCGAGAAACAAGAGCATCCTTTACAAATGAAAGCACTGCTTTTTTTGACCTACCAATATCTGCAGGTAGTCCCAGATAATTACCCAATGCCGCATCCTTCATAACCCCTAGCTTGTGACAAATCCGCTACTGTATATCACCAAGAGTGTTCGCGCTAAAGAAGACTGCAGATTTATCAAAGTTAATGACTTGCCCGAAGCCAACCCATAATCCCTCAAAATAATCCGAATAGAATCTGTCACCCCATCCGTAGCTTTAGAGAAAATCTAAGTATCATCTACAAAAAAAGATGATTAACCAACGGAGCTCCTCAACAAATTCTAATCCCATGGATGGCTTTTTGGTTCTCCGCATAAGACAACATCGCCGATAAACCCTCAGCACACAATACAAACAAAAAAGGCAATAATGGATAACCCTGTCGTAAACCCCGTGACGGCACTATATATCCATGCTTCTCCCCATTAATTAAGACTGAAAAAGAAACGCTGGAAATGCATTCCATAATCCACCCGATCCAAATTTCACTGACCCCATTCTCCGCATCACAACCTCAATAAAACGCCATTCCACACGGTCGTAAGCTTTACTCATATCTAATTTCACTGCCATCCCATACCTTCCCCCTCTTCTTTTCGATTTGAGATGGTGAATAACCTCCTATCACATTATCATGAATAAGCTGACCTGCTACGAACGCCCCCTGATTTTTCGAAACAATTGTCGGCAAGCAAACACTCAACCAGTTTGCAAGAACTTTGGCTAGCACCTTATATGCCACATTGCATAAACTAATAGGCCGAAGCTGTCCCATCTTCATAGGGCATTTTACCTTCAGGATAAGAACAATATGTGTGTGGTTCAGCCTACATAAAACTGCGGACCGCCTCTACTATATCCCTGCCAACAATATCCCTGCCAACAATATCCCAGTAAGACTGAAAAAATGAAATAGTAAAACTATCCGGACCAGGTGCTTTAGATGAGTCCATCTGGAAAACTGCTTGTTTCATCTCCTCTGCCGTCACATATCTAACTAAGCTTTGATTCATTCTGTTTGTCACCTTTCTATCCATACACCTTAAAACCGCTTCAAAATTTTAGGGATTACTAGAAGTAGAAATATCAGAGAAATACGAAAGAATAATGTTCTCAACATCACCTCTATCCTCTTTCCATACGCCTTGATCATTCTCCAAACCATGAATTCTGTTTTGAGCTCGCCTCTGGGCTATCCGAGCATGAAAAATGGCTTTATTTTGGTCTCCTAATTGCAGCCATTGTGTACGTGATTTTGCCCTCCAATATGCTTCCTCCTCCCCAACTGCCATTTTTAAGGTCCTCTCCACTTGTCTATAAGTGGCTGCATCAAAGAAATCCTCCTCCTCCAATCTCTCCATCTGCTCTTCTAAATTCTTTATAGTAACCATTGAGTTTCGAGGGTTATGAACCCTCCACTGTCTCAACTTTTGTCTGCACATTTTCAGCCTATGTTGGATAGAAAACCACCTCGAACCGCGAATCCTATGCCTCCAACAGTTAGCCACAATCTCCCGACATTGAGCCTCCTTAATCCACTTGCTATCAAAAATAAACCGTGACCTCTTAGAGAACCCATGAACTGAACTGTTAAGCAAAATGGGACAGTGATCGGATCCCTGGGGATGAAGATGCCGAAGCAACCCATCTGGACATGCAATCCTCCACTCCGCATTGACTAACGCCCGATCCAATCTTACACGGATATTTTGAGACCCTCCTCATTTATTGCTCCATGTAAATGGATGTCCAACATATCCAATATCAATCAGCTGATTTGTCCCAATGAAATCCTTAAAATCCCTCAGCTCCCACTCCTCTTTGTCCCTCCCTCCCAATTTTTAGTCGTTACTGGTAATTGCGTTAAAATCCCCCATAATAACCCACGGCTTCTCCCTATCCGCTACCAATTGTGAAACCTCAGCCCATAAGTCCCTTCAATCCCGCATATCTGTGCTTGCATAAATCCCCAACATCCGCCAACATTTTCCATCCCCAAACGTGATGTCCAAATTGATCCACCACCGTGAAGAACCCATGATGTGGACTCTCAACTCATCCCTCCACATGAAACACAACCCTTTTTATGCACAATCCAATTGATACAAGAATGAAAGCAAACAATATCTTACCTTTTTATGCTGGTATGGGATCTCTAATCTCCAGGACTGATAGTCAGTACAGTTTGAACAGGACACAAGTTCTCTGAAAGTATTTGATGCAGGATACCATCCTTCCAAATCATACTTCTCTACAGATGCATTATTTAAAGCACCCAAAACAATAGCCACAACTTGATAGGGTATGTTTAGTTGCGATAGAGAGAATTGTTATATTCTGAAAGAAAGGAAAAGACTAGATTACATAGAGAAAAACCATTATGTCACCAGCAGCGTCCCCGGTACAAGACTCTGCATTTCTTTTGGGTGAAGTGGCAGAGAGAATAGCATTTGTTTTCATTGCAATGCATTAGGTATTTAGGTTATCTGACAATGCAAAATCTGGCAAGATAACTGTAGGTATATGGTTCCAGGGCTGCCCACATGTCCCTCTCCTTCCCCTTCCACGTAGGCAGGGATCACCAAAGACACATGTTGGCAGCCCAGTCATTGTAGTTTTTACCTGCAGGTCGAAGATCCGAGCTCACTTGAGATAGCCGTTGGGATCGTTAAGGGGATCTCGAGGGAGCCACCACTAGCCACGACAGTGAGCTGGGTCTTGGCACCTCACACAGGAACTTTGGAGGATATGTGGATAGGAGGCTGGTAGGGGTGAAATTAAAACCGGAGGAACTGAACCATTTTTTCGATTGTTTGTCACCATTGAACAGGTGGTTCGGTTCGGTAGCTGCACATTTAATTAGCTTTGGTTCGGTTGGGTTGGGTTCTAGAAGTGAAGAAACCAAGACCGAACGAACCGAAATCGACCGAACCATTTTAACATGCAATTGATATAATCGTGGCCATCCACCAGTACGA
This sequence comes from Rhododendron kiyosumense, assembly GCA_019656275.1. Lineage (NCBI taxonomy): Eukaryota > Viridiplantae > Streptophyta > Magnoliopsida > Ericales > Ericaceae > Rhododendron > Rhododendron kiyosumense. The sequence continues at coordinate 1,222,703 of BPLS01000218.1, read as the reverse complement.
TGTTGATTACCCTTACAAATATAACCGAACCCAACAAAAACGCTAAAAAAATCACTCCTCTCTCAGCCTCTCTCATTAATCCCGTTGGCACTCCCAGCCTATCTCATAGTCTCACTTAGTCACTCATCCCGACTACGATCACGATCAGGACCTCACACTCTCTCAGGATCTCAGACTCTCCAATTAATCTCCACGACCACGATCGATCCTCATCGGCTCATCTAAAATAAATTAAATTATCCGATTAGTTCTTGATTGTCTTTCACCTCATCCCCAACTATACATTTTTTCGCAATCTGATTCATTTGGGCGATTTATGTACTGACTCGCCTAGGTTTTTAGCCCAAACCAATTCAAACCGAAACGTCGGCCGAACCAAAGAAGCAACTAACCAAACCGAAACCAAATGCAAGCAGTCGCAATCGCAATCCCTGATCCCTCCATCGAAGAAGGGGTCCCCACCTCGACCTACCACGAAGAAAGGTATAACAAGGTCAGTTGGAATTCTAAAGATACCTTTACGTGATCAAGTTAATGGCCCACGGCCTCCACCGTGCACCAGGGACACACCCTCTTACTTGTTAGAGACACATCCGTGGAGACAAGTTCCACTACTTGTTTCCAGGTGAGGGCAGCCAATGGAGGAGCACCACCTGGTTTTATAAGAGTGGTCGTCCGTTGTACGCCTGTACCTAAGGTTCTCTCCAATACAAGAGTGCCACTTGCCTCTAATGATTGATCGGCCCTCCCCTATATACATGGGCTTATCCAAAGGCAAAAGGGATATCATATCACATCTCATCACCTTAATTGTACCATCTTCAGAATGTTGAATATTCTGAGATCCCTCTCCACTACTCCATCTCCTTCTTTGCGATGGCTCCATCTCTCATCCTCTCCACCTTCCTAGCTCTCGTGTCTCTATCCATGGTCCAGATCTTCGTCCACCTCACCAGGACCATCGTACTCTTACAAACAGTAACCTATAGGAGGACCCATAGAAAACACGACCATGTAATTCGAATAAAGATGAACAAAATATATAAAAGAGATGGAAAAACTAAAAACTATACATATTGTTACCCTAGGTTGTGTTTGGATCCCAGATTTGTGGGGAAAAGGAAAATGATATAGAAAAGTTGAAGGATCTAACAGTTGGGAGTCATCTGTCCTTAACTATTCCATTCCATTTTCCTTCTGTCTCCACATATCAGGGATCCAAACACTCCCTTGAAATTCTAAAGGAAAGAAAGCACCATACCATCTTGTAAAAAAACCTGAGTTTCTCATTACTTGCTTGTGCATGTCCCATAATTCATTTCCATTTGGGCTGGTAATACAGAATTGCTCCACTTTCTCAAACTGATGGACTCGAAAAATTCCAAGAGTATCTCGACCGTGTGAACCTGCTTCTTTACAGAAGCACGATGAATATCCAGCATATCTGGTAATTCATGCAATATATATTTAACCAAAAAGCAAACACTAGATCGAGATTTAAAGTAAACATTACTATAAACTAGAATAATGGCGTGTTCGTGATAATTGTGGATACAGATTTTAGATTTTAGCTTTAGATTCTATAGTAGATTTTAGATTCCGAATTTTGGTATAAGTTGAGAAACATGTTTGTTGCTGTTGAGAGATTATGAGAATTTCATTCCTTTTTTTAGAATTTGTGTTGCATAATCCTAAAAGCTACACAAACTCAACTTTGGATTTTGAGAATTTCTTACCTTTTTCAAGTTCTAAAAATATGTAGATTCTAAAAATCAATTTTCTAGAATTTTTGACAAACATTCTAAACTGATTTTTAGAAGCTAGAATCTAAAAATTTGTCAAAATAATTTTTTGCAAACATCCACTAAAAGCCATAAAGTAAACTATTTGATGGACCTTATTGCAATCTTAATACCTGGCCAACCCCAAAAAGCTTCGAATCTCAAACAAGTTCTTTGGTCGCTGCCAGTTCATAATAGATTCTATCTTTCCCGGATCGACGGATACCCCTCCTTTCAAAACCACATGACCCAGAAACATAACTTTGGGTAACCAAAACTCGCACTTACTAAGCTTAACGTATAAACGATGTTCCCTTAGGAGTTCTAGGACGATAGCAAGATGAGTTTGGTGTTCCTCCTCCGTGGATGAATAGATAAGAATGTCATCGACGAATACAACTACAAAGTGATCGAGATACGCACGGAAGATACGGCTCATAAGATCCATAAAAGTAGCTTGAGTGTTAGTCAAACCGAATGGCATCACAACGAATTCATAATGACCATAGCATGTACAGAAGGCGGTTTTAGGGATATCCTCTCTACAAACCCTCAGTTGATGATAACCGAATCTCAAATCGATTTTGGAGAAACAGGTCGCACCTCGGAGTTGATCAAATAAATCATCTATTCTTGGCATGGGATACTTATTCTTAATGGTCACATGGTTGAGCTTACGATAATCGATACATAAACGGAGTGAACCATCCTTCTTCTGGGCAAACAAAGCCGGTGCTCCCCACGGTGATGTACTAGGATGAATAAATCCCAAATTTTCTAATTCTTGCCGCTGAACTTTCAATTCTCTAAGTTCAGCGGGTGCAAAACGATAAGGTGGAATCGAGATAGGAGTGGTGCCTGGAAGTAAGTATATCGTAAACTCGATTTCTCTCTCTAGAGGTAAACCGAGCAACTCTTTCAGAAACACATCGAGGAACTCACGAACTACCAAGGGTAACTCCCCACACATAGACATATCCTCATCTAGCATCAAGCTCGCCAACAAGGCATAAATCGACACCCTTTCCCGAGACCCACACAAATATGGTTCTAACAGTTCTCGATGTTCCCCGTGGAATTCGAAACAAACACCCTTAGGCTGACATATGTGAACACGACGCTTGAAACAATTGATCGTAGCATGGACTGCAGATAACCAATCCATTCCCAAAATGACGTCGAACCCCGACATCTCTAGAACGATAAAGTCAAAGACGAAGCAATGATCACAAATAACGAGTTCACAACCTTTACAGATACGACTTAGAGATGACTTTCCTCCTAATGGTGTCTCGACAAACAACGGTGAATCAAGATTCTCGGTGTCGAATTCTAATGCACACACAAATGACGTAGCAATAAAAGAGTGATATGCTCCAGAATCAAAGAGTACTCTAGCAAAAGAGTTGAATAGAAGAAAAGTACCCCTTACAACTGATGCCTCTGGAGCCTGAGAAACTGAAGGTGAAGCATTGGTGTTGATGTTGAAAACACGCCCTTGGGTACCCTGACCCTGCATAAAACCTCCCCCTTGACCGGAACTCTGAGAAGGTGCAGACAAACTCGCTCCCCGGTCGACCCCAGAACTCTGAGCTGATGATGCCTGACGGAAATGAGGTTGTTGTTGCCTATGAGCACCTCTGAAAGACTACTGGCCAATGCCACGCCTCACCCCCGGCTGCTGTACTGAACCTGACTCGCTACGCGCCCCCGCCCCTTGAGGGCAATTCCAAGCAAGATGATCCATCCTACCGCAATTATAGCACGCTTTAGAAAGCTGAGGACACTGAGTACGGATGTGCCCGGGTTGATTACACATGTAGCACATGATCTGACATCTAGACGAGGCACCCCGAGTTCCCGAAGAAGAAGGCACCTTAAAGTTGATTGATTAGATGGTTGCTGAGATGGTTCCCTCTGTCTCTTTCGTCCTTGACTCCCGAAACTACCTGAAGAAGAACTCAAACTTCCCACTAGTTGCCTTGGCTCCCAAGCCCTTGCATTGCGTTGAGCTTCCTTCGGTATCTCAATGCTCCTTGCACACTCCACCACTTCGGAAAACTTCATCTTATGTTAGGCTATCACCATTCTCCTCACAGTGTTATGCAGCCCCTTTCTCAAACTGTCGACACTTCCTTTCCTCTGTTGCCACCAACTCCAGAGCAAAACGAGATAAAGAATGAAACTTCTGCACGTACTCCGATACGGTCATATTACCATGCTCTAGTTTCTCAAATTGATCGCTTAGATTCTCACATGAAGTTTCTGGAAAGTATTGCTCCTCAAAGAGCACCTCAAACTCAGCCCATGTCAAATTTTCAATGTTCGGTTCGTTTACTTGAGCTGCGGTCTTTGCTGCCCTCCTTGCATCCTTTCTACTCTCCAAGACTGATTCCCACCATTCGCCAGCCTCCCCAACTAATTGAACTGTAACGCCCCGAATTTTGAGAACGTTAAATAGACAATTTTATTGAAACTTCATAATAGAGTCTAGCTCTTAATTACATCATTACTCTCACCAGAGTACTTTCATTACAAAAAGGAAGGAATGTAGGGTTCCTAACTACAGCTCCGCTTGCTACTCCATCCTGGCTATCTCTTCGGCTCCGTAAGCCTCCAAGGTGTAGAGTTTACCCTGTTCATCTACAAGGTCTGACACATTATACCAGCGTCGCCACCGATATAATATGTCAGGGTCACCAAAGGTAACACCATGAGCTACAACGCTCAATAGGAAATCCTTACCCACCAACCTTACCACAGTATATCATTTACAACAACACTAACAATCACACATCCACATTCGATAATCATCTATCGTTGGTGTCCAAGATTTTCGTGTTTCTCCTACGCGATTCATCGTAGACTGTGTTAACATTTTCTCGTACAAATCAACCTTTCAAAATCGTTTGTTTAACACACACGATTGCATTGGCTCCGAACCGCGGATAACCAAGCCACACACCCAACCTCGGTTCCGCCGCGCCGGGTTCCCGAGTATCCTCTTAATGGTTCCGCCGCGCCGGGTTTCCATTGGCACACAATTGCATTGGCTCCTCTCCATGGATAACCAAGCCATACCTCACCATGGTTTCGCCGCTCCGGGTTCCCATGGGAATGCACACACCCTCACAATGGTTCCGCTATTCCGGATCCCCATTGGAACACACACGCACCTCACACAATGGGCAAGTCCGGCCACATTGCGGTTTCCAAAACATTTCACTCTTTTCAAACACGCCTTTTCATTAACCACACCCTAGATGTCATGTTTCTAACTTTCTTGATTTCGGTATCTCGTTTTCATGCATAGACTTCTGCGGTAGGATTTTCCACATAAACAAGCATTTATCAAAAGCTCGAAACTAATCTAACAAGATCATCCAACTTCATACTACTTAGCATGCTCGAATCACCATGAACGAATAGAAATCATGCATTTCCAACATTCAAACAAAAGATAACCTTATCTACTTTAGAGAAAAATGATCAAAGTAACTTCCTAATGACGTTCTATTCTCCAACATACGTTTTTATACAATACATAGAGTTGATGGACTAGGATTCCTACCTTACTTCTTGGCGGTGGTCAGCTACGGTAAATCGGTCGTCGTCGGCGTAACGGCTCCGGATTGCTTCGAAAGGAAGATGATCTTTTCTCTCCCTAGAAACAACTTTCTAACTTTAACTAAGCTACTTTAAAGATTTAGAAGTGGTTTTGGAAGTGGTTTGGTGGTTTTGCTCAAGAACTCTCAAGAACTCAAGAATTTTTGAACTAAGAACTCTTGGAATTTTTAGAGAGAAGGAAGAGCAAAGCTTGAAGGTATGAGTTTGAAGCTTGGAATGGCTTCTATTTATAGGCCAAGACTCTCCTCTCTCTCTCTCTCTAGCCGATTCTGTCTCTCCCTCCCTATATCTTACTTTTTTATTCCATAAAATCAAGCTTTCAAGTAAGATCAAGGTCAAGATCCTAGGTTTGCATGGCTAGGTTAGTCTTTGGATTTGATTCTAAGAAAATTTGTGGTAGAAAGGAGGTTTGTACAAGATTCTTTGGGTTAAACAATTGGCAATTGTACAAAGGAGGACAATGGTGGTTAAGTCTTGCTTGGAAGAGTAAACAACCATGGAGTGGAAGTACAATGGAAGATCAAAGACCAAGGTACAACCAAATCCTCCTCTTTCTCTTCCTCTCTCTCTCCCTCTCCCTCTCCCTCTCGGCTCACTCTCTTCTCTCTCTCTCTCTCTCACGGCCTCTCTCTCCTCTCTCTCCCTCTCTTTCTCTAGTACATATATATATATATATATATATATATATATATATACATACATATACTACAATGTGCAAGAAAATAAATAAAGTATAGGTACTTTTGTAAAAAAGATCAAAGTAGTCTTTAAAGATTAAGATTTTCTCAATAAACTAATAAATGGGCACATGTGTACTAAGGCATTATTCTAGTCATCTAAGTACTAATATAATACATACATAAGTACTCATGTACTCTAGGTAGAACAACTACCCAATAAACTAATCCAATTGGGTACAAAACCCTAATTTAAAATAATAACAAGGTACCTAGGAGAATCTTAGGTCTAAAGTCTACTAAGTACTTACACAATAAAAAATTAGGTTCTTCTTCACATGGGGTTTAAGAAAAGACTAGTTTAATAAGCCCATGCACTTAGTTGAAAGAATAACCTATTACCCAATGGGTAATAAATCCCCTAACTTTTATTGTCGAATGGACAATAGTAACTAGGAAACTTTTACATTAAAATAACCCAAAATGTCCTTTAAAGCATTTATAAAAGTTTATTTTTTTAATTATAAATATTAGTACTTTGCTCAAATCTTCCATTGAATCCTTTTAATATAAAGAATTGGGCTTCTATTATCCAATGGATAATAGTTCCCCTAATTTTTATCACCCAATGGATAAAGAATAAAACCAAAATAAATAAAGAAAATAAATAAACAAATTCCAAGTCTAGGGTTGAAAAGGTTCACAAGGTTCAAGGATGGCAAAATGGTCCATCTATGGTTAGGGAAGAGTAACTAGGTGACTTCCTAGTTCGGTTTCTCCAACAAGTCGGTTAGAAGCTAACTAGGCTTGCTAAGTAGGGCTTTAGTGTCAAGAAACGAATCCTGAGGGGCTAAAGTGTAATTATGACAAACTACAGGAAAATAAAAGATAATTCAAATAAAATTCAAATATTTAACGGAATTTTTACTGACCAAAAATCAGGGCTGTTACATGAATGGCCATGATGCCCACCCTGATGTTGTCTTTAGTGATGTTGAGGACTCTGAAAAGTTTACGGATTTGAGTTAGCCAGTGGTCGGCTACCAACGGATCACTACTAATTCCATCGAACACCAGAGGGTTCCTACGGCTAAACTCTCGCATCGCTACCATGGCTCGATCCTCAACATTCTCCTTAGGAGCTTGATTTAAAAGATTTGCAGCTGTAAGTGCTGCGACGAAATCCCTAGCAAAATGAGTCTGATTGGGTGGCACTCCTGCACCCCGACCGGCCCCAGTCCCCGAATTCCCACCTGGGTTCTCCCCGAGCTGACTAACCTCATCCTCAAGAGGGACTCCACGGCCTCGACCACCCCGGGTTCCAACACCACCTCGTCTAATACGCGTCTTTGGAGGCATCTTACTACATGATATAAGAAAAGAAACTATTAATCACAATACTATTACCATGAGGTCAAGCCCCAACTTCCAAACACGGGTTAATAATAACTCTACATCCCTCTACTACATTAGGAATGCTATGCCAAACAGCCACATAGATTTTAGTCACATAAGCATGCACGAATCATGTTAGAAAGCGTGACATTTTGAACCCATGAGACGAAACATCTCCCCACGGTCTCTAGGTGTTCTAAACCTATGCTCTGATACCAAGTTGTCACACCCTCGATTTTCAACATAAATATAAACAGATTTTTACAAATAAAACCTCACAATAATTTGTACAATACCCAAAAGAGTTTGGCATTCCCACTTTGATGAACTACACTTCAACGTCCAAATGTTTACAAAAGTACATCTTTGGCTCAATGGCCCCAAATCAACATAAGTACTGAATATCAAAAGGAGTTAAAAGCTTACAATACCCTTTTTAATCAAAAGATTTACAATTAGAGTTACAAATACATCTTCCAAAATAGATTACAAAGATGCCTTAATAACTCTTCAATGTTAGCTTCGAAAAGAATGTCCACATCCATGCACTTCAAACATGAACTACTGCCCTGGGTTAGTACCTGAAAATAAAGTAAGATTTGAGCTACACTAACCCAGTAGAAAGCTCTAATCTAACAATGTATGCATATGAAATGTAAGAACGGTCATAAGTGGAACAATGGCAACCGAAACCAATGATAAGAGCAACAAGGGAAATCCAATTCCAATATTTCATTTCCAAAACCAATCAAATGTTTCATCATATAACCTTTGAAAACTCCATAAGTCACAATGTGTCTCGTACATGTGTCATGAGCTGAAGCTCTTACTAGGCCAATTAAAGGACCCTAATGTCCTCTGCCAAGCTCTTTACCCTTTCGTGATGTCTTAAAGTATCAAATACGAGCATATAGCTCATGCCAGGCCAATTAAAGGACCCCGATGTCCTCTGCCAGGATCTTTACCTATTCGGGATGTCCTGATATGTGTTTGTCGTATCCGTAAAGTTTCGAAATCCTTTTTCCAACAAGTCCGCACCATTCAAATCCAACTTTGGTTTATAAAACGATTTTCATAACACCATGTTCAAATGAACATTAAGGTCATGCTACTTTCATTGAAATCATTTGGTACAAGTAATCAAGCTAAGGGATCGTTCAGGAGGTAGTAGAATAGATTGGAAGTGACTAGGAACCAAAACACTGAAGAACGAAGCAAAACAACAAAAGCTGGAGATAAGCAACAAGTGTCGATACCAAGGAAAATGGTATCGATACCACTTGGTTCAGAGACATTCCAGACGCAAGGGTATCGATAACGATGGTTGAAGGTATCGATAACAAGTGAGTTTCTGGCCTTTGGAACACAAAGGTATCGATAACAATATTGAGGGTATCAATAACAATAGGTTTTCTGGGCTTTGGAACACGATGTTATCGATAGCCAGGGAAATGTTATCGATAACGATGGCCTTCGAGCAAATTTTTGACAGAATCTCATGGGTTTTTCAGCAGCAATGATATCAACAACAACAACAACGGTCTCAAACAAGAATCAAGCATCAAGAAACAAGTCATAAACATATATTGAAAGTTAGAACTCCCTACCTCAAGATTGGAGAACAAATTCAAAGGATCCTCCAAGTCCTAGCCTCAAACTTTGAAAACGGAATGGAATACGCGCCGACGAAAGACGAGCTCTACTACGCGAAGGCTTGAAGGATTAAAGGTTGTTTTGTGTTGTTTGGGTGAAATTTGGAGAGAGTGAGAGCTGAGAGAGGGAGATAGGAACGGGAGAGTGAGAGAGTAGAGAATTGGGGAATTTTTATTCCCCACACACATACATATATTATACACATCACACTTTCACCCCTTTAAATGCAACACTATATCACATTAGCCCCAAATCTCGATATTTCGAATCAATTTCCTCCTTTTATTTCCTTTTAAATCATTTAAATCAATTTTATGAATTTACGGGTCTTTACATTCGTGTTCAAAGTCAGAGGCATATAAATGGACCAATTAAATGGTGTCACGTGTCAAAATGACACAGTTATTATTTTATCAAGTCCAGCCAATCAAATTAGGCTACTTGGTAAATAATAATATATCTCTTTATATATAATTATCTTTTCCTAAAATAAAAGGAAAAGAAAAGGGAATTATCAAATAATAATTATTCCTTTTAAAATCAATAAAGGAAATAATTAAAGGGATCAATATGGAAGGTTAGGGTTGAAGTCTCCATCCCTCATCCTTATAAATAGAGGTGCTCCCTCTCATATTTTTTCTCATCTGCACATTGAAGCATACAAGCTCCAGACCTCTTAAGATTAAAGCCCTCAAGCCCTTCAGAATTCTTCAAGTCTGCATCCACCAAGAAGTTCTATGAATCAAAGATTTAAAGCCTCAAAGAACATTCAACCCTAGTCATCAACTTCTTTGCAAATCACGGAGAAGATTCCGCCGTTCGATTTGAGATCAAGCATCAAGCCCTCGTTTCAACAACCAAAGAGAAGAATCAGAAGACTTTATTTTCTTTGATTAAAAAATACATCAGAGATTGTAAACCCTAATTTCATACATCAATAAAATTGACTCTTGTTCAACATTTTTCCGTCTTTTTCACAAACTCGAAATTTGTGTTCAACATGGAGTCTTTTTCTATTTAGGTTTCATGAAGTTCATTAGTTTTGTCATTTGGGGTATTTTCTCTAAGTTTTCATAGCTGCAAGGTAACCCTCCTTTGGAGGTGTGTGCTTGCAAGCAGCCTGTCGCTTGGTTTATAACAGTGGCTGCAAGTTGGCCATTTCTCCTATGTTTGTTGTTCTATAGTTTTTTTATTCCTAGGTACTTCACAATTACGTAATCCTTTTAAGTACAATATATAGGGTGTAACATATTTTATATATGTGTGTTATAAGGGAGTTTCAGATGAATTCAAAAAAAAGGGATCCTCTAAATCCACTTTTTGAATATAAATTAGAAATTATATAGGTCGGTCATCCGAAGTTTAACATTTTTCTTACAGTGTGCTTTTTATAAATTGTCTACATTCGTCCATCCTATATTAAACTTCTGCATCTATCTTCAGATATATCCATTCCACACTCCTTTAACATCACTAGAAAGCAAAGAATATGGTCTCAAGAAGATAAAAATCAAAAGGATAAAGCAAACAAAAACAAATGAAAAATAAAGGGGGAAAACAAAAAATATAAAGGAAAGATTCAAAGAAAAATGGAAAGGAGTTGATGATGGGCACCAAAGACAAACAAATATGTGGGATTCTCCATCCCACCACACTTTGTCCACTTTTCTTTTCTTTTCTTTCCATTTTACTTCAAATTTTTCGCTTCTTTTTTCCTTTCTTTCGGTTCTTAATATACAATACATAAAAATAAACAAACAGAAACAAGAAAACATGGTCCTCATAACCTGTCTCCAAACTGATAAAGAGCTCGTGCTTCTCACGTGACATATCCCCCGGACAAACAAGTAGGGAATGTCTTTTGACCTCGAATTATAATAGGTCATAAATAGACAGGGGTAACAAAATGTCTTCTGGGTAAAAATCTTCTAAGCACCTCAAAAATAATTCGCCGTTGCTTAAGACCCACAACAAATGTGTGTAGAGAAGAATGTTGAGGTATCAAGCAGTGGTGTCCAAGACCACTGACCAATTACTCATAATTCTAAGCACATTGTTGGCTAGAGTGAGACTCATGTGGCCGACTTTCTACCCTTTTTTTTTTTTTTTGAATGAGTGAATAAAACAGCACGAGCTAGCTAGTTATCTTGCAAATTGAAACGTTGATGACATGAGCCAACTCAGTTGAGTTGGTGTATATCCTTGAGTAAACCAACCACATGCTGCATTGTGGGTCTTTTCCCGGGCAGCTCCGCGGTACACAAGTACCCAACACGGAGACTCTCCACCATTTCACTCACCGAGTCATTGTCGAGTCTCAACCTTGAGTCCAACGCACTCTCTCCATCTCCCTCCTTCACCAACCTCCTAACCCACCCGACCATCTCATTCGACCCGGGTTGACCTGTCAATAGCTCGACCAACACCACTCCGTAACTGTACACGTCATCCTCGGTTGACCCACCAACTCGGTCCCGACTCAGTCCAAAATCGGCAATCCGGGGCTCAAAGTCATCAGCGAGCAAAATGTTGGAGGGAACCAAATGGCCGTGAATCACAGGCTGTGACTGCGCGTGGTGGAGGTAGGCAAGTCCACGAGCAATCCCAACCGCGATGTGGTGGCGCGTGCGCCATTCCATCTTTTCTGGCGACAACATGTGGGGTCCGTCTTCTCCATCGTGATGCTCCCACATGTCGGTGCTCCAGTCTTCCACGTTGGGAGCCCCAGTTGGGAGTTCGTGGAGCCATCGGTGTAAGTCACCGTTGGCCATGAACTCATACAGTACCAGCTTTTCTTTTCCTGTCACATAAAGGAAATGTAGACAAATTGGCTCAATATGCATGAAATGGTGAAAAGATTTGTAAAACGTACAATGAATATTTTAGTGGAGCAAACAAAAATTTTGGGTGTTCCTTGTAACAACTACTCCAGTGATCTATATATATTCTATCAAACAAGAAAGCCATGAGCTAGCATCTCTTGGCAATAGTATTTGGTTGTCAAAGATCAACTTAAGTTGAACCTATATTTGTAATTTTACGCTACGATATCGACCGGATCTACCTTAACTCATGCAATGGACATTGAACTTGTCAGCATAACCTTCACACGAAAAAGAGCCCTACTTCGCCATTGGACCAATTAAATAAGTTTTCACCATCAAATGATGCTTTTATTTTTTTATTTTTGCATGGGGCAATTTCTATCATCATCAAATTATTTTATTTGTTTGACAAATTAAACAGCTTGACTTGTGTAACGTATCTAAATGGATGGGCCGAAGAAACATAGATAAATTACTGGTCAGTTTAGGTAATTGGCTCATATTTCCCAAAACTCCAGTCCAATCTAAAAATGCATCATCAAGCATCAAGCTCAACTTGTTTATCTACTATATCTACTTGGAACGGCCGAAGGGAGTATACTGTATCTACTTGGAACGGCCGAAGGGAGTATATACATATTTTTTTATCCTGGATCGAAAGGGGTCGGGCACGGCAGGGCTATTTGCATCCCACGTTTCAAAAAACTTGTTCGATAGTTTATGAAACCGAAAAAATTATCCAACAGTTCTTAACCAGCTTGACACAATCACAGAGTGGCATGAAACAAGAATTGAAGAGCTCGCCTTCAAGAGATAGCAATGTCCAATCTTACGAATGCTAAAGATTACAAACTTTGGAGCCACTAGAAATTTGTGTGATTGTTAACTTTAGAACACGGGATTTAATTGAGATATGCGTTAAGGTAAAACTAGTCCAAACATCTACTTAGCAAGGAAAAAAAAATTTGACAAACTCATGCTTCAAGTGGGGTGTACAGATGGTTTATATATTGCCTCTATTATAACCGTACCCAATCAACACTCACATTCCAACTCATTCCCATTTTGATAGGGTTTCACGTGTTAAAATTGAACTAGTGCCATCCAAATAATCACGGAATACCAAGTACAACTGGTATAACACCATACTCCACAGTCCACACCTGGTGGTAGATTTACGTGACGACCGTACAGTGCTACGGAGTAGGACACCTCACAGCATTAAACAGATCATGTGAACGCCCATTAATATTGCAAGTCAAACATCTAGCAAATCCAAAACAACGAGAAATTTTTCAGTACAGGGTGAATACTATGTGGAGTCCGCTTTGGCATATCCGGATTGTTCATTTCAATTTTAGACGGTTTGGATTTGAAGAGAGAAAGAGGAGAGAGAGTAGTGGGGTGAGAAAAGAGAGAGAGTACTTCTTGGCCGTCCAATACATTTTTGGACTACCCGGATAGGCTGCTTGGACATCACGAGGGCACAGTCACGTGATACCCACCCTGTACCCAAAAATTTCTCCAAAACAACAGAACAACATCATCAACAGCCCGAAGGGATTGGCAAGGTGGACAAGAAAAGCAACTAAAGAACTTGCTCTATAAGAGGTTGTAATTTCGAATTCTATGAAGGCCAAGTATTCTAAACCTCGGGGCCATTGAAAGTTCACTCAATCGTTAGCTCAAGGCCTGGGAATTAGTTGAGGTGTATGCAAGTTGGCATGAACATTCGGTTATTAACAAAAAAGCATCGTGAACCCAAGGGGTTTGTCCAAGTATGTATAATAAAGCTAATAAGTGTTGTCCTCCATGTGTTTGCATGTTCTAATTCCACCGAGGTGGAACATTCCAAACCTTTGGGCGATGAAGGGTTTGCCAAGTCGGCCTTGAAATCAATCGAGATGCACGAAAGATGACTCGAATATTCAGTAATAAAAAAAATGCAATATTATTGAGTGCAATTACCTGCAATGCAGTAGCCAGAAATAGGCAGCAGATTGGGGTGCCTAAGCCTACCCAAATCCTCAAACAAGGCCACAGCTTCATCAAAATCAACGGCTCTGGCATTCTCAAGCACCTTGATTGCCACGTGGAGGTCTCCTGGAAGAACAGCCCTGTAAACGGGCCCACACCTGCCCTCAGCCAATAAACTCTCCTTACCGAAGTGTGACGTGGCAGCAATCAAGTCCTTGAACGTGAGTTTCATCAACGGCTTCTCGAACATCACTACTGGAGCCGTTGATGGCTCCTTTATGTCTGCAACCCATGACGTGCCCGACCCGGTTTCGAACAAAAACGGGCCGGACTTTTCCAGTTTGAATGGGAATTGACCAATGGGTTGGGAGATTGCCCATTTGTTCTTCCTCCTCACTTTCTCTCTCCTCCTGTAAATGCAATAAATTGACACAAAAATCCCCAAAACAAAGATTGATGAAGCAATTGATAAGGGTAGAACTACAGATTTTTTCATGTTTATCGATTTGGGTTTTTGTTTCTTGATGGGTATTTTTGGAGGGATTATTGGATGAGACTTGTTATCGATTTGTTTTGTGAAATTTCCAGCATGAATAAATGCTGAATTACCAAATTTTTGGATCTGGTCCGGGCCAATTTTACCTGAGAAGTTATTGAATGAAATATTCAAGAATTTGATACGAAACAGGGGAGGAAAATCAGAGGGAAAATCACCGGTCATTTTGTTACTCGACAAGTCTAAGTAACTCAATGAGGGGAGACTAGAAATGGGTTTTGAATTGTTTGCAATTTTACAACTAGAGAGATCAAGATATTGGAGATTGGTTAAGTTGGTGAGCCCAAAAGGCAAGACCGTTAAATCGTTATTCGAAAGGTCAAGAACAGAGAGGCCTGAAAAAGCAGAGAGACGAGCCAGGTTGGTGAACCTATTGTTCGACAAATTCATCGCCCGAATTGATGAAACCGGACGCGAATCTGAACTGGGTTCGAACCCAATTGACCCGCCGAACTGGTTTTTCGACAGATTGAGATCAACTAAGGTGGGAATTGACCAAAACCAGCCTGGAACAGAGCCCTGGAGGGAGTTATTGGAGAGGTCAATCTTTTGTAATTGGGAGATGTTTCTGAGGAACTTCCATGAGATGATGCCGTTGAGGTTTCTTGATGAGAGGTTGATGTGTGTAATTGGTGGGTTTGGGCAGGAGCGATTGGTGGGGTTGAGCCAAGTGGAGTTGAAGCCTGAAACGAAGCTGAAGGCGTTTGAAACCAGTTGTTGGTCTCTGCTGTTGCATGAGGAGTCTACAAGGGAAAAGAGGAGTATGAAGGGGATGAATTTGAGGATGATTTTCATCTCGTAAATTGGGGATTTCAGTGGGTTGCAGTGGGTTTGGCTCCCATGAGAGAGAGAGAGAGAGCTGCGGGAACTTTTGGGCGTCAACAATGCAGGGGAAAGAGAAAAGGGTTTAAAGGAATTGAGAACCCGATAAGACAAAGCGAGGGGAATTGAGAAATAATATTGGATTAGAGCATCACAATCGGAATAATCAAAATTAATAATGAAAATGTGTTACGTCAGTATTTGATTTTCTATTTAGTTTATAATCAAACTTAATAATTTTTATCTCCACATTGGTAACTTTTGCATCCTTAACCAAAAAATCCCCACAATACACAATGCACATATGTCCAATCGCAAACGAGTTCCAATCACGCACCCGACCACATCAAATTATTCGTTTCGATGAAACGATTTCAATGTGGGGTGTTTTTGAGTTATTGAGTTTGGTTATTGGTAAAAATTGTTAAGTTTAGTTATGGAATGAATGAAATTTGATTATTTGCTAAAAGACTTATAGCTTTGCTTATTACAATATGGAGAATTTTTTGAACATTATTGTTAAATTTGCTTATCCACACCTATTTACTTATTACAATGGGATTCTCTTAGGTCATATGTTTGGGTTGTTATATAAAAAGTTTCTTTAAGAAAGTTACTGATATTTTTTTGATCACCTAAGAAAATTACTGATAATTGCAAGAGTTCATGCATTTTTATTTAGCTGTTTTTATCGTTTATTGTTTTAATTCACCTCGACTGAAAGAATCGACAAAATAAGTAAAACTCGAAGCCAATTTTAAAAACCCGTTGTACTTCAAATGACATATTAGTAGAGAACTCAATGATTTTGGTTGTACAAGACTTTTATGCATTAGAGTTTTGACACCAACAAAACAATTTTGGTATTATCACTATTCACGTTCAAAAAAATTGGACAAGTAAGGAAAATTTAACCTGGCGTTCTGCTAAGCACTTTTAGGCTTTTTCTTGTTTTGTCTTTATCTAATTTTTTTCGCGTTTCTTAGTTTTGTGTCTCATTTTTTGGATTTTTCGATTCATTTCGTCAAGAGGAGTCAAAAAAGTAAAAAATTATTGGCTTTTAATCTTGGATATTTTCAAAAATATTTTGGTAAAATTCATAATTTTTTACTTTTCTAATTCGTCTCCAAAAAAATGAGGTGTAAAACAAACAAAAGCAAAAAATATTTAATAAAGAGAAAACAATAAAAAGTCTAAAAAGCTTAGCGGAACTCAACCATTGAACAGAAAAATATTTAATACTCCCTCCGTCTCAATTTAAATGTTCCTTATCGTTTTCATGCATTTTCAAACCCCAAAAAATATGGTTCTACATATTATTATTTTTATTTTCTTACACCAAATTAAAGTGCTCATTAAGTAATTTAATTTGGTGTAAAGAAATTAAAAAAATATTATGTAGAAATATATATTTTAGAATTTGAAAATACACAAAAAAAAAATCCGTAAAATATATTTAAATTGAGAAAGAGAGTATTTATTTCCCAAGAAAAGATCAACGTGTAGTACAAATGGTAATACAATAGTATTATGAAGTGAAGAGAGTTTTTTTTTTTTTGATCCGCAAGTGAAGAAGTTGATAAACTTTTGTTTCCAATTTCCTGATCGGGCTTCAATGGGAAGACTGCATGGGTCCCACTTGTCAAGACTTTGATAGTGATGTGTGGCTTATGATTCAGCTTCCTGAGAAAAAATGCATGGAAATTAATAGACCACTGAATTCGCTGAGCCAAAAGGCTGGGAGGGACAACCAGACTCCAGTGCAGTAATTTTTATTGAGCATTACTATAGGGATTTGCATTCGCTGTGGATTGTTCGGTTAAGAGCTATAGATACTGTTCGGAAAGGCGAGTCCATCACCACAACTCTATTAAATTCTATTACAATACCATGGTACAAACGTTAGAAGAATTAAATTTCATTTTTAAAAGTTTGCTTACAAAAAATTCTATTTCGTAATTCGGTATTTTAGCTCCGCGGCTGCCTTCAAGACTCTTTGTGGGTTGATTTAGGGGATCAGCTCCATCTCTGCATACTTTTCAAAAATGGAAAGTTTCATTTATTTCTACACCACAACAATATTTGAATCGTCCAAATAAGATACGTAAGAAGAAAAATTCACAAGAACGGATATCATCAATAGGTAAGTAAACTCATGCTTTGGATCGGTATGGAGGGATATGACACCTACGATAGACTTGTTCACATGTTGGTATTTGTGAGTTCCACAAAATAAAACTTTAGAGGAGTACCATATGATGGATGGACTATAAGATCCCTTGATTTAGGGCAGTGGTTCTCCTCGGTACAAATTTTGGAAGGCAACAAACAATTTGCATCACTTTTGTTTACAACCACCTATACTGCCCTCATACTCACATCACAGTGACTGTATGGATCTTATACAGCGGTGGTTAGATTCACACACCTCATATGAGTGTGTTTGTACAAGTAGAAGGTTTATTGAACTTACGGATCGAGTTTCTTTTTTTTTACTTCCACTGTCTTTAATTTGGTAACACCGTGCATTGGGCAGTGCATTAGTTTAGTGTGGAATTACAACAATTATAAACATGTTAATGTAACAATGTTATAGTAGTACAATACAATAGTAACTTGTAAAATAAGACGTGTTGATGTGGTAACATCGTGACAAAAAAACATTTATATTATACGCGATTTTGTTTCCAGTCTTTAATTTGTTACTTATTTCAGAGTAGCTTTCTCGTAGTTGGGATGGATCAATTAATTTTACCTTGATTAAATGGAGACCAAATGATTAAGTCTCTTGCTTTTCCCCCCTCTCTTTTAGCAACACATTTTTGGTTGCATATTTTGTGTATGAGTGCTTTTTTAGGTGTGTACGTAGAATTTTAGTTTGGGTTTATATGTCCTATACATTTACTGCAATTTAATCCCCTGCTCTACTGGCATACTATATGATTCGAATGAAAGAATTGTTAGTAATTTATTTTAATCAACGGGTATCTGTAATCTTAACGTGGGGAGATTAATAAGTATTTAATA
>BPLS01000218.1:1118625-1194363 GCA_019656275.1 Rhododendron kiyosumense | reverse complement strand
CAAATAGTCATCTACTGTACTAGAAAGATTAGATAAACAAATCACAATTAACTAACTAACTAATCATCATCTCACATGCTACTTGATTCTATTTCCATGATTGACAGCGCGCATATCTTTCTTCTCTATCACTCTTTGAAGCTCATGTGTGGTGTCTAGTCTAACTCAATATTGATGAGAGGTAGGAGCAATGTGGACAGAGGAATATTCACACCCAACAAAAGTGTAAGCACAAATTGACAATCATGTCACAATTTCGCAGAAAACCTTGACTATATATGCTAAGTCGTGGAATCCTAGCTAGTCATCAAGGGCCCATTTAGTGGGTAATTGAGTTCTGCATGGACTTTGCTACCTCCAAAAGTTTGGGAATTTCTTCTCATGAATTTGTTTAGAGTTTCGTCGTATCTAATCATGCATTTACTATTTATATAGTCCTCTCATCCCGCATATTCGAAATAGATATAGAAGTAATAGAACATTTTGATTAATTGAATCTATACACGCGTCTGGTATAGACAAGTTCCAGTCAATCGGTTCTAGTTCTTAAAATGTATTTTCCCCATGGAAAACAATCTTTTTGATAGTAAGGCCCTCTTTTTTATGGAAATTATTTTCACAATTCTGAATGGACTTTTAGCTCTTGCTCTGGTTATTATTTTTTTTGTTGCTACGTACTTTTAACAAATTATGAAGGAACTATACGAAAAGAGCATACAAGGTTTTTAAATTGAAGCTTAATTGAAAGTTTTTTTTTTTCTTTTTCAAACACTCGAATTTTGAGTTTTTGTTCAATGGTAGAGGATGAGATGGGGGATGGAGAAAATACAATTTGCAATTGAAAGATTTCAACCGATATATAGGTGACACATGTTAAGGCGACTACTTATCAGTCAGCCACTTGGTTAAGAAGCCTTTTACGCTTACGCTAAGATTCATTCAAGCCATGTCTCACTGAGTCACACGCAGTACCCACGAATTATTAGTAGGAGGTTTCACTTGACTTTGATTCTTCTCTGACACAGGTAAACTCGACGGCAAACGGGCGGGTTTGGGTGGATTGAAACAGGTCGTGGGTCAAATATGGGCGGGTTGAATATGGGTTAATAAGTAAACGGGTTAAAATGGATAGGGTCGAATATGGGTCAAGCTAGCCAAACCCAAACCCACCCAATCCGACCCGTTTTCCTCTCTTTTTTTTGCCTCGATCCTTTTTTCTTCCCCCGATTTGTCTTAATAAGGGGATTCAGAAAAGTAAAATATTATGACTAAAACTCAATTTTTTTTGGAATAAAAATGAAGCAATTAGAGGCTAAAAAACTTTAAAAAATCAGGTTTTTACTCTTTTTTTTTATCCATTTCCAAACAGTAATGTAATTTCGATGAGAAATCAAAGGCCGCATCAGAGAATTGTCTGAAAGGTAATGATTGCACCGATTATATAGTTTCGGTCTTCGTTGCGTACGTTCGCCGAAGCCACCGCTTAGGTTTGGATTAAAAAGTCATGAGACTTTTTTTTTGTCTCTATTCAATTTTTTTTGTATTTATTTGATTTGCGACAAACTTTTTATCCCTATTAGTTCGTCTCGACGAAAGAATCGAAAAAGTAATTTTTATTTTTATTTTTGTCTCGTACTTTTCGGGAACAAAAGAAGTATTGAAGTAATTAGAGGCTAAAAAAACTTAAAGTATCAAGTTTTTACTTTTTTTTTTCTATTTTCAAACAGTAATGTAACTTCGACGAAGAGTCAAAGGATGCGTCAGAGGATCGTCTGGAAGGCGATGATTGCACCGATTGTACTGTTTCAGTCTTCATTGCGTCCGCTGAAGCCACCTCTACTTTTTTACAAACATCTCCAGTAGCAATTCTTTATTGTGATTTTCCAATTAAAAAGATAATTTTAAACATCTCTAGTAGCAGTTTTTTATTTATTTTTATTGCTCTGATCAAGATGAATTAATGATTAAGCTAAAGATTATCGAGGCTATGTAAAAAAAAATCGGGAAAAAGCAAGGAGCATTGATTTGATTATAATCATGAATTTAGAATGTAGAAATTAGCAACCAAACATCTGGTTGATCGATGAGTCTGGTGATGCAAACTCCTGATATCTCGTCCATTTTTATTTTTGTTTTTCGGAACTTGTATCTCGTCCCTCGCTCACTCAGAAACAGCAAACAGAAGTGGAGTAATGAAGGTAAAGAACAAGGTGGGTCTTTTAAATCTAACCCATATAGAACTCATTTTTAATCCACTTAAACCCATGTAAATGTGGGTTTATATGGGTTTAACCCATATAAACTCATTATAAAATATGAGCGGATTTGGGCTAATTATAAATGGATAAATTTGGGTGAAACTATATTACTGGACCCAAATTGTCACCTCTACTTGATCTCAATAATATATCCTTCTTAGGTCACACAATTTTGTGTTGGGATTTTTCGCTCCTATTCTCAAATCTTGTACCAGGATCTCACCCTCCAGGGACGGAGCCATGCATGACATATTCATTGGGGGTGGGGTGGCCCTGGGTCCCCTTGTTTTGAAATAATCTACTTGATGCATGCCCCAGGTAATTAAATATGCATCTTCCAGTAAAATTTCACAAAACTTATGCAGTTATCTAGATGCATGCCCCATTCGTTTTGTAGTCATTGTTTTTTTTTTTTTTTTTCAATCGATAAAAGAGATCATTTATATCATATATGAAGTACAAAATACAAATTTAGGACACTACATCAAATGTGAAGAAATAAGCCCATTACTTGGTAAAAATAAACAAAGAAAGAAAAAGCCGGTCTAAGGGAAAAACACTCACACGCAGGTGGGGAGATTCGTGAAATTCCGACCTCCTAATTAGATGCAAGAGTCCTAGCCAACTGAGCTACATTTGTTGGTTCACACGCACATATCACAGTCATTGGATTGCTCTCAAGAGCCATTATTAGATCACAACCATTGCAAGAAATGTCAAAGTCCATTTTCATGGCTAAATCTCCCATAACGGCTTCCCATTGGAGGAGAGAATTTTGGTCCGGAAAAAAATTGGCTTTGCCTCTCAAAATGGCTCCTGTTGGAGATGCTCTTATTGTATAAATTAAACTCTCATGACTCCTCATATTGCTTCCTACTAAGTAAATTCCAATGGATTTGGAAGCTAGTAGGCAACTTAATCCACATGCACTATAACATCTTTACATGCTTATCTAGCTAACCTGCCGGCCGGCCCCATCACATGCACCTTCTTGATCACCTTTATAATTTTCTTTGTTTTTCTTTCCTTTTGGTTGTCAAATAAAATATGTTTGAATGGTTCTGGAGGGTAAGGTAATGGTTGGTTAATGACTTCACCTAACCCCATACCGGTCCAAAACCAAACTTCCAAAAGAGAATGACAACTAAGATTTTTATAATAAGTTAGCCCAACCCTAACCCTACCCTACCCTACCCTACCCTACCCTACCCATCCACCTTAAAAGTTTTTGATTCTATAATGTGAGTAAGTATAACAAATTGATTAACTCTGTTGGGTGGTTAGTATGTTACCAATTAAATTTACATAGGAATGTTCAATCCTAAAACAAATTAATAAGGTTTAATAATTTGTATTCGGTTAATTTGTTTTGGTTGAGGAAAATGGGTATGTTTTTGTCATTCCGAATGAATTTTTGACAAGGTGGGCATCATAAAAAGGACTATACCTCAGGAACTTCAAATCCTTTTATTTCCTTTTCCCACCAAAAATTCAAACTCCAACCATAATTAATGCAATACATTGAGCCATTATATATAAGCATTTCATGACTAGGCTGCAATTTTTTTTTGAATTACATAATTCTAGAGCGTTGGCATTATTTGTCACATTTAGAAAATAAAATACCAGATTGAGCAAACATGTACCATATGAAATATCTTTAGCTATGACATATAAGCAAATTGATTGTTTAGTTGGTGACTTGAGAGTTGAGACTAGCAGGTTAATTAAAATCAAGATTTTCAAAATTACTTTGCGAAATACAAAGTTGTTGAATATGACATTCTATTAACGGTTTTGGTCCTTAATGTACCAGCTGAGCGCCATTTTGGCCCCTAATGTACTCATTGTACACATTTAGTCGTCGATGTTTAGAATTTGTTTTTAATAGGCCCTCGTCCCGGACACCGTTTGCTTTGTCCGTCAAGGATTTTTTAGGTATATAACCATATATAACTCATAAAGAACAATGTAATTTCAATTTTGATCCCTAATGTATACCAAAGTGCCATTTTGGTCCCTAATGTACCAATTGTCAAACATTTTAGTCCTACACGTTTGGTATTTGTGTTTATTAGGTAGGTCTCAACTGAGACGACATTGGCTTTGTCTGTCAAATGCAGCAGCATTCTAGGGGATTTTAGGAAGTCCATTGCAAATCATTGGAGCACCTAAATGCACATTTTTCTCAATATAAACACATTAATTTATAGTATTCCTTTCCAAAATCTACAAGATTTATTTTCTATTCTCTTCTCACACACCATCAATTTTCCCGTAGTCTTTGCCTAACAATATGACTCCAACATCTTAGACTCATCTTTGCCATTGCGGCCTTTGAGTGGTTGATTTTCTTTCTTCTCTATTTTTTTTTCTCTCCCCTATGTTCATATATAGGAGTATGATTTTTTTGAAGCATAACCTATTTCAGGAAAAAAATAGAATAATATTCTCCAAATTATGAATTTATTGTTAAAAGAATATAACTCTTCTAACACGAAATAAATTTTGGAGACAATGTCAGTGGTATTCAGTAATGCACGAGGTTGATGGTGGGCGGGGAGAGAAGAACAAAAATTTTGGCTTATCTACTATTTTAATTTATGTAGTAATTACAAGTAGGTTTCAATTTGGTCCTTAAAGTTTTAATGGAGTCAATTTAGTCCTCAAATAATTACTCAAGTTTAAATTTAGTTCTCAAATTTTTATTTGAGCTGATTTAGTCTTTGAAGTATTCAGACATGTGTCAATTAAGTCCCTTGCAAAAATGCCAAAATTCAAATTTGAATCCCAAGGACAATTTTTTTTATTAAACAGTAGTATTAAAAACCCCATACAATTCTTAGCAATCCGAGAGAGAAATAAGGAGTAAACATAACCGGCCCAGTGTTCTCGAGACAAGGGGAAGGGAAAATGACGGTCAAAGACGTGTTTTGATAATTAATACTTGCCAAGGACATTTTGTTTATTAACAAATGTTCTTAGCATGTCCTTAAAAGGTATTAATTTTTAAAACACGTCCTGGGCCGTCATTTTCCCCAAGGGGAAAACAAAAAAATGAACAAAAAGTGTAGCCTTGTAAAAGCAATCCTAGTCCTAGAAAATTAAGGAGGTAGTGGAAATGGGTTTTAGTGTGGCTTCCAGTAGTAATTAAACAAGGGAAAGGGTTTTGATCGGGAAAAGAAAGAGGGAACAGAATTTGAACTAGTAGTATATATTTCAACTTCTATACCATTAGCTAATGAGGGCCACATGAGGATAAATTTTTTAGTGCGGGGTGGGTACCACGTCACCGGGCTGATGTGGTGCCGAGCACTCACATTCGAGCCGTTTAAAAATGTGTTAAAAACACAAGCACTCTCGTTCCTCTCACCCCACTGTCTCTCCTTTTTCTCTCTTCTTTTTCTCTCTCCAAATCCGAGCCATCCAAAACCGAAATAGAAGGCCCGGATGTATCAAGTGGTCATCACTTGATACCCGCTCCGCCCTGAAAAATTTATCCCAGATGAGACTTTAAAAAACGGAGTTTTGCTGGCTATATCTCTTTTGCTAAAGTGATTCATTTACGAAGTGGATCCAACATCATCGTACCAAGCTAGTGATTCGTTCATTCATTTTATTTATTATTTTTTGTATAACCGAATGTCCAGGTTAGTTTAGATGCATCTCGACAAATTTCGGGGCCCTAAAAGTAACGACTGGGTATAACCCCCAATAGTCCAAAGATTTGGCCCGGTCATTATTTTCAGGGCCCCGAAATTAGTCAAGATGAGCACAAACTTGCTCAGATATCCGGTTATAAAAAAAAAAAAACATCCCTGTATTTTTTTTCTATTTTTCACGAACATCATCGTTGTTTTCCCTGGATTTTTTTTATAAACTATTGTTTGGGTCTTTTTCAATTATTTTTCAATTTTGGTCTACATTTTTAAATTTTATACAGTCTTGCTATTGTCAGCCCATTAGGCTGACGATAAACACATTAGAAGACGAGAAAAATACGTATTTATGTGTATTTTATACACCCTTTAATACATATTCACATATTTACTATTGTCAGCCCATTAGGCTGATTTTAGAAAATTTCAATTTTTATAATACCCTTTCAATATGAATACTGCGCATTGGTGAATGATGAGTCACCTTGCAGCAAATCTGAATAAATTGCACTTTTGTCTGCTAAAAATAATGCAAAGGTACTTTACTATACACAGCTCGAGATGCCCTTTTACCCCATTAAAGGAAAAAGATCTTTTAACTCTATGAATTTGTCAACGACTCAATGGAAATAAATACTATGTAGAGTAGTATTTTCTTTTCTTTTCATTCCCCTCATGTCTTTGTTAATATAGTTTCTTTTTTACCTTCATTTTATCTCTTCATTGAGACACGTCTTGCAATTGCGGTGCCGATCTGCTTTCTTTTTAAAAAAAGGTAATTTCACGTTTAAATATAATGAAAATAAAAAATAATTTTTAAATTTTTTTTACATCGTTTAAAAGAATTTAATGAAATCTATCAAATAAGATCTATAATGGTAGGAAAATTATTTACATAAACACATGATTTTTTAGCTTGAAATTATCTTCATTTTCTAAAAGTTCCTTTTTTCAGAAACCGGAACACCCCCTGCGTTCTAGGCATTGATTATGCAGTTGTGTTTTTCTTTCTTGGCACGCACGTAGGAATGGTCGAGGTGAACACCACACTTTACCTTGTACTCCCTCCGTCCCAAATTCTTTGTCCGGTCCGCAAAACGAAGTGTTAAAAATAATACGATTTTTTCAAGAAAAAATTCAGAATTTTTTCACAAATTAAAAATACTCATAGATATCTAGTAAGTTGTTGAAAAACTTATGATTTTTTCTCGCAAAAATTGTATTATTTTTAACACTCCGTTTTGCGGACCGGACAAAGAATTTGGAACGAAGGGAGTAATATTTTTTTTAAAAAATCAGAAATTCATTTAATTAATAGCCAAACATGGCTCAAACAACGAATCCATCCAAGTACAATGAAATAGAAACATACAACAGACCATCACAGAAATAATAACAATGAAAATCGGTGACGAAGGGACAATGACAAAGCCGTCGCGACAACTAGAGACTAGACCTAAGCACGACTCAACGCCTCAAAAAGGTCAGGATACGAGGAACGAGCCATCTATCAGCGGCCTAGCCGCCCCGGCCTGAAACACGATCCCAAACAAAGATAAAAACACCAAACCGATGGAAACAAGAGCAAGCTACAAAATAGGAAACAGAAGCACAACCACCGTGGAAACTACCACTAATGCACGCCGGCCAAGGCCCCGTTCGAGAGAAGACCACCCGCCGACTGGATCTCAAACTAGACTAGTGGAGAACAAACATCTCCGGCAAGCCCCCGCTGACATGAGCAAGCTCCGGGTACGGAGGAGAAATCCGCTATTGGGCTACGACCTCTAGTTGAATAGGCCCACAACGCTGATGACTGTGAATCTCCCTTGCATAGATACTCCCCACGACTGAAAACAAGAACACCGGGCACCAGGGCCAAGCCCTGGCCCTTATCCGCCTACTTCGAAGCCAAGCACCGCAAGTATTATTCACCCACCAACCACTATCCACCAGATCCGAGAGAACCTCAAACTGGTAACAAAATCGAACTAGCGTTGTTCCCGTTCGACGCACAAAATGAATTCGACATTTTTTCCGTTGTCCCGTGCACCGGATGCTAACATTGTACATGTTCAATATACGGGACAATACTTTTTTTATCCCATTCCGTGCATTGAGCGGGCACATTACTAACCTCCGGTTCATGGTAAAACAGAAAATTGTTGAAGTCAGTCTTTGTATTGTTTCATGCATCACACAAGGACAACACTAGTATCTACTATAACTCTGTCTAACAAGGAATTTTTATTTTTTATTTTATAAAAATTCAATAAAAACAAAACAAATATAAGAAAAGGTAAAAAAATCAAATGTTGGCAATTTTTTCCATTTTTACTAACCTTTTTTTTTTTAACTTAAAGCTCCGTTTATTTTGATGTAAAATATTTTTTTTTCAAAAAGCAAATTTTAAACTTTTATTTCCGGTGTTGGTTAGCACAGAAAAATATTTTCTAAAACAATGATAGATTGCTGGTTTAAAAATATTTTAATCGAGTAAGCTCTCCCTCTCTCCCTCTCTCTCTCTCTCTCAATCTTATTTTGGATCTAATTTGATTTGGGAGAAAGGAATGGAGTACATGGTTTTGGAAAATGTCAAACCATTGGAGATAAAATAGAAAAATGACTTACGGCCAAAATTAGAGGAAACAATTTCACCCCGTTGGTGCAAAATATTTTACCTTGAAAATATTTCCTCATTTTTCTAGCCAAACAAAAAATGAGAAAAATATTTTACCACCAAACAAACAGAGCCAAAGTGTCAAGCGTACCAAAAAAGTAAAAAAGATTGATAATTCATGGTTCATCCACCTCCCCCGTTATCTCTCTCTCTCTCTCTCTCTCTCTCTCTCTCTCTCTCTCTCTCTCTCTCTCTCACGGGCCACGTCCTCCCTCTCCCTCTCTTTCTCTCCCCACATTTTTACAAATTAAAGGAAAACAAAAAAAATCTAGAAAATTAGGATTTGGATTTGGAGGCTTGAGAAGCAAAAACACATTTGCATAGAGTATGTGTTGATTGATGTGATTGGTTCTATGGCAAAGATGGAGTAAAGATTGTGAAACAATATATTCGAACTTAATTGTGTATATTATGTCACTTTATTAGAACTTTTACTCCAACAAACACACAGTTCTACATCTATCACAGTTTCCGACTTTTTTTTGATAACTTAATGCCCGAGCCAATTACACGCATTTCGACTAATCCTAGAGGCCCAATCCCACCGCCACTTACTCAATTAAAGCCAGAGGTAAGCTCTGTATGGACTGGCCCCAATAAAGTTAATAGCACACGAGACCTTAGGAGGAATCAAATCCCTAAGTCTCACGTCTTGGAAGCATGGGGGTTAATCACAATTTCAGACTTACACCAGAAACCCTACTGCATAACAATCTGGATAGACATGAATGATGAAAAAGAATGTGTACATTCTCCAATAGACTAAAGAATAATAATATGGTAAAATACAGACTTCAGCCCCAAACACAAATCCACTCTGAAGTTTTTTCCCTTTTTACATACCAATCTTATATGGTAAAAATACACATACGGATGCCAATTATCCTTGAGGTTCAGACTTGTGAAACTCATCTGCGTTATTGTGGAGTTGATATAAGCAAACAAATGTGAAAGAATTTGAATGGAATAAATCAACGCATCGACATGATTGACTACCAGAGACACAAGCATATTTAATAAGTTAAAAACCGAAAGTTTCAATTGAAGAGAGGGACTCGACTTATGGTTAGAGAAAGTTAGTGAGAATTAAGATGCCTCAGCAGATAGGATCTCGAGTTCGGCCCACCAGAGGGGAGACAGTCTGGGAGTTGCTGCTTCAGGTGAGATATCAATCACTTCTCTGAGTCTTGAAGTGACTTGTTTCATCGTTGGTCTCTTCCTCGGGTCCTGATGAATACAATCGTGGATTAACTCCCATATAATGTCGAGCTCGTTATTTTTGACCGACTCCAATGCCGGGTCGATCAGGTAGGTGATGCTCCGCTTGTCCTTCAAATATTCAGCAGCCTGAGAAAATCATAATAGCTTGTTTTGTGAAACTATCCAAGAAACTATAGACAGAACAACCAACCGATTCATCTGACACAGACAAAGGCGTAGTGAGAAGTTTTCATGGATTCCATCATCACTGATATGTGCCCAAGCATCAGGTTCGTCTAATTTTCATGTCAAGGGCTCGGGAGCGAATGTTAATATTCCTTTGAATGTAGATTCATTTGCTAGTGTAAATGCAGTTGATAAGGTGTCATAAAGCATTTCATGCAGAACAGTCCTATTTTCTGATGGAGGGAGTTAAAATTTCTTTGGTAAACTCAAATACATATGCTTCAAAGGCGAATGTCCCACTAAATTTTCAGACTCTGGCACCCTTACTCAAGTGTCCATTGTCCAACACGGATACTTTATACAATTACAAGAGTCCGCGTAAGATAGATGACACTATTTGATTCAAAACTTACCCAGCTCACAAGAGGTCCTTGTTCTTCGGAGTAAGGTAACTTCCCAGAAATGATTTCAAGCAACAATACTCCAAAACTGTACACATTAGTTTCAGGATCAGAAGAGGGACGCAGCTCAGAATGTTCTGATTCATTTTCCCCTGAGATTTTGGATTTTAAAGCAAGCTCTGCCCAGAAATCAATCTCCACAATCTGAGAAAGCAGAGCAAACTTGCAGTCAACAAATAGGTTGCGTGTATTCGAGTACAAAAAGGTTTGAGGCAGAAGTCACAGGAATACAATATGGGGCACAGAAAGAAGCATACTTTAGCAGCATTATCATCGGTCACAAAGATAGCACGTGAAACGAGATTGGAATGTGCAACTGGTGGATTCAGGTCATGCATGTACTGAAGACAGTACGCGGATCCCATAACTATCCTCATCCTGGCATTCCAGTCAAGATTTTCAACTTCTTTAACTGAAACGAAGACAGAAAAAAGATACCTGCATTCAGAAATGATGCCACAATTTAACTGGTACAACCAACGTAATGACTGTTTGAGTCTTGGATTTATGGAGGCATTTTTTAAAGGGGAAAAAAGGGAGGAGGAAAACATTGAAATGTTTTCGAGGGATGTGTTCATTGCGCCTTTCCCTGTTACAATACTTTCCCTCGACAAAACCCTCCACAAGTCCAAGATCCAAAACAACCTACGGCGTTTGGATCAAGGATTTGTGCAGTGATATAAGACGGGAAGTGAAAAAGGTAGACATATTACTGTGGTTTGCTTTTCATGTTGCCCTTCCTTGATTCAGAAATCCAAGATCCAAATACAGCCTAAAGATATGAGCGTCAAACAGTATTACCATGAAGATGCTCAAAGACACTTCCGTTCGGAACATACTCAAACACCATCATTCTAGTAAAAGGTTCATCCTCCTCACAGTATCCAATAAGATTAACAAAGTTCTTGTGGTTTACTCTTGAGAGTGTATCAATCTACAGTAACAAAGAAAATTAAAAACTTTCAAATATACAGAGGAGCCAATAGATCATTTAAAAACTACTGTCTGAAGCAGAAACAAGACTCAATGCATGATAAATTAGGGGCAGACCTTCTTCCTGTAAGCCAGTTCAGAGCGTTTTGTCCAGTCTTTGGTAGAAGATATTACAGTTGATGCAACAGCAATCTCAACTCCACTTGATAATATCCCCTTGTATACTATACAACCACCACGGTTATCGAGAATGTTGCTGAAATCCTCACAAGCATTTTCCAGCTCTTGTCGGTTTAGTTTGGGAACCCCTTTCATTTTTAGCAAAAAACATCAATCAGCCACTGAAGAAAATGGGAGTGGACCCCTCGCAAAACTAATGGTACTAAATTAATTTGGAGATTTCAAGAAATGATAATAGCATATTTTGAAAAGTTCCACAAAAAAGCTGCAACTTTCTGCAATTTCCATGTTCACTCCGACGGATTTGACTTCAATATTTGTGCACATAGTTTTTAGGGCCACAAACAAACCTTTACTTACTCGTTAAAGATTACTTACAGGCCTCATTATGTGATACCTAACTTCATGGGATGAGTAATCCCACCAAACTACTAGTGAGGGGATCCGATCACCAGTACCACATCCCCAGGATATTCTATACACCCTATTTTGTGACATGGGTGGTCCAACAAATTTATAATTCTTCCACCAATAGTTTCTCATACAAATGCCGAAAAATGAGGTCTCAATCCCATCCATGTCTATTTCGGCTAATCAAACAGACATCAGGCCTCAGTCAAGCTAGGCTGATAACCAGCTAAACCAGCATTTGTTTCTGTATTCACTATGAGATTTCTGCATGGTTCGTTTGCATTTGTTCAGCTCTGTCTATAGCCATTCATACAATGATTGGGGAACACAATGTGAAATTACCTGTAACAAATGCTTTCTGCAGCTGTCCACTCAGTCCAGTCTTCCAAGGACCAACAGTCGACACAGCACGTTTCCGACACACCAATAACATGGCCACCGCAACAATAAGCAACACAGAAACGCTTGCAATCAAAACAATATACTTCCACGTATTCCAAGAAGTTCCACCGGATGAAGGCTTTTGATTAATCGGAAGATTATTGGGATTCGATGCATTATGATTATGTTGGGGTGAAGGATCAGTAGAAGAACGTCCAGGTTGATGAAATTGACCTTTCTTGGCATTTGGTACAGCAGGGAAAGATCCGCTACTCCGGTTAGTTGGAAGACCAATGATCTGTTCAGGAAGGGACCCACCTATAGCTGCTGGGGCAGCATTGAGATTACTGGATTGTTGAAGTAGCCTTCGCCTCACAATAGTAACTAGGTTTTCTACATTTTGGACCACATGTGTCTCACCCGCACCTACTGAATGCAAGAAACAATGTCAACTCTTTTGAGTACATAAATCGATGTCACTGAGCAAAAGACTGGTAAATTGCTTTTACCTACCTGGTAGATTGTTGCAGCAACTATATGCAGGGGTGTGTAATGAATCCTTTCCAGATTTGAACCTTCAAGAAAGATCATTTAGTTGTCATCACAATAGTATAAGGTGAATTCCATACAGTGTCATCACAATAGTGTCAAGATCAACAACAAGATTTGGATGGGCGAAAGAAGATGATTCCATACCGTGTCAAAAAGTTGCGATAACGTTGTAGGATCACTTTTATTCGGATTCTGAAGGAATCTGTCCTCTTTAGCTGTTTCAAACTGCTCTGCCAGATGCTGCAGAGAAACACATTCAAAGTCATGAAAAGGAAACAATGATGAAATTCTTAGCATGTTGATGTCGTCAACTATTATCAACCATATAACATGACATTGCTGGTGAATTCCTATGTAATTGTACAAGGAAATTTGGTATGTTCATAGAAAAAGCAAATATGTTCTCAGTGAAAAAATCAAATAGTGAAAAAAAGAAAAAGAAAAACTAAACTAGTGAAAGTCATTTAAAAATACCTAGCGGTCATTTGTAAAAAAATCCTGTAGAAAAATATTGCTGGTCAATCTCCCCACAGTTGAACGTATAAACTTGGTATCACATGATTGTATTATATCAACTAAAAAACACGACAACAAGAGTCACTAAACCAAGCACAAAAATCATGACCCCACCCAAAAAAACACACAATGCATTCATGCTGTTTTTTGTAGTTGGGTGGCTCAAGCAGGGATGAGAAAAATATCAGAGTGGAGGAATGTAGAAACTTTGAAGCAGTAAATATATTCCCGGTGCTCCAATGATAATTCCAGTCCAAATGGGAATCTTAAAGTTTCATGGGTGCAAGCAAAATACTGCTCACATGATTTGGTGATTGATGAAAACCATATAACATGCCCAAGATATTAACATCAACAACATGATCTTCTTTTGACGTGCTCGTGGGTGTTCTTGTTTGAAATGATGACAGCCATGCATTTTCCTGACCAGTTCATCAAGTGGGTTCAGTTTTGCGTGTCCAGTGCTCGCTTTTCAGTGGCTTTAAATGGGAATCTTGAAGGTTATTTTAAGGGGGAAAGGGGTTTGAGACAAGGCGATCCGATGTCCCCTTATTTGTTTCTGATAGTTATGGAGGGCTTTTTCTATATTCTGCAAAAAAAAAGCTAGAGAGGGCCAGTTCACTTTCCATCCCAAATGTAAGGCTTTGCAAATTCATCACTTAGCTTTTGCTGATGACCTGTTTGTGCTCTGTGGGGCTGACCAGGTATCCTTTTCCACTGTTAAAGCAGCTTTACATGACTTCCACTCTTATTCTGGCCTTAGACCCAATCTTCAAAAGAGTGCTATCTTTTTTTTCTGCCATTGATAGTGCTCCTAAAGTCCAGTCGGGTGATATATTTCCCATCCCTGAGGGTATTCTCCCTGTGCGTTACTTGGGGGTCCATCTGATTTCTTCTTAACTTTCATACAATGATTGTGTTCAGCTTAAGGAAAAGATTCTTCAGAGAATTCAGAGTTGGTCAACAAAACTGCTATCATATGGTGGTAGGAATCAGTTAATTGGCTCAGTTTTGTGGAGCATGCAAGTATATTGGTGCTCCATCTTTATCCTTCCCTAGAAGATGTTAAAGGACATTGAGAGTTTGCTCAGGGCTTTCTTATGGTTTGGGGCCTCAAGCAGGGAGGTGCTAAAATTAAATGGGAATGGGTTTGTGCGCCAAAAGAAGAAGGGGGTTTGGGTTTCAAGCCTCTTATAGGATGGAATATGGCAACTATGACAAAGCAATTGTGGGCTCTCAGCAAGAAATCTGATTCCTTGTGGGTTAAGTGGGTTCATTCATATGTCATCAAATGAAAATGTCTTTGGCACATGAGATTACCACAAGATTCATCCTGGACCATCAGAAAACTATTCAAGCTCAGGGATCAAGTTCAACCCCTTATCAGGTATGTGGTTGGCAATGGAAGAAAAACTTTTCTTTGGTTGGACCACTGGCATACTGCAGGTCCTTTTTATAAGGTGTTTGGGGAGGGTACTGTAAGGAATGTTGGGAGTTCCCTCTTTGCAAAGTTTCATCAATCATTCATAATGAGGATTGGCATTGGCCTAGGCAACGTAATAGGGCTATAAAGCAGATCATGGGGAGTACTCCCCATACCTTGAGGCCTAACATCTCAATTGAGGATTCTGTAGTTTGGGTTCCTGCTTCTAATGGTATATATTCTGTCAAATCTGCTTGGGAGGCTCTGAGAACTCCCAATCCACAGGTGCCTTGGGCTTCAATTGTTTGGTTCAAACAAAACATACGCAGATGGGCTTTCATTATGTGGCTAGTATGTTGGGGCAGGCTTTCAACTAAGGATAGACTCCTATCCTGGAGATTGGTAGTGGATCCTATGTGTGTACTGTGGGGTAGTGTGGCTGAGTCTCATGGGCACTTATTCTTCACTTGTTCATTCTCATCCCAAATTTGGTCAAGAGTCCTTGAAAAATTTGGAGTTCGTCGGTGTCCAGTAGAGTGGGATCAGGAGATAACCTGGGCAATCCATCATCTGAAGAAAAAGGGTTTTCCTTCAGCGCTGTACAAACTAGCCATGGCTGGTTCTGTGTATCACATATGGAAGGCTAGGAATGAGTGCATTTTTGGCAACAAACACCCTAATCTTAAAGGCACTATGGAGCAGCTTGTTCATGATGTTCGAGATAGAGTCTGTTCTTGGAAAAAAGTGGGCAGCAATATTGTTAATCGAGTCCTTCGTAAAGCCTGGAATATTACTGGAAGTTTTTTGCTTTGAGCTGTTTGTATAGCCCAGTTTTTTGTTTGTTTGGGTCTGTTTTTTGTGATGTAGTCAGGGGTATGCCCCTTTGTTTCCTTGTGTATCTTGTCTCCTTTTTGGTAATAAAAATCTCTTTTATCAAAAAAAAAAAACAAGGAAGAAGTTCAAATGGACAAGAAATCACTTACCAATAACCAAATTTTCTATTTACGCAGCCAATCCGAGTGTTCATAGTGAATGATAGTCTTTCATCAAACTCCAATTTAGAGAGAAGATTGAGCTTCCTCAGCTCTAGAGGAATTTCCCCTTCAAAACTATTGTTACAAATCAACCTGGAGTATCATATACAGTTTAGTTGCGGCACATAAAATTTCCAGCCTATAGCATAAAAGTCCAACATACATAAACAATGGAAGAGAACCTATCGATAAACAAATAGACAGACAATGAACTCACAAACATTTCAGCGACTGCAGTCTTCCGAATTCTGCTGGAATAGTTCCACTCAAACTGTTATTTCTCAAGTCCAATACCTCCAGCTTTGTGAGCCCTCCAATCTCTTTTGGAATGGCACCGGAAAAATGGTTGTTGTAAAGTACACTGTTAACACGGGCATATGACACCGAATCAACAAAACACATAAGATCCACAATGTGAACACGCATAATTAAAAGCAGTGCATGTAGACCCCGATCTTATGCATCACCCCAGGAATGCATATCAAGCAACATAGGGAATGCATAAACGTCGCTCGCTACAGATTTCAAATGAGACAATACAGACACAAAACTTGATTCTGTTATTCTATGTTATATCCGAGCAACCTAACAAAAAAGAACAAATTTATAAGGTGCTCGTGCCACTGCAGTAAGAATATATAGGATTGGCGGCATTAGAGTAGTTAGTTATGCTTAAGGAATAGGATTTGAAATGGTTTAACATTTCCAACCGAAAAAGGATCACGAACTCCATAAACATATTCCTAGGTATGAGATCAAATTTTGCTAAATATGCACAAATCTTTGAGGAAAATGAAACCAACTGTAACATGATAAGTGGTATGTGCCAAAAAGAGAGATCCGGTGTGGAAAAAGCCAATACACAAAAGTAGGGGATAGCAATCAATCACCACATCAACTTTGTTTTGCATGCAGAAGATTAGGCCACCTTGATGAAAGCTAAAACCAAATATGCACAAGCCCATGCAATACTCTCGAGAAGTTAATACTGACCCATACAAGAAGATCACGATAGAAACAAAGAAATTTGAAAAATAGTTTACAAAATCCTTTCAGGGCAGAGAAGTTTCATAAGATGACTTAGTTATGCAAATGGCGTACCTTGTCCACTAATATGAAAACTAGTATGAGAAGCGATTATTTCACATCAACTCGGAGATACTCTATTAGTCTTATGATCCAACAAGATGGAATAACAAAGTGATGATCAAGAGGACTGCAGTAATGATGGAGTGAATAATATGTTAAGGACTTTAGGTCGAAAACACTATTTATGTATGCAGAATCGGAGTAGTTGACGATGAAGATAACAAAGTTAACAACAGAATATAGAAAGGTCATGCATGGGAGAAGGGAGCATAGGTCAAGTGGCCCCACTTGACCCCACTGACATTGGAATTTCTCCATTCATCAATGGAAAATTTTGCTCTGTTTTAGAAATTTGACCCTACAACAGTGAGAAATTGCTCCAAGCATGAAACAATCGCACTAAGATCACAGAATTGCCTCTTTTAACACTATGGTTTTGCTAACCACCACCCAATAAAGATTGAAAATACACAAATTCCACAGATAATCAACACACATTCATAGATTTTCACGCACTTCCAAAGACATTGCATGTTTTTTCACTTTAACTACTGCCCTAAAGACAATAGCTAGCATCTTTCCATTCCAAATACATAATAATTATTTTATTTGAAGAAACAAAAGGACCTGATATTGTTCTAGGTACTACTCCACTTATTGAAAATTCTGACTCCACCCCTGAGGTCGCACACGTTTAAACTCTTAAGGACCTATATTGAGGTCCCAAGGATCATGTCTGCCTAAACCAAAGTCTAATTAGCAGTCAATCGTATATCTTTATCCACGCCATATTGGTAGTCCAAGAACAACGGGTACGGACATAGACAAGGAGACGGATATAGACACAGGAAACCATAATTCTAAGTAAATGGTGACTGGAGGGCGACACGGCAAAATTTTTGTATTTATATGAGGATGGATGTGTAGTTACTATTCATATGGACATTCCATTCCGAATTACCAAAACTAATAGTATCATCACAATTCTTATTGTTTCCTTTTTAAATATTGCAAGTTGGATGAGGATTTTATTTTACCATAATAAATTTATCCATATATTCTTCCTCATATTTTTGGAATATTAGACCACGTTCAGCATAAGCTCTCGATATTATACATTGACCCTTGTCATGTTTCCATCCATGTTCAAATAGAGACTCAGCGACCCTGACTTAAAAATAAATAAATTTATTGGACACGCCAAGTGGCATCTCCCATACAGGTCCCTGGTGTGTCGTATCCCTGGAGTGTCGGACACGGATGAGGGATGCAGTTAGGAGTGTCGATACTACATAATTGGTAGTTATTATAACTTTTGTTAACTCCCATATTTGGTCTTCAACCGGGGTAGGCCAAATTATGACTTTGTCTGCATGAATATTATTACGGGTCAAGTTATACATCACAATCTATACAGTTGGTACTTTACCATTAGCTTGATAGGCATATGTCACTGAGTTTTATGGTGATTTCTGGGTAAGCAAGCTTACATGTATCTTACGTAAGATAGCTTCCCAAGGTCTGTAGCCAGTTCCCCTTCCAAAGAAAGTCCGTTAAGATCCCTACAAATCAGATTGGATAAATACATTAGAACTTAGATTGATTCATTAGAATGACACTGAATCCCCAAAATAAAACCTCATTGGGATATCTCAACTTAGACATGCTACAGATTCTACTAACTACATAAGACTCTGGCCACAATCAAAGATAGAACACATTTAATTACATTAAAAAACCCCAAAACATATAAATGTATGGAATTTGGAAAATTGCAACGAATTTTAAAAGGGACTTACAGCTTTTCCACTTTACCATTGACACAATATACCCCTGACCACAGGCATGGGTCATTATCAATACGGTTCCAGTTTGCAAAAGCACCATATGGGTCATAATAAACTCTTGCACGGAACTCCAACAATGCCAATCCTGCACTTCCATTCCAATTACAATCAGCAAAATGAACACAGCTCAATCATTAAGTTTGAGGTAACAATGCAATTCTCCATAAATTACCTTCAGAATTGAGTGACCAACACCCTCGAGTTCCAAAAATAAGAATCAATATCGCTAAACACGATAAATGGACTCCATTAGTGTTCCATCTAAACCCCATTGCTCGGCAAACAACATACGGCACTAGAGGCGGCGGCAGAGGATTACAGATATCGGAGCAGTTGTCGGATTCAAATATATCTTCTACAAATATGTATATCCAAATTTAAACTAGGAAGCTAATTTTACAAACAAGAAAAAAATTCAGCCACCCTCATAAACCCAATGACCATACCGGGGTCCCTCATCTCCTGGATTTTTAAAAAATTTAGGTTATAATACAATAAAAACTCTGTTTTCGCTCATAATCTCATATACCCAGACCAAGAAATCGTCTCTTGTGGTCGAACAAAGCTGAAATTCAACAAAAGAAAGGACAAAGAGAATTCAACAAGTTAACAAACCGGGCCAAACAAGGGTATTTCACAAGTAAAATTAACAAAAGAATAGGATAACAAAGTGAATGGGAGAATACCCACATTGTAAGCAATCTAAGGAAAGCAAAAAGTGAGAGAGAGAGAGAGAGAGAGAGAGAGAGAGAGAGATTACCAGAAGAAAGGGGGCAAAAGGGCAGTCAATGGAACAATAAATTGCTCAGCTGTCGTTGTAGACGGTTGGTGGTGGGGTGATTTCATCAATTGGGAAATTCTGTAAACGAAAGGAAGGATTGATGAAAATGCAAGCGAAGCAAAGGTCGGGGTCGGGGTCGGGGTCGGAGACGATGATGACGGGCGGGAAAATAACATGGTTAAAGAGAAAAAAATAATTAATTTCTCTTATTCTGTATTGCCCTTTTCGAGAAATTCTTGGCTGATGTCGAGCACGCATCTCGACTGTCTAAACGTGTTTTGAACCGTTTGGACTTGAGAGGGTACTTTGGTAATTTTACATTTAAAAATTATTCAAACAGATCTAAACCGTCAAAAATACATTTGGACAACCGAGATGGTACTCGGCACCAGCTGTCCGCTGCCCACCCGGCACTGAAGATTTTCTCGCCCTTTTCAGGATGATCTCAGAGGAGGAACAAAAGCCCCTGTTCATTGATTTTCTCTCTCTAAAATTGTTCGAGTTTCTCTCATAACAACTCCTGCACCAGGGCCGCCACTCGACCCGACAAGCTGTGTTTATACGTACATGTGTTTGTTTTCGGTAATTTTTTTTTCCCCTTTCGGCGATCTCAATTTCGTTTTGGTTGGTGGACTTTTTGGTGTTTTGGTTTGGCGATTAACCTTATCCGGTAATGGTAGCCACGGGTGCGGATTGGGTGTGGGTCTATATCCTAAGGACATCTTTACTATACTTTTTAAATTTCAGACTAAATTACCTCTTAAAAGGTCACTTTATTATTATATCTAGTCACTTTTAAAATACATACTGAATCAAACACTCTATTTTAATTTATGACCTATTAAGTATTACGGAGTATTTCCTTCTTCTTCCAATATAATATTAAAACACTATTTTTTTTATTTCTTCTCAAAAGTAATGCTCTATAGCGCCTATATTTTTGCAATGGCTATATTTTAAAAGCATTCATATCATCATCAACAAATTTAAGTAAAATTATAACTTAAAAAGTACTCCCTCCGTCCCATTTTCATTGTCCATTATTCCTTTTTCACTTTTTTGTCTCTTGCTTATATCTTTCAATCTATAATATTTTTCATGATTTTGACATCTTTGTATTATAGAACAAATTACTTTGCCGAGTCATATTTTGCTCCATTCGATTCAAATTATTGATCCCATATGAACAAATGTTTAATTTTTGGATCAAAACATCAAGTACTTTTGTACATAATTTTTCAACAGATGTTTTATTACTTTCGTACATAATTTTTGGATAAAAACATCAAGTACTTTAGTACTTTTGTTTTTAGTGCTTGAGAAGGAAGTCTTGCCAGAGCTGTGTGAGACGAACACATTAAAAAACAATAAATTATTTGGTTAAGCCTATGAACAGTTGTTCTTTACAAGAGTTGAAGAACTGTAGCATTTGTTTTCTTAACCGAGCAACAAGAGAGGCTGATCATACACTATATTTTTTTCCCTTATACTTGTTATTATAGTTTTACAGGAGAAGAAACGAGCCTAATGCAAATGCTCTAAGTAGATACTCTAAGTGATCTTTCTAATGCTCTCCAAATTGGAAACTTATTATGGATTCGACTTCTCTACGATTGGATTGTGTAGAAGATTCCTTGCAATCTTATCTCGTTTCTCTATATCCGTAATTAATAGTTTAGATTTTAAATAAATTATTTGTGAAAATAAAATGTTTTTTTGCAAAAGTCTTTCAACATTTAGGGCACATAAGATGAAAAGAGCTTTTGCATCTGTAGCTGCTTCTCCTTTGGACAATTGAGATTATGCTGATTATTCTCTGTCGTCCAAATGTAAACCGCAGAGAAGTCATTTTCAATTATTAATTGCTCTGAAAAAGTGTGACGTGATGCTCTATAAACCTTCTTACAACCTCGAATACCTGGCACTCACACCAATACATGGAGAAGAAAGTGCTTTTAGCACCGAGGTGGTAGCCCAATTGGTGGGAGTCACCACCTCTCTTTAACAACTGCGTAGGTTCGAGTCCCGAGAGGCACATGTGTGCATGTACTCGGTGGTGCCATTAATAGGCTTTGATTCGAACCCGTAGTTGGACCGAAGAGGGAGATTTCTCGCCGCTGCGCACTAGGTGGTGCTATGGTGACGGCCTGTCCTCCTGGACGGTAGTTATGGTTTGAACCGGACATTCCACAGGCGGGTCGGGAGCCCCTATGTTCACGCCCAGGGAAGAGTTACTACGCTGGTCGCCCCCTCCCACCCTTTTAGTTATCAAAAAAAAAAAAATTTTTATCACCCCTCCAAATTTCTAAATCCTGGGGCCCATGGAATTCACTATAGTGGCTATTTTTCATTCAGATAATCATGCAATTACAAATCCAACACTATACTCCTGTATAGAGGTGTCGAATACTTCGTGTTGTGCCACCCGCCAGCCTAGCACATTTATTTTCGTGTCCACCATGCTTAGTGTTGTACCGGCCTATTTAATAATTGTATCGTCTTTCTATGCCGTGCTATTTTAGAATTTTCTTAATTCAGCTCGATTTACCATAACACGCGCCGTGTCATATACCCTACTCTTTGCCCGTGCACAATTGTACCTTGTGAAGCTAAAAAATACTTCTAAAACAGATACCCTCACTTTTTAAAATAAATAAAAAATGTCAACTATTTACAATTAAAATTAACGCATTTAATTAAAAAGATACAAAACATTTTATGGATAATTAAACTTTGAAATACAATACAATTTACAATGAATGAAGTTTAAATAATAAATGCATCACTATAGCTTGAATGCATCTCAATTAAGTTGGCACCTACTCTTATCAATCATTTGCATTTCTTAAAACCCAAAAGAAAAAAATACAAAGTGAATACAATACTTCCCACTAATCATAGGTCATTTTCACTCATTACATTTTGAGTTTTGAAGTCCAAGACATGCATCTTCCTAATCCTTTAGAATTGAGAACCACTTCTAGTGAAGTTGGTAACTCATCTCCCTCCTCTAGTGGTGACCAAGGTTCAAGTCTCACGAGGGGGCGGGATTTTAGGGGCTAAGGCTATGGATAGCCTATGGACCCCCATGTGCTAACTCTAATACCTCCACTAACCCTCGCTAATGGATACAATATTGAAAAAAAAAAAATGTTTTAGAGTTTCTTACTAGTATTTAAAAAATAATAATCATGACACGTGTTGTACTATTGTGCCTTTACCTGTTCTGTGCCCGTGTCATGGGCTCCAAAACACTGGCCCAACCCAAGTCACTTTAGTTTTCGTATCGTGCCGTTCCGACCCATAGCGTGCTGGAGCTAAACGTGTATGTGTCGTGCTTGTGTCAGCCTGGTCCGTTCGACACCTCTAGTTTGAAGTTTCCCAAGCTTATTACTTTGGATTTTTGTTATTTCATTTGGATGTACATATCATAGAATATTTGTTGGGAATAGAAAGTGTTAAAGAATGAACCATGTCAAGAACAATATACTGGTGATAAACTTCAAATTAGAAAGGTGCCTAAAATCAGCAAAATCATACTCCCTTTGTTCATAAATAAATGTTCGGACTGCAAACCTAGACCTCTAAAAATATGTATTTTTCGTTAAAAAAATTAATTTTTTTTCACAAATCAATGCCTTGGTTTGGAATACTTTTTGAAAAGTATTTTTCAAAAGATTCCCACTACTTCCAATCATTTCTTTCTCTATCTCTCTCTACTTATTACCCCTATTACTCTCATAAAATCTTTTTCAAAAAATTAATAAACCAAACAAAGCACAATACTTAAATATCAATGAGTTCTTTCAAGTGGTGAAAAAAGTTTAAATTTTTTAACGAAAAAAATGCATGTCTGTTAAGGCCTAGGTTTGCGAGTCAAACATTTATTTAGGGACAAAGGGAGTATAAGAGATTGCTCCATAACTTTCTTTTCATATGAACACAAATCACAAGGAAAAAGCTAACACAAGCTGCAACAGATAAAAAAGAAAAAACGTGTCAGCAATCATGTGAATGGACAATAAGGCCCAAAAGGAATGAGCAAAAACCAAAATGCTAAGAATACAACAATTTAAACATAACAATTCAAACACAATCTCTCACATACATGTGAGACTCATACGTACTAGTTTGTGTGGATCCCAGATGCATGTGAGAGATTGTATTTGGTGTTGTGTAAGGCTGTTCAACGGATGAACTGAACCTCTCAATTCACAATGTTTCTATTTCTCTATTGGAGGTTATGGATGATGTTGAGTAATTTGAACAAAATTTCACAGGTAATAAAGTAATGGACCACGAGGCCCTGCTGCCCCTTAGGGACAACAGGGCATGCTGTGCATCGAGGTGACACCATTTTGCGTTGAAAATGGGGAAATGGGAGATTACAAAGCTTGATCCTCGTTTTGCCATAGCTAATAACACCAGAATGAGTTAAAATGCTCTATGTTTCCTCAATTTGGAAACACGTAACCCACCAGCTATCTAGTGTGAACACACCACTTGCCTTCTCTTCTTTTTGCTTATTCACCTACACTGTTTATGCTTTTTATTATTATTATTATTATTATTATTATTATTATCAACCTACACTGTTTATGTTTAACCTTTACTATTTTAATAATACCCCTAAAAATGAATTTGGGTTGCTTTTATCCCAGATTCACAAATTTATCTATCACTCATGAAATTCAAAGCGTTCACGAAGACAAAATCCAAAATGCAAAATACAAAAAAATGAATGTATTAAACACTAGTTTCATATCTATATATAATGTTCAAATTCTATTATGTTTAATGGTATTGATATTCCCCATCTTTTTACATTTCATTAAATGTGAGATTTTACGAAGAAATAAAGTTTAAAAAAAATGGGAAGTTTTTTTTTTCTCTTGATAAATGTCTGGCATACTCCTAAGGAAATGTAAATGGGGTACCGCTAAACAACATATGGCCGGGTGAGGTAAGTCCTATTAACACCAAGCATTCGCGCTCCTAGCAAGAATCGAACTCTCACCTTCCATATGAAAAAAGTGAGGAAGTGTCATTAGGTTACAAACTAAACCCGATAGCATGATATCTACATAATAAGCGAGAAAGGTTTTTGAATCTTATCTCTCTATAAATCCTAACCAATGATTTGCACCGTAAATCCTATGGCTCTCCCTCCCTCTCTCTCTCAAACAATATTAATTGCACAATTG
Source organism: Rhododendron kiyosumense (assembly GCA_019656275.1). Lineage (NCBI taxonomy): Eukaryota > Viridiplantae > Streptophyta > Magnoliopsida > Ericales > Ericaceae > Rhododendron > Rhododendron kiyosumense. The sequence goes on along the minus strand of BPLS01000218.1, from coordinate 1,169,568 downwards.
CCACTAATTAGATTTCACATTGTGTTGTGCCTTCAGGCATGGGCAAACTCTAGTATATATATATTGAGCGAGGGAGAGAGATGTGGTCAAGGGAGCTAGAGAAGCTGGGAAAGCATAGAGAAGTGAAGTGGAATGTTCTCATTCATTATACTCCCTCCGTCCTTAAATAAGTGTCCGGCGCCCAAAATTAGACCTTACAAAAGATGCATATTTTTTATTAAAAAATTTAATTTTTTTCACAATCTAATTGAACTCATTGCTATCTAATGATATGTGAAAAAAATTTGATTTTTTTGACGAAACAAATGTATCTTTTTAAAGGTCTAAGTTTGCGCGTCAGACACTTATTTAGGGATGGAGAGAGTATACATTAGTACTGGAGTATTTTCTAGCGCCCAAACAAACTGAGGTAGGTGAATTGGTGTGCACTTTTCATGCAAGGAACGGTACCGTTTAAGGCACAACACACCCTGCTGTCCCTAAGGGGCAGTAGGCCCCCAAATCCTAAAGTAATAAACATGTATTTTATGTTTTATGTTGAAATGTTAATAACCTTCTCAATTTTTTTTGGTACATTAGAATCTAAATCAAGTTCATGTTTTAGTGTAGCACCAAGTTTGAGTGTTACTGACGTCTAATAGTTTATCTTTAGGCATTAGGGTTGATGAATGTAACTTAATCCTAAGTAATGTTGGTTTAGACTTGTTTGAAATTGTAGCGGACTTGATTGGACTTGAAATTTGGAACTTTATTTTTTAATTTTTTGGTGTATATAAAAATTATAAATTGCATGCTCAAATTAGCTGAAATCGCCCAAACCGCATCCAAACTGAACCAACCCAACAACGCCACAAACGGTTGATGGATGGAGAAAACAATAATCCGCCGTGAGCGGATTGGATTGGGAACCGGACCGATCTACATGAAACCAATCTGCAAGTAGTCCTAGACTGTTGTGCTTGGATTGCTATGTATACTCCTTCTGTTCATTTTTAAGTGTCTTGCTTCATAACTCCAATTTATTAAAAAGACATCATTATATCTTTCACATCAACTTTTTCCTTCACTTTTTCTATTTACCCATCATCATTGCACTTTTATTCACTAACTTTTCAAAATGGAATTTACTTTTAGGGACAAAATAGATAATGCACCAACTTTTACCTCACTAACTTTACAAAATGGAAACTTATTAAGGGACAACCCAAAATGAAATACTGGACTCTGAATAAGGGACGGAGGGAGTAACACTTTTGGAGGAAAAAACAACAGTTTCATAACTAAAAATATATACTACAGCATTTCCATAACTGAAAATGATACGACAGCAGCTCCAAAGCATAAATGCAAAGTGCAAATTGTGCAATTTAATAAAACATAAATCCATTGTTGCTTAGGGGAGGGGGAAAAAAACCATAGCAACTTTGTTGGCGGAAAAATGCACACCAACTGAAATAAAAAACAACAACAGTTCAATGAATCCCGACTTCCCCATTTTTTGATTCGTCTTCTAGTTTCTTTGCTCAAACATCAATCCAAAGACCGAAAAGTAGCAAAATTGTATACGAAGCTTAAAAAGGCTATGAAACATACACCAAAAACTTTTAAGGAACAAAAATGTAAACGATAGGAAATTGCATAAATTGTACTCCTTCCATCCCTTTTTTTAGAGTCCAGTATTTCATTTTGGACTGTCTCTAGATAAGTGTCTATCTTGTAAAATTAGTAGGTAAAAGTTGGTGCATTTTCTATTTTGTCCCTGAAAGTAGATTCCATTTTAAAAAATTAGTGAATAAAAGTATAATGATGATGTCTCTATAGAGGGTAAGTGGGGAAAGTTGAGATAAAAGTTGATGTGAAATGTGTAATGATGATGTCTCTTTAATAAGTTGGAATTACGAATCAGGATACTTAAAAAGGGACGGAGGAAGTAGCTTGTTTCGATGGCATAAAGAATTGAGTCTACTATCAAATTTTGTGCACAAATAAAAACATCACAAATACTAAGGGGACTGATGAGTTCCATAGCGACCCTGAACCGACGGCCGACTCCGAATCCTGTTTTTGTTTGGAATTTGATGAAATAAGTTTGTTGCACACAATAGGCAAGTAATAGTATATATGGTGAAATGTGAAAACTTACTTACATATTGCAACATTCACGTTTATTTATAAGTCTCTGTAAGTAATACATAAATTGGACAAGATGTTTAGCACGGAGATTCGAATATTGAAAGTTTATGTTCTACAAAATTGAAAAATATGGAGATTTAGATACACCTTTTAGTATTCTTTTTCAAACTAACTATAGCGAGTAGTAATTCCTTAAGTTCAACTCCACTCTTTTAACGATAAGTATAAAACTCTTTAAACAAGATTTTGGATCCATGCGGCCGAGCCTTACACCAAAATAAGAACAGGCACATCCGTGATAAAGCATTTTAGCCCATCAAAGCACATTTTGGTTGTGGGTCTAGAAAATTTTTGGGTAATGAATGAGGAGAAAAAATAGGGTAATATTTGGGGATATGAGTAATGAGTGGAGAGAGATAGAGAGAGAAATGAGATTCATGATTGGATATAGGGGTAATGAGTGGAGAGAGAAATGAAAGTAATGATTGAAAACATAGGTAATGAGTGATTTGGGTTTCTAAATTTTTCAAACCCACAACCGAACAAGGGCTTAAGGATTCAGGAAACAATGATTTGCCTTTAACTATTGTGATGTATTATAATTTGTACTCTTAAATTAGGAAGCATAAGATACTTTCAATTCCCAATTTATCCATTAAACTCAAAAGCAATCCAACACAAATCATCCCAGCAACCGTGAAAAGTATATCATCCCAGAAAGAAACTCTTCCTCTAACACAACTCAGGTCAAAAGCATACTATGCATTTACACTCAGAAAGCCCCATCCCAGCAGTCGAGAAAAGTATATCATCCCAGAAAGAAACTCTTCCTCTAACACAACTCAGGTCAAAAGCATACTACGCATTTACACTCAGAAGGCCCTCCAACACAAGATCATCCCAATAGCCGAGAAAAGTATATCATCCTAGAAAGAAACTCTTCCTCTGACACAACTCGGGACAAAAGCATACTACGCATTTACACTCAGAAAGCGTAGGGCAACGTTAACTCACTCACTCACAACCAAAACCACCTGTTTCCCAACATTACGACCAGAGAGAATCGCAACAAGAGCCTTTGGTGCATTCTGTATTCCTTCAGCTATGTCTTCCACATACGGAATTTTTTTCTTCTCATATGAGGGGCAGGACCATGTCACACAGTCATGATACTTTGGGTACACGGGGTAGTAATTGGAAACCATGAATCGTTTTGTGAGGAGCAGTGTTCTAAAAGGCGCTAGGTGCTAGTCAGGCAGTGTCACGCCCTCGATTTTCAACATAAATAAATAATCCATTTCAATAAAAGATCCTTGCTTAACATAAATATTACCCAAAAGAGTTCCCAACAGGTTGACTTTACAAACGAGTCCCCAAGTTTAAATAATTACAACTTTGGTACTACGGCCCAAATCTACTTAAATACAAGTATGAACTTGTTTAAGATATTACATAGTTTATAATCAAGAGGAATTTAAATACAATTAGTTACAAACCCATCTTTGTCAAAAGAAAGCCAATACAAGATGTGTAAGTAACAAAAATGGAATTAGCTCCCAAAAGTCTTCATGCCTAAGCACATGAATGCATGCAGTCTATTGTCCAGCATTTTGTCCTGAAAGAAAGATTAGGTTAAGCTACACTAGCCAAGTAGGAAAATCTTTACCAATTTTATATGTAAATATAATGAAATGTGCAAGTAAGATGAAAATGAGAGGTACCGCTCAATCGATGGATAGATATTCCAACATTCAATATGATCATCCTAATACATGCCAATAGCATGATATACTCCGAGTTCATATGATGCCAAACAACTCAAGTTATCTCGACACGACTCACTATCGCCAACCTCTCTTCCTCGGTATTTCCACCCCTTACGTTACCGTATAACACCAAGAGAATTACCGTGTTACCACATCTTGCGTCATAGTGATCCCTAATGACTCGGGTCACCATATTGCCACCCCTTGCATTACGAGACCATCTAAGTCTTCGTATTACCACCCCTTGCGTTACAAGACTTCCTAAATCAACTTCTGACACAAACAACTATTTTCTTATTTGATATACAAGCTATGACCTTCCCAAGACCACAATCATAAATGAAATATATCACGCCCCAAATCCGAGAGCATGACCGGCCGTGTACCATGAAGCAATCATGGGACACGAAGCCTAATTAAAAATAATATTTTAACAACTTGAAACAAATAAAAGAAAAACTGGATATTTTATTAAAATAAAATGTTCGACACCAAACCAATATTTTTCTTAAGTAAAAGACAATATCTCATATTTTCCAATCTCCAAACTCAACAATGAACTGCCAATTAATAAAAGTGCGGAAGCTAATAAATAAAAGTGCAGAAACTGTTTGACAATAGAAAATAAATAAAAATGCAGACGCCCTAGAGGTCCAAACACAAGGTCCCGACAACGCCGCAGAGTCCACTATAATGCTCCATGAACTAACCTGAAAAATAATATGGAATAAATCCGTCAGCTGACGCGCTCAGTGAGTAGTTAAGCATGCTAAGGGTATAATAAAAAGTGGCATACTTTTGAACGAACGATAATGATGGTTCCAAAGAAGTGGTTTCAAGATTAATAAGGGAGATAGATAGTTCAACGAATATTATCAACAAAACAAATATTGAACGAAGGGATCAACAGCTCAACAAATAATATCCATAAGATGAATAATGGATTAACGAATAGCAACAACAATAATCAAATCACCACAATAATTATACCAAGCAATAAGTCTAAGAATATCCGAACGATGAACGATGAACAACGATAACAAAAGTCTAAACCGAAGTGGGAACCATATCTTCCAATTACCAAGTACGAAATATCAACTGCCAAATATTTTCTCAGGGCTTAGCCCGTTGGATCCAACACCGTACTTAGAGTCACCACAGGATGGCGCCTGGGACCTTTTCCCTAAGCCGATTCGGAATAGGGTCACAGGGTATTCCACAAGTCTTTTCCCTATCCGTTGAGCACTAGAGTCACAGGGTATTTCACAAGTCTTTTCTCTAGCGGCCAAAGTCACCACGATATTTCACGGGTCTTTCCCTTGGACTTTAATAAATATAAACATAATCCATGGTCCCAAACACATAAGAACAACGGTGAACCGGAGTCACCTGACCGGCCAGGACTATTCCCCGTGTCGTTGCAGAGTCACAATAATATCATGGAGTCAATGAATCGACGACAATAAAAGTAAGGGCAATCGATCAATCACAAATATTCTCAATTAACCTTGTATGCCAAAGGGTACGTCAATTCTCAATAATTATGAGAGCAACGAATAAGAATAATTATCATTAGATCACAACCAATAACGAATTGTCAAGAATCGATAGGCTCAAGAGGATTCCAAGAAAGGGATCACATGCTTAACCACTCACCTTAAATTCGAAAGGATGCAACCAAATGCGACGCCGTTGAAAACAATCCACTAGTCTGTATTTTGCAAATAAAAGAAACACATAGAATTATGAGTGCTTGAATGATCCCCTACGCTGTAACTAGTTAATGTTTAACGAGTATATATATTACTCCCGGATTTGGGGCGTGACAAAATATGTTACGACGTGCCATCTATATCACAAATATTTCACAAACGTTCATAAATAATCAATCTTTCACAAATTGCATCTTATTGACATTTTAACCAAGTAAACTATTGTTCGATCCTTACTAACGAAAGGCCAACGGATCAAGAATAACATTCACTAATCATAGAAAGTCATAACGATAGAACAAGAGTCTTAGGAGTAGCTAACGGATGTTAGTAGACCGACACAACCCCACTCTAACAGTCATAACTTTTTGTATACTTAGATTCTTGAAGTGATTTTGGTGGCAATAAAAAGCTAACTTCAAGACCTTAGAATTGATATAAAGTTTGTATGAATTAGACATCAAACGAGGAAGTTATGATCGTTTGAAGTTGGGTTGAAACCCAGAAGACGAGCAGAATTTCCAGAGAGGGAATGAGTATTGATACCCCTTATTTGGGTATCAATACCTGGCTGTAGATTTCCAAAAAAAGAAGGGGCATCCACGCAATTCTGAGGTGGTTTTCGGCAGTTTTGACAGACTTTCAAAGCACTAAAGGAGGACGATCAAAGCACAATCCATGCACCAAATCAAGATATATACGCATAAAAGAAGTTCCTACCTTGAGCCGAAGAGCAAAATCCAAGAGATTCGAACAAGCCCTAGCTCCAAGCTTCTTGAAATCAACCAAGATCTTCTCTCCAAGCTACACCTAACACGATACAAGCCTGGGGTTGCGTACTAGAGGTGAAAACAAGATGGATCCTTGAGGTTTTTAAGGTATATGGTGGAGTTTCAAGTGAGAGAGCAAGAGAGAATGGTAGAGAGAGAGAGAGAGAGAGAGAGAGGCGTGAGATGAGAGAAATATAAGGGGATAAAATCATCTCGTACAACCACACACACACACACACTATTTATACTACCTCAAAAGCAAATAACACTCTTACTCCCTTTAATTCCCATTCTTTCTATTTAAGCCTCAATTTAATCATCTACCACGTAAATCATATTTTCCCAATTTGGCATTCAATAAGCATTTTCAATAATTAGAAATATACAAGTCTCTACATTCTATCTCCCTTAAAGAACTTTTGTCCCGAAATTTAAGCAAAGCAACGAAGACACCTAATCAAGAATCCTAATCTCAAAGGCAGCGCCTACCACACAAAGCTTCGTATCCACCAGCTTTCGTGTCCACAACAATAGAAAACTCTGTAATACTGTAGTTAACTGGCATAACTCTTATCGAAACAATCACCAAGTTCCAACATTAACACATATCAGACCACGATGTCATAGAACTCGCATGAATTGTAATCATGTTGTTTTCCAATTCCGGTCTTATAACTCTTATCCACTCATTTCACTTTCTATTGATCAATTCCTATTTCCTAGACCGTGTCCAAACTTGTGGTAGAATTTCATACGTTGTAACTCAACAACCTCGCCAAATAAGACATAATCAACAAGTTGTAATGATCTTCAACACTAACTCAAGACAAGCTCCCTCGAAATGGCAAATGCTAACTCGACGTTAACGTGTCTGACACGATAAAGTCTGAACAAAATGATGATCAAAAGTTTCCAACTTACAATTTCCCAAGCATGAGAGTAGTGTCCTAGGTCATTAAGTAGTTTTGACGAATATCTAGCCTTATTGAAGATTCAAGCCTATTTATCATTAAACCATAAGCTGAAACAGAACATGGAGTTGGGATAAAAGGTTCCAATTATCACATAGTGTTACCTCTGATTAAAAGGTTCGACTCACCCATACAAACACCTTTAAACACACGTACGCCTTCCATCCTAGCATCAAATCTATCCTCTAACCAAGTTTCTTCTTTTCTCCAGGTTTCCCTTATAAGTCTAGTATAAAATTACTGTCATAAACCCTTCACAATATGCATATCATAGCACGATTACCAAACATGCATTCATACCAAATAAAAGTCGACAATAAGGCTGGTATCGACATTTCAAACGATCCCAAGTGCCAAACCCAGTTCAATGTTCACAGTTTCTCATCTGAATACTTCACTTTTCCTAGTTCTTTTCATAAACCATGAACATTCACATTTGACGTTAATAGCTTGTAATCAAGGTGTAAATAATGATCTCATTTCACAATTTGAATCAAAAGACACATATTCACGACCATTGCATTTCCACCCCTTGTGTTGCACTAAACATTACCCATCTGTTGGGCCTCTGCATTACGACCCATTGCGTTGCAGTCACATTCACATTCCAATTCTTAACTACAGCCTCTCAAATCACACTAGTCTAGCAGTTTTACCATTTGACATTTTCTCAAATCAATACAAAAACAAAGCATGCCAACGAAACTATTTCATGGAGTAACACAAGTAAATAATCTATTCGTTACAATTTCAACAAAGATACACAATTCCACATCTTTCACATAGGAAATCAACCTTTGTTCCATATCTCTTTTTACCACCTAACGGATCCCCTTCATGATATCACCACCCGTTAATGGTCTAACTTGCCAATACCTATAAAGACCTTTTGTAGGTGGATGAAAACAATTGGTATTTAGAATAGCACTAGATTGCAACGGCTCCTCATGCTTCTTCACCGAAACCCTAGTTCGTTGTCGGAACCCTAATCTGCAAAACAAACAAGGGGTGAGCACACATTTGCCTCTCGTAGCAAAGGCCCTCCGATGCCTAAATTAGTATCACGTACTAGAGAAATCCCTAATTATCAGTAGGAGAACAATATTAATACAACGTATTGTGTACCTTTTACCTTTAGGTTTACCTCGTATTTATAGATTCATAGATGCTTGCTACCCAAGCATCCCTATTGCCCTAAGATTCCTATCTCGTATAGGAACCCAAGATATTTTGGATTCTTGTTCCCTTATCAGTTCATTACCTTAGTCCTTTTTAGGACACTTTTTCATAACTGGCAGAACATCCCATTCTCGTTGGATATCTTTCCCAGATCCTACATTCTCGGGATCTCATTCCTTAATGGATTACCACTATTTCTGGACCGTTCCAGAGTGTTTCTTGCACCTGAGGCGGCTTTCCCCAAATTTCTCCTCTTATTCAGCCTTCTCATTGCTGAACAGGCTATTTGGACCAATGACTTCACATGTCACTGGTTTTTTTATCTAACCTTTGGACCAATAACTTCTCATGTTCACTGGTCCAAGGCCCTGCACAGGCTTCCTGGACCAGTGACTTCTCTTGTAGTCACTGGTCCATATCGCCGACCACCGTATTGCACGGCGACTGTCCCTATCATATCTATACCATTGTGCCATGAATTCTTTCCCTGTTCGGCCTAAGCAATCCATCTAGTCTAATGACTTCACATGTCACTGGTCCTTTTCAACTACTTAGACCAACAACTTCTCATATCTTTTGTCCTTATCTACCGAATAGGCTACTTGGACCCATGCCTTCACATGTCACTGGTCCTGTATCGCCGTTCACTGCCTTGCATGGCAGTTTATCTTATCTTACTTACTCCGTGGTCCCATGTACCACTTGCTCGGGCCCTACTTGGGCTTGTTCGGGAATACCTCCCTATAATTGCTCCCCGGCTTTACTCGTTATTTTCTCTTAAATGACGAGCAAAGCTCTCAAGATCCGAGCAAGTTCATTTTGCTCCTACACCTTTTTTCCCAAAATTGGTGCAACTTTCATCATTAGTCTAGGAAAAACCTCTCATCTTTTGAACTGGATAGGCTTTTCCTGCCCTTACTTTTACATGTGGCACTTTTCATATTACCTGTACTCTTGCTAAATTTGTTCGTACTTAGCAATAACTCCATTTTATTTCATATTTTTGCAATTTCTCGATATTCGATCATTGCTTTAGCCCAAAGTTTTCTCATACTTTAGCAAATTCCTAGCAATACTTTCAGGAGTACTCATACTCATCCCAATTCTAGGCCAAACATGGCCGTTTCAGGCATTTATTCAATGCCAAGATCTAAGTGCATCAGGATTTGATTTAAATCTCATTCGTTGCTGGCATCAGAGCAATGTTTGTTGCTCGGGCCCCAAACTTCTTCATGCTTGGGCCTTTGTCTGATAATCTTCGCTTGTCATGATTCAAGCAATGTTTGTTGCTCAGGCCTCAAACCTTTCCATACTGGGTTCTACTTTTGATATTCTTCATTGTCATAGTTCAGGTTTATTCGTACCTATTTTCAATTTAGCTCATTGTCACCCAAGTTTTCGTGCTTGGTATATTCAAGTTCGATCATAATCAAATTCCGGCACCGTTCATGGTTATGGCCTAAGTTTACTCATACTTAGCCAAACTTTGAGTTTGATCGTACTCAATCGGATTGTGGGATTTTCAAGGCCTAAGTTTATTCATACTTAGCCAATTTGGAGTTCGATAAACGAATATTTCTGACGAATGCTCTTTGCTCCCCAGCATGGAGAACAAGTATCCTTAGCTTGTTCTTGCTAGGACCAAACACATACAATATACATGCTTCTTAAGTTTCTCATACCTAGTATTGTTGTGCTTACATGCACACACCTTAGTTTCGTGTGTTTATTCATACACATCTAAGCATTCGTACTTAGTTGGGTTTGTGTGTCTTTTCGTACACCACAACTGTACTCAATCCTTACCAAATTTGTAACACCCCTAATTTTGGGAACTTTAAATAAATATTTTTATTGAAAACTTAAATAGAGTCTGGCTCATTATTACATCATACCTCTCATGAGAGTACTTTTATTACACAAAGGAAGGGAAACTAAGGTTCCAAACAACAGCTCCGCCTGCCCCTCCATTCTTGCTAGCTCTTCAGCTCCGAAAGCCTCCAAGGTGTACAGCTCATCTTGATCATCTACAAAGTCTGACACATTATACGAAAGTCTCTCCTAGTATAATATGTCAAGGTCACCAAAGGTAACACCATGAGCTACAGGAGTTCAATAGAATAATCCATACCTACCAACCTTTAACTTACAAACAATAGATCATAAAATTAACGATTTTCACATAGTACATGCTTATTTAACAAAACAGTTAACAATGATACATACACATTCACTATTCAAATGTTCGTTGGTGTCTGTGATATCTGTATTTTCCCTACGTGACTCATCGTAGACCGTGTCTTATTTTCATTTACCAAATCAACATTTCCAAAAATACTTTTTAAACATGTTACCAATGAAGCTACCATGTCCAGCTCCATTGACAACACACACACAATGGGCCACCAAGTCTGGCCACATTGCAGTTTCCAAATCCATACATACAATGGGCTACCACGTTCGGCCACGTTGCAGTTTTCATAATTCACACAGCGGGCTATCACGTCCGGCCACATTGTGGTTTTTCTTGGCTCCTCTCCATGAATAACCAAGACACACCTCCAATGAGACTACCACGTCCGGTCCCATTGGCAATACACACCACACAATGAGCTACCACGTCCAGCTACATTGCGGTTTCAAAACACGTCTTTTCATTAACCACACTCTAGGTGTCATGTTTCTAAGTTTTTCAATTTCTGTGTCTCGTTTACATGCATAGACTCCGCGGCATGACTTTTCACGTAAGTACATATAAATCATTAATTGTAATCTTGAAACTAAACTAGCAAGATCATTCAGCTCTATATTACTTATTATGCTCATATTATCATGTAGTCATGCTTAGACATTTAGCATACGATATAAAGCATAGTGTCACATGGACGGACACCTTTGGAGTGGATACCAATTATGCTTTATTACACATCAAACAAGTAATCCAAATAATCACGTATACATGCTCATAACCATCCTAAGATCAAAATATGAATACTTTTGATCAAGTTTATATTTTAAAAATCCATTCTTTCTTCCTTTTAGGGAAGTTCAAAACAACATATGTTTTTCCGGAAAATAAAGTCGATATATTCAACATACTCCCCTTCCATTTCAAAACTTTAATAAACACCTTTCAAGTTCTCATGCATTTCCACATATAGACAATATACACATTTTTATATTTAGAGATAGTAAGTATGAGAGAATCTACGTATACTTAGAGTAAATAAGTAGATGTATTCCACTTATACTTAGAGATAGTGAGTAAGGATAAACTACATGATCATATTTCCTTTCGAAAAATAAGTCTACTAGTTATTTTCTTTCATGCATTTAGAATAATACAAGCAATATACACATTTCTATTATACTTAGAATTAAGGAGTAAGGACAATCTATCGTTCTTCTTGGCGGTAGGGCGGCTATGGAAAAGTAAGTCGACTATCGAATGGAGTGACTTCCTACGGTGAGCTTCCGGTAGTTTTGAAAGACAAAGGTTTCTCTCGAAACTAGTTATTGGCTAAACTACTAAACTTTTTGGATCGAGAAGGTGGTCGAGTGGTGGTTTAGTGGTGGCCTTGGATGAATTTCTTGAAGAACCCAAGAACAAAGGAAGAACTTCAAGAACACAAGAATTCTAGAGAGAGAAGTTGAAAGGTTGAAGGTGTGAGTTGAATGGCATGAGGGGGGGGTGCTATTTATAGCAAAAATCTTGGCTCCCTCTCCTTCTCTTTGGTCGTCCCTCTCTCTCTCTTTTTCTCTCATGGATTTGCTCAATTGTATTGTCACATCTCACATTTTATCATGGCATAGCCTTGCCTCACTTGTCATTTCCAACTTTTGGTCAACATCTAGGTTATCATGAAGGATTTTGGCCTTGTTTTGTCCTAGAAGGGTTTACTTGCAAGGAAGAAGAAAATGATTGGCTAGGTTTATGTTTAGAGAAGCCTAGAAATGAGTTGTAAAGTAGTTCTAGGCTTGAGTGTAAGTTGGTTTAATAGGTAGGTAGCTTGTGAAAGTGTCCAAAACACAAGCACACACCTCACTCTATCTCTCTCTCTCTCTCTCTCTCTCTCTCTCTCTCGGCCTCTCTCTCCTCTCTCTCTCTCTCTTTCTTGCACCATGTGTGTGTGTATATATATATATGTGTGTGTGTGTGTGTGTGAGACTAAGTATGTTTAGGTCTAAATAACCTTATAAGTCTAGGGAAAGTGTAATGATTATGGTTAAGGCTCTCAATGACAAGAATGTTATCCAATGGTCAAAACATTTCCTAGAAAGTATATTTATGTATCTAGTCATGATTATGGGTAGGCTATTATGTAAATATGCCTAGAAAAATCTAGGAAAGACTACTTATAGGTCAATAATAGATTCAAGGCTATTACTTATGGAAGAAAAGATATGATGAAGAATCATGGCCTTCTTGATGTGACAATACATAATCATGGTTGTTTGGAAGAACAAACTTGGTCTTGATCTTGATCTTGATTAGACAAGTCCATGGTAGCACTATTTTTAGACAATAAGAAGTCATATTTCTATTATCCAAAGGATAAGAATTACCCTACAAACTATTATTCAATGGGTAAAGAGGTAATGATGAGAAAAGATATTCTTAGAAGAAACAATGATGAGCAATAAAGTCTTGACGTGACTAGACATGTAAGTATAATGATTACTTCCCCAGGTCTAAAAGGTTTATAAGGTTCAAAGAAGGTGGAAAAGGTTCATCTAGGGTTAGGAGAATGTAACTAGGTTGAATTGATAATTAGGTTTCTCTAACTAATCGGTTAGAAGCTAATTATACTTGTCAAGTAGGATTTCTAACCAAGAAATATATTTTTACAGATTTTATTTAACTTGCTAGGAAAATATACAAGTGCTTCTACAAGCATACTTGTCTTTAGAAAATGACTAAATTGTCCGGGAAGAAAAGATATAATTTTATAAGTTTCAAATCTAATTATGACGAATTATTAGAAATTAAAAAGAAATTTTAAAAGAAATTTCCAAGTAATTAAAAAAATTCAAATATTTAACGAAATTTTTAATACTTTTCTTGTATTGTGTTATGTTAGCTCCAACAGATACCACCGAGTGGACCAACAAGATCAGAAGTTGAGCTCCAACATGACTCAACTCGTGTCCTTGAGAGGATGACTCGTTCAACACCACATATTGTAGTTGAGTCCCAGCCCTTACCACCTCGCAATGTAGAAATACAAAGTGAGGCAGCTGCAATTAGCAGTGCTGGTAAGATGTTAAAGCTCCATTGATGAGGATATTTTAAGTTTATTTTTTTTCCGTTGAATAACTAAATAATACTATTATGCCATTAAAGTAGCTCCTAATAGACACGAATGTGGCATATCACGCGGACTAGAACTCCAAAGACTTGTTGAAAACAAAGGGAAACTACTTGTTCCCATCCCACTAGAGTATTGTGCTCCGGTGGGGACTTACACTTCTAAATTGGTCTCTAAGATTGGTGTTGAGGTTCGTCCACAAGTAGAAGACCTAAGTGTTAAAAGTTGGAAGGCTGTGGATGAGGGTAGTAAGGCACCTTTGCTTCAATCCCTAAAGGTACTTGCAATACCTATTTATTTTTGTAACTGATAGTACATAGTTAATGATTATTGCAAAATCTTTTTATAGGATCAGTTTGACTTTGAAGGAGATCCAATTGATGTCAACAAGGCAATAACGTCAAGATGTGGGCGAAGATTGAGTGATTACATCCACAGGTTGTATGAGAAATTTAAAAAGCTTAAAGCAACCAAAGGGGAAGCGTATGCAAGAAGTCACCCACCTCTTTAAATTGCCATGGAGCAATGGACTCGTTTGATTGAAAAGAAGTGGACAAACAAAGATTGGCTGGTAACCAAAACTTTTACCATTCAATATTGTACTTGTTTCAATGTTTGGGCACTCATGATAGTTAAAGAACACTCTAAAACTTGAATCAAGTATTAGTCCTTAAGAGTTGACCATGGAGTGACTATGCACTTAGACTTGGATAACATGCCACAATATTTTGTAGTTGATCTTCAAGAAAAACTGTCATGTTAGCTTTGGCTGGTTTGCCATGTTGTAGCTTGGTTTGTACTACTTTTCTTTTACGTGTATGTTCATGTCCTCATTTGGTTCCTACCATTTAAGCATGAGCTCATTTCTATGTTTCAAGTATTGAGTTTTCTTATTTTTGTTGGTTGTTGGTCCTTGTAGCTTTGATCAGAGAAAAATATAGAAAATAGACGCAGTAACAAGACAAGGCACAGATGCGGGACGAAGTCTCTAGTAGTTAGAGTACATGAACATGTGTGTTTTTTTGTTTCTCTCTTTACGTTTGATAAGCTCATTGGCATGCTAAATTAACCACTTGAATATGAAATAACATCTTAGGCTCTAAAAAATGAGGGTCACCTGCCTAAATTGCCGGAGTTATATAAATCCACTCATTATAATGACGACACGGGGAAGTGGATTGCTCTAAAATGCCAGCCTAACTATGTACATATGTCAAGTAATTTTTGTGGATAGAAAATCAGCATTTCAATTTACTTATGTTGTTTCAATTCATAAAAAATGGCAGGAGGAAATGGTCCGAGTAGATGCTGCACTTATTAAGAAGGTGCTACCACATTAACAGGGGAGCAGATGTCCGTCACGGTGCTGAAACAATGACTAGGTTATGTGAAAGGACTTGGCTTGAGGCCTTCGTCATCTATTAGGACCACATCTGAAACTACCCTGAAAGCATTTGGCTTGGCCTCCTCTGCCACGACCCATGAATATGTGTCATGCCTTGAGATGAAATAGAGGCACAAAATGACACCATTGAGAAACTTTTGGAGGCAAATAGGCAGCAGCAGAAGATAAATTCTAGCATGATGGAGTTTCTCATTGAAAAAGGGTACACTGGACATGTTAGGAGTGCTGAAACATCATCTAATGATTGACTGGTTAGTAGAATTCATTTATCCTTTTCAAACTCATTTCAATGAACTCATATATAAGTAATGGAATGGTTGATTGATTTAGTGTGGTTGATTGACAGATTTGGTGCAATTTTTTGTTTTACATATTCATGCAATTAGTGAATTTAGTTGAACTTCCAAGAAGTGTCAGGATTGAGATGTTTTTTGTCCATGTCTGCACTTTGTAACTTGTTAAAGCTATCTAGTTTTTCAGATTGGTATGTTGGTTGTTCTAGTTTCTGTTTTTATAGTTTCTGCTTTTATAGTTCTGCTTTTCTAGATTGGTATGTTGGCTCTACCAACCTGGTTTATGCTTTTCCTCATGTTTGCTATTATAGTTTTTGCTTTTCCAGATTGGTATGTTGGCTCTACCAACATGGTTTTCTCTTTTTTCTTGGATTTGACCAATGGTGAGATAAGTATGAGTGGCAAAATAGTTGTAGACACCCCAATCTGGGCCTCCGAATAATCTTTAAGTTCCCCGATGATGAAATAAGGAAAAATATACCCTCAAGGCTTGGATTGTTGCTCCTTTGCTACTCCTTCTCTAAACCTCAAGAAAACACCTTCCCAAACATGTACGGTGGCGGCCGGTTCAATTGCAAAGAGAAAAACACCTTTGCTTGGTCAAAAACAACTTTTTTCATGACACACCGATGGTAAAATGGGCACACATTTCAATGTATAAAACTTCTTTAAGTAAACCCAATTAGGTTAGAAAGAGGACTCGACAAGCTTTCCAACGCCTCGAAAAATGCCTAAATCCGAGTTCGGGAGTGTCCGGGGCGCCCCCGCGAAGTTTGGTGTACTGTGCTGACACACAATACCGCGCGGCGTTTCAAAACGTTGCGCGGCATTTCATAAACGTAGTGCGGCATTTCAAGAAATTTCAAAAAAATCACTCCGCCGCACGAGATTTCAATATACAGCACGGCATTTCTCCTTATGTCGCGCGGCGTTTTGGGAAAAAGTTCTGACAGTAGCAAAAAGTTGTCAGCCACGCCTACAGATCCACTATTTTGGCCCAGAAGCCACCTCCCCTCTTTGTAATGCTCATCCTTGGCTCTCTTGCCTATAAATACACCCCCTTCTAGTTGAGAAGCACCCCTTGAACTCCAAGGAAAGTTACTTTGCCATTTTCTAGATTCTCACTCTCTCTCTCTAAAAAGACCCCCTCTTGATTCTCTCTCTACAACTTCTTACACCCATTACAATATACATCTCTCTCTCTCTCTACACTCATTTGCTCACAAGTCTCTCAAAACTCAATCCAAATCAACATTCACTCTCCATTTTCAAGCACATTCAAGTTTCGATCAAAGGAGTTTTCAAGTCCAAATCAACTTTCATTCCTCCATCTTCAAGCACATCCAAGCTTCGATCAAAAAGTATAAACATATTCCTTGGGCTAAGCTACGTTTAGCTTTGAGGGGAGCCGATCGAGGCCCTTCTCAGTCTTTCTATACTGAGTTTGGGTCTCAAACAAGCTTTATATTTAAAAAGCACAAAAAAAAATTAGTTTCTTTACAGGATACGCTATAGGTGTTAATACGAAACTAGAAATTTGGAGGGAGGCATTAGAGTCAAAGGGTTTCCGAATAAGTAGGAGTAAAACTGAGTATATGGTGTGCAAGTTTAGTGGTACTAGCAGTGCGCACGAAGAAAGAGTGATGATCCAAAACCAGGAGATATCTAAGAGTGCTCATTTTAAATACTTAGGATCAATCATTAGTAGGGATGGAGAGATTGCCGAGGATGTGACTCATAGGATTCAAGTGGGGTGGCTCAAGTGGAGGAGTGCTATTGGTGTACTGTGTGACAAGAGGGTACCCATAAAATTGAAGGGAAAATTTTATGGAACTGCCATCAGACCAACGATGCTTTACGAGACAGAATGTTGGCTTATTAATAAACAACAGGTGACCAAGATGAGTGTAGCAGAAATGAGAATGTTGAGGTGGATGTGTGGTAAGACTAGAAGAGATAGGATTAGAAATGAAACGATTTGGGAGATGGTAGGTGTAGCACCCATAGAAGAGAAGTTGAGAGAAAATATGCTAAGATGGTTTGGGCATGTCTACCGTAGACCAGGAGATGCAATAGTCAAGAGAGTAGATATGATAGTTTTGGGTAGCAATGCTACGGGGAGGGGTAGACCTAAATTGACTTTAGATTCTGTGGTACGCAACGATATGAGTAGAGTAGGTTTGTGTGCACAAATGGCTCTTGACAGAGCTCAATGGTAAAAAAGGATTCATGTAGCCGACCCCAAGTGATTGGGACTTAAGGCTCGGTTTGGTTTGGTTTGGTTACAGGATACGCTATATCGTGCGGCGTTTTATAACTTCGCACGGCGTAGTGTATTACGCTGTGCGATATTTTATTTCTTTTACATATTCCTTCTTATGTTGTAACGACCCTGATTTTTGGTCGTTAAAAATTTCGTTAAGTATTTGAATTTTATTGCAATTGCTTTTAATTTCCTTGAGATTTGTCAAAATTACGTTTTTGCCCCTTGAAATTTGAATTCTTTGCGCTTTAGTCCGCTTAGTAAGCCTAACTAGTTTTTAACCATTCGATTGGATAAACTAAGCTAGGAAGTTACCTAGTTACTTTTGCCTAACTGCAAAATGACCATTTTGCCTCTCGTAGACCCTTTGAACCTTTTGAACCCTAGACTAAGAATTTGGATATTCTTTTTCTTTTAATTATTTTGGATATATTCTTTGTCCATTGGACAATAGATGTTAGGGAAACTATTATCCATTGGATAATAGAAACCCCATTTGTTTATGTTAAATGTCTACTTTATTAAAGTACTATGAATAGTAAAAAGTAACTTTTTGATTACTTTTTGATTACTTTAAAGTACTTTTTGGATTATTTTAATGTTTAATCTCCCTAGCAACTATTATCCATTGGATAATAAAAGTTAGGGTGGTTATTATCCATTGGGTAAAAGGTTCATCTTTCAACTTAGTACATGGGTTGATTAATTTAATATTTTCTTTTTAACCCCATGTGCCAAAGTACCAATTATTTTAAAATAAAAGTTGCCAAGTCACTATTGTCCATTGGACAATAGAAGTTAGGGGATTTATTACCCAATGGATAAAAGGGTTAATCTTTCACCAAGTACAAGGATTTTAGTAAACTAATCTTTTTCAAAAATCCCATGGGATGATATACAATATTTTATTGGAGGATTTTAATACCTAAGATTTCTTAGGTACTCTTTTATTATTCTTTATTGGGGTTTTTGATCCTCTTAGATACATAAGTACTTATGTATATATTAAGTTAGTACTTGATTGTTTATCTATTGGGCTAAGTACCATGTGCTCAATTTAGGGTTTAATGGAGAATCCTAGCCCTTTAAGTCTATGTTGATCTTTAGTACAAAAATACCATTGTTTAATTGTTTCTTGCACATGTGTATATATATATAAGTACTTGGTGATTTCTTATTGATTAGTTTAAGGGGAAAATCTAGTCTTTTAAATCTCCTTGATCTCTTGGTACAAGATTTCCTTTTGTTTATTATTTTCTTGAACTTTGCATGCATACACATATATATATATACCTTGAGAGAGAGAGGGCCGGTTGGGAGAGAGAGAGAGAGAGAGAGAGAGAGAGAGAGAGAGAGAGAGGAAGGAAGGAGGGAAGATTGGATGTACCTCCCTTGATCTTTTTGATCTTTCAAATCCTTGGTGTATCTAACTCCCCATTAAACTCCATTGTATTCCTTTGACACCTTGCACTTGTTTAAACTATTAGATCTTGTACCCATATCTTTCTTGCCCACCAAGGATCCATCCTAGCCATCCAATTGATCCAAGATCAAATCTTGGTACAAAGTAGCCATGCAACCCTAGGATTTTTCCTTGATTTGTGCTTAAAAGTTGGATTTGATTTTGGACACCTTGCAAACTCCTTGACCCTTGGATCATGTACCATTATCATCTTAACCATCCAATTGATCCAAGAATATCACCAAGGTACAAAAAATAGCCTTACAAGTCTAGGATTAGTTTTGATCTTTCAAGATTCATTGCCAAGTGTCAAGGTGGGACTTAGAGAGAGAGAGAGAAGAGAGGCCAAGCTCTTGCCTATAAATAGAAGGCCATTCTCATGCTTTGAACTCACACCTCAAGCAATAGCTCTTCCTTCTCTCTAGAAACCATTTTCTGTTTTTCTGGGCAGCCACTGTCCCGTCCGAAAATCCCCAGTTTTCTCCTGTTTAGAGTAGTTTTTAGGACCAACTTCCTTCTGGAAAGTTGTAGAGCACTTCGAAACCTTGAAGTTAGGATCAAGAATCACCCCAATCGGTTAAGAAATGACCCAGATATTGTCATCCGAAGTTCAGTTAAATTTCTGGATTTCCTTTTCTGGACAGCTTACTGTCCTCTCCTTTATCGCCATTTTTCTCCAACCTAGGTTCGTTTCTAGGATTAACTTTCTTCTCGAGAGTTGTAGAGGGTTTAGAGATCTTCGTTCTCGACCCAAGAACGACTCTATTCGGCCAAAGATTGACCGAGTTACTGCCGTCCGAAGTTCGGTCCAGATTCGGAAGTTTCACCGCCCGTAGGAAATTCCACCTAGCTTACTCGGCCCCGACTAGTTTCGGATCAAGGTAGTGATCCTTACCTACTTTTCCAAGTATAAAGTAGTTTTCACTCTAATTCTATGTATTGTGTAAATCGTATGTTTGATTCAAAGATACTTTGATCGTTGATAAGGTTATTATCTTTTAAAGTTGGAAATGCATGAAGTATGTTTGTTTATGATGATTCAAGCATGCTAGCTAGTGAGTAGTTGGATAATCTTGTTGGAATAGTCGTATGGAATGCATGTTGGTATGTAAAGTTACGCCGCGGAGTCTTGGCATGTAAACGAAACACGAGAACCGAGAAAGTAGAAACGTAACACCTAGGGTGTGGATAATGATGAGATGTGTTTTGAAACCACGATGTGGCCGGACTTGGTAGCCCGTCGTGTGGATTGTGAAAACCGCAACGTGGCCGGACTTGGTAGCCCGTTGTGTGAATGAAAACCGTAATGTGGCCGGACTTGGTAGCCCATTACGTGGGTTGTGAAAACCACAAAGTGGCCGGACTTGGTAGCCCTTTGTGAAGATTGCCAATCGGGCCGGACGTGGTAGCCTTGTTGGTAATATGGCTTGGTTATCCGTGGAGAGGAGCCAATGCAAATTTTGTGTGCCAATGGGAACCTGGTGCGGCGGAACCATTGTGAGGATACTCGGGAACCCGGAACGGCGGAACCGAGGTTGGGTGTGTATGGCTTGGTTATCCGCGGTACGGAGCCAATGCAAACGATTTTGAAAGAAGGTTTTATAATTGGTAAATGATTGACACGGTCTACGACGAGTCGCGTAGAAGAAACAAAGAGAAACTTGGACACCAACGTTAGATCGAGAATGTGGAATGTTTTATCGTTATTAGTTTGATTACTATGATCGTTTGTTTGTAAGTTATGGGTTAGTGGGTATGGGGTTACTCTACTGAGCGTTGTAGCTCACGGTGTTGCCTTGTGGTGACCCTGGCATATTATATTGGTGGCGACGCCGATATAATGTGTCAGACCTTGTAGGTAATCGAGACGAACAGTTCACCGTGGAAGCTTTTGGAGCAGAGGAGCTTGCTAGGATGGAGAAGCAAGAGAAGCTGTAGATAGGAAACCCTAGTTATTTCTCTCTGTTGTAATATTGAACTCCTGTGGGGGTTTTTGTTGTAATAAGAGCAGTGACTCTCTTTATTTTCTGAAATAAAATGTCATTTTAACGTACCCAAATTTTGGGGGCGTTACATATGTTATTTGGTTTAGTCTGTTTATTACTTCTCTGTGCGGGTACATTTCAGAATCAAGTTTCATGTTAAAAGTCTTCTTTTTGATTTTATTAAATCTTTTAACACTTCAAAAAACTTTTTAACATTGTTTTACATGATGAGATGAACAAAATGATCTTATAAATCATTTTTCAGAGATTCAAAAAAAAAAATATAAAAAAGCTATTTTGTGGATCTACATTTATTTTATCATGTAAAAACGAACCGATTCTGGAATGCGTTAACAGGTGCATCGCACGGCGTTTTAGTTACACCGTGCGATGCATCCGGTCCATCGCACGGTGTTTCACTTGATATTGATAGACTGCCGTAATGCTGTTATTTCATTTTTCGTACATTGCTCATCCATTTCATACTATACAGTTCGCACCACAAGCACGCCAATGTGTTATATTAAACCCCATGTTCCTTTCCCGTACATGTTTTAATCAAAGTTAAGTTTTTCGAACGATATTAAATCCCCCATTAAAAATGCTAAGTAGAGACCTGTCTTTACCGGGCAAGCGGGGTACTTTTCAACAAAACCTTCCCCACTCATAACGTGGCTCCTGAACCCAAAATCTCAACGTTTTCGCTAGACCAAAAGTGTTTCTTTTCAAATCAAGTTCTCGGTTTCTTGGATCATCCATCTCAAAAATCCGGGTGGCGACTCTTTTCGGGCCTGCGCGCCGGGCGAGGAGCCCACAATAGTTTTGGTGTTGCTTTTTATTATTTGTCTGTTGAATGTTACTTAACGTGTAATTCGCTCGTAGTAGATTTCTCATTCAAATGCTGACACTTTGTCCCCCAAGTCACCAATGCCCAAAATCCACATCCTAGGTTAATCATTGCTTCACATCACTTCTCTGAGCCTTACCCTCTTGTTAATGAGATTGACTAGCTCTGTCTTGCAATCATGGATCACTTAATCCAGTTTGCTTACCCATCCTTATCTGGTTACAGTAAGTTCACAATTTCCTTTACCATGTCCTTTACCATGAAGCGATTTTACAGAGAGGAGATCTCATTTACGCTAGGTGATGCCATCCCCTTGACTTATCCAGATTGTAAGTTCATTCTGAAGAGTGAGGTCTATGATCTAATTCTAAAATAATGACACTTTTTGACTCTGTCCATTGGTTTTTGGGGGTGCCCAATGGTTGTTTCTGTTTTGGTGTCTGACATGAACATGACACCTCGGAAGTGTCCGTGCTGCTTAGATCACTACTTATCCCAAGATTCTAAGTTGTTTGGAGCGGTGTGTAATGCCGGTGGTGGGAGGTGAAAACAAATATAGGACCACAACGCTTTTATCTGCAGATTGTGGTTCTTATGTGTTTTCTCCAGTTGGGGTTTACAATAAGGATGAATCGCTAGTTAAAGATTTTGGCCTGCTAGATTGCACCGCTGGGGCTAGCACTAGGAATGGAATCATTTGCAAGAAATTAGTAGCCTACTATCTTCTCCTAGAATTTCAAGTGTTTTTTCCTTGATTAATAATTGAATGTTGCTTTCTAGAGACTAGAGAGAGATGTGTCTTATGTTTTATCCTTGAGTGGCGCAATTTCAATCGTTTCAAAGCTGGAACGATGTAGCTATTAGTTTTTTCACATGGTTAATTAGGATTTTGTATCATTTTCTGGCTCTGAATCTTGTTTTCCACCAACTGCATAATATTCATGGTACTCAAAAAATTAGTAGCAAGCTAGCAGCATAAGTTTGGAGAGGGGCCAAAAAATGCATACCAATCTCTCCAGCATAGTATATCTACACTGGTTTCAGTTTTGATGATGACTAAGCTTAGTCAATTTTTTATATGTCTCTAAGTTGTCATTTTCCCTAACTTGAAGCATCTTATATGTATTGAAAATGCTAATACAAAGTTTGTTGAGAAGCATTTATGTTTTTCATGAGCATCTTATATGTGTTGAACATTTGCTGCTTAGTTTCCTTTGTATATGGTATATCGACGTAGTGATGTCAAGTTCCGTCAATTAAGCGTAAAGCAGTATCAGTTTTCTTTATTTGGAATGATGGAACTTCTCATAATATGGTGCTTCTCATTTGGAAAAAAAATGATGTCGTTTGATCAAGTGTTCTTAGTGTCACTGAAAATTGAATGCTTTAATAGGGACTTGGAATTTGCTGATGAACCTTAGCATGAACAGGTAATCAGTAAATGAATTTCTCTTGGCTAAGTTTGGACTGGGTTTGGAACTTACCTTGGGGACTCACTTATCCGGTGTCCAATTTCCTTTCTAATCAAGGGATTAAGCAATGCTGGAATATTTTTTGGCACAACATCTAGTGACTGAAACATTGTGGGCTGAACCTTTTGTCACACGCTATGCAAGCCCCAATTAGAGACAGGAGAGGGTTGGATAGAAGTTGCAAATTGTACTGAAGTTGGAACTCTAGACAATTACTTTCCTTTTTGGACGTACAATGATTGGCCTGCATTTACTCGTGGTGTTATTTAGGATTATGCAATGGTGGATTATGAATCTTTTGTGCTGTTTATATTGTGCAAGTGTGTATATAAATATATAACTGCATATTTGATGGTTTCTTACTTTCTTTGATATGTTTGCTATTTTTTTTTTCTTTGTAGCGTGTAAGATCGATGTTCTTTTTGGAGTTCGTGGCTGTGGGAGACGGAATTCAAAGAAGGATACATTACAAAAGTTGGCCCCGAGGTGGTGTAGTATTTTGGAAAGATCCATTATGCTTTTTCAAAATCATAGAGCATAAGTAGTGGTAAACTTGACATTTTGTTTCCTGGGGTTAAACTTTGTTTTGATGGTTTGAACAATGATGTCATTATTATGTAGTTGAAAGGATTTGTCTAATGTTTCACAGATATGACAATTTGTTTACTTGAAAGCTAACAATTTTTTGCTATTTATGGTTATGCATTGTCCATGGTTGTATGTAGTAGTGATAGATTCTAAATGAGCAGGGAATGTATAAAAAATGTCTGCAAGGAGGAATATTCATTGCTTGCAATATAGGCTATTTTTTTATTGCCTATATGTAACATTAGCGAGGAAAAAATTTGTCTCTAAAAGCCTACAATAGGCTACTTTTTGCTAGAAAATTACTTTGGTAGCGAGGAATTTATTCCTCGCCTATTATTTCCATTCATGTTATGTTTAGTGTTTGCGCGAGGAATTTTGCTTTTTTGGCAAGGATTTTTTTCCTCACAAATCATTTTTGGCGAGGATTTTTTTCCTCGCCTATTATATTCATTCTAGTCCTGTCCAGAATTTGGGTGAGGAATTTACGTTTTTGGCGAAGAATTTTTTCCTCGCAAATTGGAAATTATTTTCCTCGTTGTAAGCTTCTGCGACAACGTTTTAGAGAGGAAAGTTGGCGACAAAAATATTCCTCGCTAATACATTCAGTGAGGAAATTTTTGATTTAGCGACGAAATATGTTCCTCGCAATAGGCCGTTCGTGTTGTAGTGTACACTTGACTTAGAGGGCAATGTAAAATGATATAGAGTCAAACTTGTAGCTAAGGGTTACTCTAGAAATGAGGCATAATTGTACGGAGTCTTTCTCTCTTGTATCGGAGAAGAACTGACTTCAAATTATTGTGGCGTTGGTTCGTAACTCTTTATGATTTGGAGTTACATTTAAAAAATTATCGTTCTTATGAAAGTTTAGATGATGGAGTCTCTATGAATCAACCTAACGTTTCTCAATTTAAGTAAAAGAGCACTTTGATACAAATCTAGGAAGTCAACTTATGGATATAAACAAACTTCCTACTATTGGTTATTTATGTTTACTGATACCATTGGTTTCTTTGGAATTAAGAAAAAATATATATTATTAACTGGTTTGTATATCTAAAGATCAGTGGGAGTAAGTTTATGTTTTTTTTGACATGTATGTTGACAGTACTTTGCTTGCTGTAATGATATTTATCGTTTGCACTTAAAAGGTTTTTTTTCCTCATGAACTTTTAAACTAAAGGTTATATACTCACATTAAGAAAGTCTGACGATCTTGAATTTATTAGCTGCTCAGATTGAGATTTTCGTTTGAA
The DNA here is from genome assembly GCA_019656275.1 of Rhododendron kiyosumense. Lineage (NCBI taxonomy): Eukaryota > Viridiplantae > Streptophyta > Magnoliopsida > Ericales > Ericaceae > Rhododendron > Rhododendron kiyosumense. The sequence continues at coordinate 1,144,157 of BPLS01000218.1, read as the reverse complement.
TTTTGATAGTAGAAAATCAACTTTTGATTAGTTGCTCCTATTATGTGAAGGAGCAAACAAAAGGTTTAACGTACCTATCAATACTTCATCCATTATGTTGGTTGAATTGTGGCATGCTTTGAGGCAATACTTCATGAATAGACGTTGGGAAATTTATTTTAGGACTTGGGGTTGTCGACACAATTACCAAGTCGCTAGAAGTTTATGATTCCGCAACTATTTTTTTTTCTAAGAAAAATTTCAGAAACAAAAGTGTCATTAAAGATATAAGCACATAGCTTATAATTGCAGATCCACTAATGAATGAGTTAGTGCAAAGACGTTTAAGAAATATGCTAATTAAATGAGTCTAGCATAACCCATAATAGTTGAAATTTATAGACTGCAATATGATGAGATGTTGTTCGACACTTTGAGAGATCTCAATTATGTGTTTCTGATAATTTTCTGTAATGTACAGCACATACATGTGTGTGAATGATTAATTATTACAGGAATAGTCTTTGATGAAAGACATTATCGTTGGACCTTATGAAAACGTTTCTCACTTAAAGACTATGTTAAACAGTTTACTAGTGTTGTGGTGCATGGAAGGAACTATGTCATTGTGGTGTAGAACCGCCAGGACTCACATTATGGGGTTGTTTAATAATAGTATTATGATTGTGACCAAGTTAAGAAGGAATTGATATGGATTCATGGTGCACCTTATGTTTACCTCGTTAAACTCTACTTAAGTTATCATATGGGCCAAGTAGGAGAATGTAAGACTAAATTTTTGATTTAGTCTTGTGGTGCCCACGTGTATTATATATGGCACATATGAATTATGGGTTTAATGGGATTCTCCATATCTTATGCCTAAGATTTATTCTATTGGTCAAATAGAGAAGTTGTTTCCTAAATACTCTATACTTTGATGGGAAGTTACTATCAATGTTTAATAAGGAAACCGGTCCTCTCTCTATCTAAAAAAGAGCGTCTAGGGTTCCATCAATTGAGGGTCATATACTAAACAGCTAGAAAGTGAGGCAAGGGAGAGAAACCGTCTTCCACCTAGTGCTTAATGCTCTAGTAAAATTATGGTCACTATAGTCACTTACCGGATTGGTCAAGTTTTGCATAAATGGATCCAGGTTCACCGTTCTTGATCCTATAATTTCCGCTTAATGATTGTATTGTGATTATCATGATAGTTCTAGACCCTAGCATAATAGTGGGTTGTTAATTATTTAACGCCATTGAGAATAAATTTACAAGATGGAATAAAAGTAAGTTAGATGTGCAGATCATTTCCTTTTTCGAGACCGTCTTATTTACAGAGGTGTTGTAAACAGCCTGTTTACAGGACCAACCAATCTCAGCCATCTATTCGCGCAATCAATGGCTGAGATTCGTTTTCAATTATGACCAGTTACAATTAACTCTTCCCCGAAAAAGTTTTATTAACATCTTAATGTTTTGGACGGTCACGATTGAATGCTGTAAACTTATTTACAACACCTTCGTAAAGAAGATTTTCTCTTCCTTTCCCTCTTCTGGTATGAACACTATTGTAAAAGTAGTTATTTTTTCCTCTTCTTCGTTAGGATAAGGAGAAATGAGCCAATAGTCAAGGGAACCATTTTATTTGATGCAAATAGCACAATAACACTATTTTCTGTTATACTATGATCGCGAAGTAGCCCAACTAAAGTAGTATTCTAGCCCACCCGACTTTGGCCCGCCAGCCCGTCAATTGGCTAGCTCGTGGGTTAGGCCTTGGCTTCAATTTGAAGTATATTGGCCTGCCCTCTTGGCCCACAAAAAAGAAAATGCCCGCTCGGCCTAATGACGACCCTTATTTCAACTTATCTTCGAGTCCAAATGGTATCGTAGCTTCACCTTTTGAAAACATACTTGTCTCCAATTTACTTATCTCCTCTATGCATATTTACATCATTATTGCTCTTGTGTTAGCATATGTTAGGAGTTTGATCCACCTGAGGTTCTTCTGTTTGTGTGTAGGCCCAATTTGTTGGGGAGTATCCACGAAACCTAGACCCAATATACATTGTGTCGAGGTTTGGATTTGGATCAGTCGGTTCAGGCTCCGCTCCTGGCTCCTCTTCCTTACAGCTCCATGCGTCCTCTGATGATCAAATTAGATCTAGGGAGAGAGGTTCAGGTCTCGGGTTAGGGAGAAACGACGTCCTCCCTAATGATTGTTTAGCCGTGACGGGAAGAGCGTCGACGGCCTCAAGAAGGAGATAGGCATCGGGAAGGATATAGACCTCGGGAAGAACATGAATAGTGTTATTTCATGCTTCAGACAACCAAACTAGCGTTTTCCACCAATTGTCGGGATCCCGATCGTGAGAGGACTCTCGTTCCTTCCTCTGTTTGCTCCGCACCTCCCCTGCTGGACCTACAACAAGTCACTAGTGCTGTGGAAGCTTAGTGGCTCCGATGATCAAGTTAGATGTAAGGAGAGAGGTTTAGGTTAGAATGACATATCTCTTTAGGTTAGAGTCCCTTTGTATTTATAGACCTTGGTTTGCTTGGCCTCTAAGCTAGTGCGTGGAGGTCACGCTTAGGTAACCGCCTTGGGTGACGTCATAGATGACGCACTGGATAAGGCAGTTATGGAGCACATGGCCAGGTTGGCCCTTTACGTGGATTTTTCTAGATGCTGTGTCTCATTAGGCATAGGAGGCTTGCTTAGGAGCCCTCAGTGCTGCATTTCGGGGGTCGATACGGAGCCTTCATTCACGCTTAGTGGTACATCTCGGGGGGTCGGGACAGAGCCCCATTTATCCGTGCCATTATAATAGCCCCTCAACTTCTCCCGACCTCTTATTGGTTTGGGAGGAGTTGACAAGTAGTATGGCCGAATGTTCTGATGTGTACCAAGCCCTAGAGAGATGTGTCGATCCTCATACCGATTGTTCATCGATTCGTGGGTTCGGCTTCGGAAAACTAAGGCATGAAAGAGGCATGAAAAGGCTCCGTTGATTCGTGGGTTTGGTTTAAGGAAACCAAGGCACGAATGATGCACGGAAAGGCTCCATTGATTTGTGGGTTTGATTTTAGGAAACCAAGGCACAAATGAGTTACGAAAGGGTTCCGTCGGTTCATGGGTTCGGCTTCGGGAAACCGACGCATGAAGGAGGCACGGAAAGGCTCCATTGATTTGTGGGTTTGGTTTAAGGAAACAAAGGCACGAATGAGGCACGAAAAGGCTCCGTTGATTCGTGGGATTGATTTTAGGAAATCAAGGCACGAACAAGGCACAAAAGGATTCTGTCAGTTCGGCTTCAAAAAACCGAGGCACTAATGAGGCATGGAAGGGCTCCGTCGATTTATGGGTTCAACTTTGAGGAACTGAGGCATGGAAAGGCTCCGTCAGTTTGTGGGTTTGGCTTTAGAAAACTGAGGCACGAATGAGGCACGGAGGGGTTCCGTCGGTTTACGAGTTCGGTTTCAAAAAATTGAGGCACGAAGGAGGCACGGAAGGGTTCCGTCAATTCGTGGGTTTGATTTTAGAAAACGAAGGCATGAATGAGGCATGGAAGTGTTCCGTCGGTTCGTGGGTTTAGCTTCAAAAAACCAAGGCACGGAGGGGTTTTGTCAGTTTGCAAGTTAGGTTTTGGGAAACCGAGGCACGGAAGGGTTCCGTCGATTCGTGGGTTTGATTTTAGGAAACCAAGGCACGGAAGGGCTCTGTCGGTTCGTGGGTTCGTCTTCAGGAAACTGTGGCACGAAGGAGGCATGGAAGGGCTCCGTTAATTCGTGAGTTTGGTTTTAGGAAACCATGGCACGAATGAGGCACTGAAGGGTTTCGTTTGTAGACACCCTATTTTGGACTTTCCAAATTAGTTTACTTACGGTATTTGATTCCCCAATGATGAAATAGATCAAGAACACCCCAGAAATGTTAGCGTGTTTTTGAGCTTTGAGCTATTAAACCCTTTTAAAACCCTTTAAACCTAACCCAAAAAGCCTAAGCCAAAACCCTACCTGCATACGCTAGTCCCACACCAGCGTGCGCCGGTCTAGTTACCACGTGTCAGTCATCGGTCAGCTTTGACCGATTGACCAGGGTAGGGCAGTTTGACCCTCGCACGCAGGTCAACTACCTGCGTAGGCTGGTGAAACCTAGTCCCATCACCTTTATTCAGCCATGATCACAGGACATTTGGGGCGCCCTAGGCTTTGTATATTCGTCTGAGAAGTAGTCTCGGGGTAGGGGGATGTTTCCTCGCTCTCAACAACCCCCATCACCTTTCCTCCTTCATAAATGAAGCAAGACTTCCTTGCCAAGCCAACCGGCCATCCTTGGCTGGTTACACTCCATCCCCCTCCTATATATACCCCCTTCTCTCCTCTTACAAAGGGTTACAAGTATGGTTGCTAAGTTACAAGTTACCAAGTTCAAAAGAAACCACCAAACGAGCCCTGACCTCTTGTTCATCTCTTCCTTGCCAATGGAAGACACTAGCAAGCACCAAAACACTCCTTCACATCCAGCCAAAAACAGCATTCATCATCCAAGCCATTACTCAAAGCTCAAACACCTTCCAAACTCAAAAACCAAGGGTATAACACTTTGGTAATACTATCTGTTTTGATCCCTGAAGGGGGCTAGTAGGGTTAAGGCTAGTAATCAATACTAGTCTTAAACAGTGTCTTCCAGTCTGTTTAAAACTCCCACTGAAATCTATTTTGATCCTATACTAATTGTTTCAATAAGCAAGCATGCCACTTTTCACATCTTGCCAACATGTTACAATTTTAATCCCTTTAAACTGTTCCCCCAACCTAACTGGTTAAAAATCGATTAATAAAGAGAGAATCCAATGTTTTACAAATGCTCGAGTAGATACCGATCTCCGGATTGGGCTAGAGGGATGCCTTAAAACCCTTCCCCTTCGTAACCTGGCTCTCGAAGCTTAGATATCAAGGTGACGACGAACTAGTCTACGCCTTTTCGAAAATCAAACAACATAGCAAAAACGTTTCAAGTTCGGTTCCTTGGGTGGTATACCACAAAAACCCAAGTGGCAACTCTGAATTGAGCATTTTGTCACGCTTTTCCAAAAAGGCGCACCCGACAAGCATCAGATTTATAGGGGCGTGTGCCCACAGTGGTGACTCTGCTGGGGACTTATTGCATTAGTCTACACATGAAAATTGATACATTTGGGAACAATCCTGTAAAAGTCTGTCAATACAATGAGCCCCGCCCTGCTGAAGAACGGAATAGTTATTCAATAGGATCCTTGCATCTGACCAATCCCGACTGGGACTTTTCCGATTGTTCACTTGAGTAGTTTTCTCTAAGTATTGATTAATAAAAGTGAGCCACATTTTAAAAGGCATTTTGCAAACATTGTGATTCTCTCTCATTAATCAATCTTTTAGCATTTTTCATGTGTATTGATGTTGGCTAGTGTAGACACCCCAATCCGATTTCCCAATCGTTTTTACTTTTCTTTTAGTTTCTTGTTCCCCCGATGATGGATCAGGTCAAAAACAGTCTTGAGTAAATGAAATGGCTTGAACTTGGTATGTGTGGAACCCATCATTAACCCCAAAACCCTTAAATCCAAACCCTGACTGAAATGTTAACCTTCTCGCGACCCACTGGGTCCATCGCGCGATGCTTCACTTGCCAGGTGGTGGTCAAAGTCAAACTTTGACTATTTGACCGTCGCGGGGAAGCCAGAACCATCGCGCGATGGTCTCACTCCATCGCGCGATGGTTGACACCTGTCATATCCACCTTTTTCCAGCTGGAGTTTGTGATGATCAGGGGTCTACAAGCCTGTGCAACCTCGTTACGTCGGCTGAACAGCATTTTGCAGGGCCACCCTTGCACCACCTCCACCCCACTCTCCCATCACACTCCATACCCTACTTCTCCACTGAGTAAGTGCAGCCAGCATTGTTGGCTAGCTGCATTGCCTTGCATCATCCACCAACAAGCCCTCCTTTCCTATAAAAAACCCCCCATGGTTCATCTTTTAAAAGGTTACAAAAAAATCCAAGAGAGAAGAAAGAAGCTCAAGCCTATATTCTCCTCTCACTCAAACCACTTGCATTGAATCATCCCCCAAGCCATATCATCCCATTCAAGTCATCCTCAAGACACTCAAGCAAAGGTATAACCTTTATTATTTACTGTTTTGATCTCTGAAGGGGGCTGACAGGGCCAAGGCTAGTAATCAATATCAGTCTTGGTCCCAAAGCCAGCAAATTTACAAGTTACTATGGAGTAGCAAACCCACGCGCGAGGAACCCATTCCGTCGTGCGATGCTTCTAACTCGTGTGACATGGTCCTCGTGGGGATGAGATGCTTGCTCGGGTGTAGATGTGTGGTCACATGCTTTCCTGTCTTATAATATTTAGTATATTTCCATTGTGTTGCACGCTAAAATCAGCATATTGTTTATTCTATGCTTATAATTACTTTGGAATGCCCCTGGGTAGCTTCTGAACATGTCTCAGAGCTCAAGCATGCAAAGCAGTCCCTGGAAGTCTAGTCAGAACAATCGCGCGTTGCTCTCACTCCATCGCGCGACGGTTTGGCCGATTCCAAAAGCTGCCCTTGCATGAGCAGCTAGGCCCTTGGACCTTGCCTTAGCGCCCTCACTGTTTAAGGGTTGTATCTTATTCATATTCATTCGGATTGTAATAGTTATTTATTCTCAATACATATGAAGTGCCTGGTTTGACCCTGGGTGTGCACTGGTCCTTCCAGAGCCCAGAAGGAGATAAAATCTAACCTATTGATGGTTTGTCAACACTCGCGCGATGGTCTGAGAATATCGCGCGATGGTCTAGCTTGCATGCCTAAACTTTCGTGCATGCAAGCTGGCTGCTGCTCACAGTAAACTTAGATCAAGGCGCTGTTTTGGCACCCTGAAATCAGCGTTATATATTATCTCATTTATTTCCTTATCATTTCATTCACTCATGTTGTTACACATCACAAACTGCAATTGTTACAGTTTTAATCCCCGATTAACTGTTCCCCCGCCCTAAATGGCTAAAAATTGATTAATTAAACAGAATCACAAACAAACAACATCTTTCGCAAATGCTAAAGTAGAGACCGATCTCCGGATTGGGCGAGAGGGGTGCCATAAAACCCTTCCCCTCTTGTAACCTGGCTCCCGAACCCAGATATGGTTATGACGGACTAAGTTCCTTAACTTTTTCAAATCAAACAGCGCGGTAAGTGCTTCGAAATACGGTTCCTTGGGTGTCGGACCTTCAAACCCGAGTGGCGACTCTGTATTTTGCTAGCGCTTGTCGTCCAGCTTAAAGTGCTCCATCGAACCGGCATTTAGAAAGGAACGGAATCCTTTTTAAAGGGGCACCGCATGCCCACAGTGGTGGCTCTGCTGGGGATCGAACCAATATTGATCTATACTTAAAATTTAATACGCTTGAGACCAATCCCACAAAAGTCTGTCAAAATAGTGAGCTTCACGCTACTAAAGAAAGGATTGGTGATTTAATAGGACCTCGTCTCCGGCCATCCGATCTGGGGCTTTTCCGATTGTTCTCTTGTGTAGTTTCTTCTAAGTATTGATCAGTAAAGAGAGCCAAAATTTGAAAAGGCATTTGCGAATTTGCGATTCTGTTTCATTAAAAACTTTTTAGCATTCTTCATTTGCATCGATGTGGGATAAGCCTCGTTGGATCGTTTTGGCAATCCGGCACGGTTTACCGGAGCCCGGGGACCCCGAATGACCAACAACCTTCGACGATGATGAGTCATTCTACCGTTCGACTGTTGCTCTGCGGTTACGCGGGCAGCGGGAGGTATATCTTGGCTCTAGTCCGAGGAACCCGTTACAAACCAAAACCAGCCTTTGCATATACAAAGCACTAGAACTCTTCAAACTAGGACAGGTACCTACAGGGTAAGATCTACTTGCATCTAACCCCATAAACTGTCTACGTGTTACTGCTTTCATCATTGCACACACTGTACATACATATCGTTTTGCGTAGGAGCATGTTTAGGACAACTCCTAGATTCTCTCTTTTAAGTCTGTCTTATGCTTGTTAGGACACTGCTAGACCCGATGAAGAGTCATGCATCCCGATGGTGCATGTTACCATTTTTCTCAAAAATCCTTTGATCAACAAGACTTTGAGAAATCAGTATTTTGTAAATCTTTGTTTATTTCCCAATTGAGGTTTCAAACAGAAGACAAGAAATGACGGAGAGAATGCTGTGATGCTTGTGACCGCCTCGGTTATCATGCGAAGCATGTACACCATTTCGGCTATGGCGCTGTGCCACCTACGCCGCTTCGGTACACTGAGTTGTTTCAAGTTCAAAAGTTGAAATTTCGAGAAACGGAATAGTCAAAGCCTTAGACTGTTTTGACATCTCTTAGTGTTAGTCGATTCAAATAAAGGATACACCCTCGAAAAGATTTCTGAGGATCACTAGTGATGCCCAAACATTATAAGACAGACTTGTCCTCTAGTCTTAGAGCCTAAGGGCGACACTGACGACGGTTGCTGTGCTTTCATTTTTAGTCCTTTATTTAAAATAGAATTGCTGCAGGGCCCTTATTAAGCCTTTTCTCACTTTCTGCAAGCAAAGTATCTGAATCATAACACCGCCAAGGAAAGTATCGAGGTAGAAAGCCAAACCCACTTGGGAACGTCTGTATTGCAATCCGGTTCAAAGGCTAGTCAGGTCTCAAGCCCAGTCAGTCACTACGGAAGACTCATCGCGTTCACTGCTTGCCACTTTACAGTCAGCTCCTATCCTTGAAGAAACAGGATCTCCGGAATCACCTACTCCATCCTCTGCATCAAGTACCTCAGGACCACTAGTTATGGCAGATCAGTCGCAACCGCTCACTGTGGAAGCTATTCTCATGAACATCCAAACTAGTATCACTGCCATACAACAGAGGGCCGCTCAAACAGATGCCAACATGACCCGCTTGAATGACCTCTTTAACACTCGTCTTCCCCCAGCTGTTCAAGAGGAAGGCGAGGTCGAAGAGGACGTGCATGAGCAACCTGTCATGATCGAAGATCCAGACCATCCAGGGCGTTTGGTAGCTTTGCTCAACCATAGGAGGGCTCAAACTTTTGTTCAAAATCCGAATACCACTACTGCTGTTAGGACCGTTCAGAACCCTGACATGACTGCTCTTGTCGCCAAGATGGCTAGGCTGGAGGAATCCATTTCAAAATCTGAGAAGATAAGTGCTGGAGGTATCGATTTGGATCGTCTCTGCCTTTATCCTAATGCCAAACTCCCTGACAAGTTCAAAATGCCAGACATGGCCAAGTTTGACAGCAGTGGCGACCCTAAAACCCATCTCTATGGTTACCATGCTGCCATGAAGCTCCTGTCAGTTGAGCCCGAGGCCATGTCTCAGCTGTTTCCTCAAACCCTCTCAGGCCCTGCTTTCCATTGGTTCCTGTCACTCGACATAGCCAAGCGAAGGACTTGGGAAGACATCGGGGCTGCGTTTATTTCGCAGTACAGCTATAATTCCCAGCTCAAAATGACTACCCGTGAGTTGGAGTCCACCAAAATGGAAGCTAAGGAATCCTTCGCGGATTTCGTCAAGAGATGGAGGGCCAAGGCCGCTCAAATGACCGAACGCCCGAGCGAGAGGGATCAGCTCCGCATCATCTCCCTTAATCTCCAGCGTGATTATGCTAGACACTTGGTCCTCATTCAAGCATCCTCCAATTTCGACACTTTCTTCGATTCTGGCTTGGCCATCGAAGATGCGCTGCAAAGTGGGATCCTGTCTAAAGGGGAGTCTCCTAATCCGCCAAAGTCAAAGCCTCGGGTATACTCTGGGAATACCAATGCGCTGTTTGGGGGAGGGACTTACTCCAACACCGCGACTAGTGGTACCAATGCATCTTCCTCCAATGCAACCAATCACATTGTTGATGTCAACCAAGTGCAGGCTCTGCAGAATAACCGACCTCGTAATCAACCCCGCAGCTTCTCCGCGTTTGAGGCTCCATTGTCTTCGGTACTGGAAAAACTGATCCAATCAGGGCATCTAAAACCTCTCGACCCAGCTCCTCTGCCTAAGAAGCCGTCACCCAATTTCAAGGCCAATCTCTATTGTGCCTATCATCAAGGGGCTGGCCATCTTACGGATTCCTGCTTCCGCCTTCGTCATGCCAATCAGGATCTCATAGATGAAGGAATCCTTCACACTCCACCTCCCTCTACACAAAAGCCAAATATCCTTTCCAATTCCATGCCAAAGCACAATGCCACTCCACACATTAACCAAATATCCATCAGCTCCATTGATATTAACCCCAACTCCACTATATTCAACCCTACCGACTACATAACCTCAACAGAACAATCTAGGCCAGTCGTGCCTACACCTTCCCAACCCGAAGCCGAGATTTCCTATATCCACTCCGAAGAAGGACAGTCGTCCAATTCTAATATGCCTTCTGCGCGCCTGCAGAATGGAGCATTGGTGTTTAATGCCTCCATCAGTGACCTCTTCCATCAGTCCATCCCTGCTGTGCAGCTCAATTCTGCTTCCTCCTTGGATAGCCCATATTTCAACGTGACCGATCCCAATCCCTCTCCAAGTCTGATCCACCGTTTTGGATCTGTTATTCCCTCTCAGTCAGAACAACCACTTGACATGCAAGCTGTGGGGTGGGCCATAGCTGACAATGACGATTATGCCACCCCCATAATCAATGAATGGACAGAACTGGAACTAGATGGTTTTCCTCAGGACCCCGAATACGTCCCTTTTGACCATGCTTGGTATGATGCTTGGATGGCCAACTATGAAGCAGCCATGCTTGATCCTTTGGACGGTTTCTCATTGGACATGCTGTTCCAACAGCCTCAACCTATTTTGCCCGAGGAGGAGTACTATTGGGATCCAGAGCCTGCATGGCAACCTCCATTGGAATTTGACCCTAACCCTCTCCAGGGTTACGCTTTACCTAACCATGAAATTCAATACCTGGAGGATGACCTTGTTCAAGATGAGACTCGTGTCTTAGGGGAATGCTTCTTCCCATCTACTCTAGACAGACTCGTTAATTCAGTAACTGAGGCCGAATATGACCCTACCTTTTACATCACCGATGAAAACCTCCAGCGCCCCGTGGTACCTTTCCCGCCGGAAAAAGATTGCAACATCATGGTCACAGATCTGATACCTCCAGCCAACCTTCGGGACGTCGATGATGTAGTCAATATCCAAGTTGGATCTGAGGTTTGGACCGTCAATCGTTCCTTTGCTAATGGAGGACTTTGGGACGTCCCTTTCGTTGCTAATACAGAACCTATCCAGGAGGCTATAGCCGTTGGGGATCTGGACTTCTGGGATTCTTTGCTGTTGAAAGATCTGGCCGAAGACCTAAGCTTGGACATGGAAGTACCTATAACCCTGTCGGCCTCTGACAAAGGGAAGCGCAAATTAGGGGAGGTCCCTGCTGATCTTTAGGATGATAGTCAAGACCCTCAGGTGGTGCCCTCTTTAGAGAACGTTCTTAACGTTACAAGGAGTGGACGAGTTTTTCAGCCTGCTAATCTGCAAGCTGGAAGTTCGTCCAATTCTTCTAACCGGAAGAATGAACCTCCTACTTTCTCAAAGACTGCACCATTTGAGGTGCCTGCCTGCTCTTCAACTGATAACCTGATTCAAAGGCAACTAGAGCGGATTCCCGCTGCCATATCATTATGGGGACTAATCTGTTCCTCCCGTGAGCACCGTCAAAAGTTTTGCCACGCTCTATCTAGTCTCAAGATTCAACCAGACATCATGCCCTAAGCGATGATATCCCTTATCCTCCCGCCTACCTCTAAGCACGCTGTGACCTTCACCGACAAGGACCTACCAATTGAAGGAGTCGACCACAATCGCCCCTTATACATCACTGTCAAAAGTCGCGGACTCTGGGTTTCGACCGTTCTTATCGATAATGGCTCGGCAATCAACGTTTGCCCCTTAAGGGTGGCTTACCGGCTGGGGCTAAGCAGAAAGGACTTCACACCCTCCAATATGGCTGTCAAGGCATAGGACAGTACTCGCCGTGTGGTTGAGGGCACCCTTCTACTCAAGCTCGATGCGGAAGGATTCAAAATGGATGTCGAATTCCATGTGGTTGACATCCCGGCCTCCTTCAATCTTTTGTTAGGAAGACCATGGCTTCACAGATCTGACATCATGGCCGTACCGTCCACTCTCCATCAGAAGGTCATGTTGGGACTTCCTACTGGGACTTTAACTATCTGCGGGGACTCAGGCATTCGCCCGCTTAAAGAAGATGGCACACCTGTTTTGGGCATCACGCACGACAACGAAGATGTCGACCTTGCGGGCTTCTCTTTCGACACTTCTGGCTCGATTCTGGCCATCAATGTGGATGGGGACTTTGTTATAAGCTCTGTCGCTCTAGACATCATAAGGAGGATGTCCAATCTACCTGGTCTTGGTTTGGGGATTCACCAACAAGGGATCCCGGAATTCCCTACCTTTCCTTCCTGTGAGGGCCGCTTCGGTTTGTGGTATTCTTCCTCAGCAGAAGATGCCAAAAGAAGGAAATGTACGGGAAAACCTCGATCTCTCTACGGTGAACTTGACAGCCATTTTGTTCGTGAAGTGGGAAATGATCTCTATATTGGGCAGGCTGAGCCATTTATCGATTCGGTCACTGGGGAGCTGATGCCCAGTTTTGAAATCTTCGCTGACAATACTTGGTCTTCTAGTGACGAGGAACCAGCAAAAGCGGAATTCAAAAGGAAGCTTAGCCAATCCAAGCTGAAGACTGACTGGTTGGGATCTTTTAATCAAGGGAGCTTGGAACAGTTGTTCTCTGAATTCTCCCAAGTGGGTTTGGCCAAGGAAACTGAAGAGGCCAAAGTGTTCATGCTCGGGCCCGACGCCCTCGAGGATCCCACCTCTCTTATTATATAAGCCGATGGTAGCCTTAAAAATTGCATTTTTAAGCCACGCCTTACTTGCATTGATGACAGATCTGAGTCTGACACTGAGTCTGTTAAGTCTCTCGAGTCTAAGTCTAGCTCTGAGTCGGAGTTTGTGCCTCTCGGCCCTCCACGTCATAGCTTTTACTTTGAATTCGACTCCCTTGTACTTGGCGACCCCACAGGGTCTTATGAGATAAAGGAATCCTCTTCTGACTACTTGAATGATCTTTATATTAACTGTGTCGACCCCGACGATGATGGGATGGATTTCGATGGGGACATTCCCAAGGAAATCCGTGCCCTCATCGAGAGGGAAGGCGAAAGGCATGCTCAGCCATTAAAAGATGAAGTAGTTTTCATAAATCTGAAAGATGAAAGTGATCCCCGAATGGTTCAAGTGGGCTCCACGTTAAATCCAGAGGAGCATAATGGTTTCAAGGAACTCCTCACTGAATTTGAAGATGTCTTTGCATGGTCTCATCAAGACATGCCCGGTATCGATCCTGAGATAGTGGAGCATCGAATCCCTCTATTGCCAGACGCTAAGCCAGTGAAACAGAAACTCAGACGAATGCGACCAGACTGGGTTCAGAAAATCAAAGAGGAAGTTACCAAACAAATCGATGCTGGATTCCTTGCGGTCTCTCAATATCCCACATGGGTGGCCAACATCGTACCGGTTCCTAAAAAGAATGGCCAGACTCGCGTTTGCGTCGATTTCCGGGACTTAAACAAAGCAAGCCCCATGGACGATTTTCCATTGCCACACATCGATGTGCTTGTGGATAATACCGCGGGGCATGCTTTGCTTTCGTTCATGGACGGTTTCTCGGGCTACAATCAGATCCTCATGGCACCAGAAGACCGCGAAAAAACGACCTTCATTACCGAATGGGGGACTTACTGTTATTTGGTCATGCCATTTGGGTTGAAGAACGCCGGTTCCACTTATTAGAGGGCAGTTACGACTATCTTACACGACATGATGCACAAAGAGGTTGAGGTCTACGTCGACGATATGATTGCTAAATCGAAAACTCGGGAAGGACATATTCCTGTACTAAGGAAGCTTTTCGAAAGACTCCGTGAATTCTGGATGCGTCTAAATCCACAGAAGTGTACCTTTGGGGTCACAGTGGGCAAGATGCTCGGTTTCATGATCACTTCTCGTGGGATCGAAGTTGATCCATCAAAAATCGAGGCCATACTCGGAATGAAGCCACCTGAGTCTGAAAAGGGAGTGCGGAGCTTTTTGGGGAAGGTTCAGTTCATCAGCAGATTCATCGCCAAGTTAACCTTAACTTGCGAGCCGATGTTTCGTCTACTCAAGAAGGACACCCCGTTTGTATGGTCGGATAAGTGCCAATCGGCCTTTTCCTCAATCCAGAACTATTTGCAGAACCCTCTCGTTCTCATGCCGCTAGTGCCCGGGAAACCCCTGATTCTTTACTTGTCTGTAAACCCTACGTCTATGGGATGCTTACTAGCTCAAGAAGGGGATAAGGGAGTCGAGAAAGCCATTTACTACTTAAGTAAGAAGATGGTTGGATCCGAGGAACGCTACACTGCATTGGAAAAGACATGTTGGGCCCTCATCTGGGCCTCCAAGAAATTGAGACACTACATGCTGGCTTACCCAATGAAGTTGATTTCTCGAATGGACCCCCTCAAGTATCTATTTGAGAAACCTGCGCTCACTGGTAAGTTAGCACGTTGGTTGCTTCTCTTGGCAGAATTTGACCTCGAATATGTCACAAGAAAATCGGTTAAAGGGCGTGCCATTGCAGAATTCTTATCCGACCATCCAGTGGACGGACCGGAGGATTCAGATTTCGTGTTCCCAGATGAAGAAGTGCTAGCAGTTGTCGAAGATGTTTGGACTCTTTACTTTGATGGAGCAGCCAATCAGAAGGGGTTTGGAATCGGGGTCTTGTTGATCACCCCTGATGGTTCTCATATTCCGCTTGCATTTAAGCTCAATTTCGACGTTACAAACAACCAAGCAGAATATGAAGCCTGTATCGTAGGTATGGAGGCTGCACTCGCACTAGGTGTTGAGAAACTCGAAGTCGTTTGAGATTCTAACCTTGTTGTGTCTCAAGCCAACGGGGATTGGAGGGTACGTGAGGAGAAGTTGAAACCCTATCATCAGGATTTAGAGGGGCTGATTCCTCGTTTCAACAAAGTTACTTTCACTCATGTTCCCCGATTGAAAAACCACTTTGCCGATACACTTGCTACTCTAGCTTCCATGATTGAACTGCCCTTGGGAGTCAAGCTCCGCCCTATTCTAATTGAACAACGGGATAGTCCTGCCCACCAATGCATCAACGCCATCGATGATGTCAATGATGGCCTGCCCTGGTACCATGACATATGGAACTTTGTCGAGAGTGGCTTGTATCCGGCCGAGTCCTCTAAAAAGGATCAAACTGCGCTACGAAGGATCGCTACTCAATACATTATCTGTGGGGGAAGGTTATACAAGAGGTCTCACTGCGGGATGCACAAACTCTGTGTCAACGGCACCGAAGCTGTCAGAATCATGGAAGAAATCCACGAAGGGGTCTGTGGTCCTCACATGAGCGGTGTCATGCTTGCTAGGAAAATCTTGCGTCAAGGCTACTTCTGGTCAACTATGGAATCTTAGTGTGTGGATTACATGCGGCGATGTCACAAATGCCAAATCCATGCTAATCTAATGCATGTTCCACCCTCCAATCTATTTGGCATGGTTTCGCCTTGGCCTTTCTCTGTGTGGGGTATCGACGTCATCGGCATGGTCAGGCCCTCTGCTTCGAACGACCATAGATTCATTTTGGTAGCAATCGATTACTTCACTAAGTGGGTGGAAGCCGAATCGTACAAGACTTTGACTGCAGTCCAAGTTGCTCAGTTCATCAGAAAGAATATCATCTACCGGTATGGGGTCCCCCAGGCATTTGTATCGGACAATGGGAACCATTTCAAAGGCAGGGTCCTGGAACTCTTCGAGGAATTCCAGATTCAAATCCACCATTCAACTGTCTATCGCCCTCAGACAAATGGGGCAGTCGAAGCGGCAAACAAGAATGTTGAGACAATCATCAAAAAATCCGCAGAATCCGCTAGAGACTGGCACGAGCAACTGCCTCTGCCTCTTTGGGGATATCGAACATCGATCCGAATGTCGACAGGGGCCACTCCATATTGTCTGGTCTACGGGATGGAAGCGGTTCTCCCTATAGTGCTTGAGGTACCATCTCTGAGGATTATGGTGGAATCAGAACTCTCGGAATCTGAATGGCTTAATGGAAGATTTGTCGAGCTTATGCTTTTTGATGAGCGGAAGCTCCAAGCCTTGTATCATGTTCAGGGGTATCAACCGAGAATCGCCCGGGCATTCAATAAGAAAGTGAAGTCTAGGGACTTAATCGAAGGGGACATGGTCACAAAGGAGATTCGAGCGCTAGTTTTCGATCCCCGCGGTAAATTCCGGCCCAAGCGTTCCGGACCGTATATCATCAAGACCATCCTTTCTGGGGGAGCGGCTCAGCTCATTGATCTCGACGGCAACGAGTTCAACACTCTGGTTAACCTAGATCAACTTAAGCGTTACTATGCCTGAGAGAAGCTCGTTGGACCGAAAACCACAAGGGTGGGCGGTTCCAAGCAAAAATTAGAGCAAGCCTGCTAGACTGAAAACCTGAAAAGGCGGTTTAGGCAAAAATAAATAGGCATTAATCAAAGTTCGCTAGACCAAAAACCCAAACAGGCGGTTCTAGGCAAAAGTTAGAGCGCAAAAGGAGAGCCAGAATACCCGAGCGAACCTTAGCCTGAACTACGGGCTGACCTGATTCCTTGAAAAGGGATACGTAGGCAATCTCTCTGTGAGATTCGGTCACAATCAATCACCTTGATCCACGGTTTAGCTCGATACTCGAGCGACGCGGTGTTCAACACTCAAATCAAAAAGGGAAAACTCTAAAGCTTTCATCTTTATTTAAATTATAACTTCTAGGGCAAAGTACGAAAAACCTCCCTAAGGTTTGGACGTTTGGTAGATAACCTCCCTGACATTAACTAATGAGCACATCACCCCCCTATGGTTTTGGAGTAAACTGCAACCGTAACTCTGTTAACGGCAAAGAGCGAAAAGACCTTGTTACCCTTGTGAAAAATAAAGCAATTTCACTTCTTTGCATGCCCAAATCAAATCAAGGGTGGCAATCCTAACCCATATTTTTTAATCAGAGACGGAACTGTATATGGGCATATGGGGGCCACGGCCCCCGCGTTGTTTTGGAGTTTTTTTTTTTTTCAATATTAATATTAGTTTTTTTTTTGGTTAACAACACCTAAATATTGTATTTTGTGTTGAATGTTATTTAGATATTTAAATGCTTTAAAAATGTGTTTGTTTTGGGTCCCAAAACTCAATTTCTTTCTTTGCACACAGTTTGTCATAAGTTTTTTTTCAATTATTAATCTCATTTCTCTTTCGATCTTTCTCCACTCATTACTCAAAAAACCTCCTTCAAAACCTAAACCAAACAAACTATTAGATTTTTTAACCTTAAAATTTCAAAATTTTCTTGTTCATAGTTCGGCCCCCGTATTTATGAAATCCTGGTTCCGTCCCTGTTTTTAATCCGCCCAAATCCGTCCACTTTTAACTCAATTCAACCCGCCCATATTATATAATGGGTTGAGATTAATTGAACCCATATCAACCTATATTTACATGAATTTAAATGGATTTGGAATGAGCATAATATGGGTTAGGATTAAAAAACTCATCTTTGCACAAGAGTCTCTAGCCTCCTGTACGCATCGCATCATGTATTAAATGAAACAAAAGCAAAAAGAAGCTCGGTTCTTTGCTAGAAAATAGGTTCAGTGTCTCTCCCCATTTCTAAGACCTACTGACCAACCCCTCGAGCTATAAGAACGTACAAATACAAAAAGAAAATGCATTACTTGCTTCATTTTTTAAAGCAATCCCTTGGCTCGCTCCTCTCCCTTTTTTGGATTTTTTTACGTTTTGTCCTTATTCAACTTTTTTCGCGTTTGTTGTTTTATAACAAGTATTTTACGATTTTTGATTCACTCCAATTAGAAAAGTAAAAAATTATATAACTTTTATCCAAATATTTTTGAAAACATCCAACTTAAAGCCCAAAAAGCCAGTTATTAGGATTTATCTTGAATATTATAAAAAAATATTAGAGAAAAAGTAAAAAAAATTACTTTTTCGATTCTCACGTCGAAACGAATTAATAGGGACAAAAAGTTTGTCCCAAAACAAACAAATACAAAAAAATTTAAACGAGACAAAAAAAAAAGCCACTTGACTTTTTAATCCAAACCTAAACGGTAGCTTCAGCGAACGCAACGAAGACCGAAACTGTACAATCGCTGAAATCATCTCCTTCCATTCCAGGAAATTCTCTGATACTGCCTCTGAATCCTCGTCAAAATTACGTTATTGTTTGGAAATGAAAAAAAAAGAGTAAAAACCTGATTTTTAAAGTTTTTTTAGCCACTAATTACTTCATTTTTATTCAAAAAAAAATTGAGTTTTAATCATAAAATTTTACATTTTTGAATCTCCTTATTGAGACAAATCAGAACGGCGGCGCGGGGGCAAAGGAAAAAAAAATAAAGAGGGAAAAAAAGAAGAAATTATAAAAATTATAAATGAATTTACATAGAAGAAGTAAAATATTTTACCTTAGAAGTTGGCAAGAAAGTTGGAAACCTGGTATGAAATATGAGGAGTAAACTAGGGTTGGTCTTTTATAGAGATGGGCAAAGGGCATTAAGGGAAGAACAAATATCATTTTTGGAGGGAAACACGTTTTTTAGACCAATACTCGCAATCCAGGCGCGTGCAACACACATACCGTCAAATGGGATGGAAAACCTAACGGTTGCAGTTTACTCCAAAACCATAAGGGGGTTATGTGCTCATTAGTTAACGTCAGGGAGGTTATCTGCCAAACGTCCAAACCTCAGGGAGGTTTTCCGTACTTTGCCCTAACTTCTATTACACAGGCTGAGCAGTCTTAAAACAATTTAAGCATAAAAACAGAATAAAAACACTCGAGGCCTCAACAGGCTCACAGTTTATTCTAGATCATCAAGGTCCGTCAAAGAGTCAGTCATCATTTTGCCTACTTGCGACTTCTCTTTTTAACCATTTTTGATATCGGTGTGTAAGCTCCGTGCTGAAATCTGGATCAGCTCCTCCGAGTCGTCTCAGACCCCAATTGTGCTCGTACCCTCTTAAATTCTGGGCAGTGAAGGCAGGGACTTGGAAATCCTCAATCCCGGCTCGATGAAGCCCTTGGCTCATTCCCAACTGACGAAGAATGCGGCCCAGAACATAGAATGTGAAAGCGGTCAGCCCAGCTATCACCATTCCTTCGAAACCAGCAGAATTTAAGGCCATATCCGGGATGTTCAAGGCCTCATGCCTCCAAGTGATCTCATTCGGTAGCATCTCCCGCATGAAGGTATACCATTGCTGCACGGTCATTTCTGGGTAGATCATACCCCGCTGATGCATTCGATCGGGCAGATGGGGTCAATTCGCCTCCGGTGCCATGAGCAATCCCAATTTGTCAGACAACCAGAGCTACAAGAGCGGAAAAACAAGTAAGGAGTCATATAAAGTTTGAGCGGAAAAACAAGAAAGAAGCCTCGATAAAACCTTAGCCGAGCGATGAGATAAAAAAAAATGGAGCATGCAAAAATGCGAAAAAGGTGACCTGAGTGAGGACTTACCTGCAGCAGAAGTGGGCTACCACCAAAGATATTTGTTTGACCAGCAAAAACCAAATCCAAACCCATTAGTGTCTCAGCTAGAACAAGCGGCACCACGTTCCTGCGAGCGCCCATTTGAGCAGCAACGCTCACCAGCGCAGGGTTCACTTGCCCATTCGGGGGTACTAGCAAGTAAGCGGCCAACACGCTGATCGCCAGAGCGAACCGACGCTGGGCCTGCAAGGCTATGTCCTCGACATTACCTTCCAGCCCGTACCATTCCATTAGACGCATGATATTAATTTGCCCACCAGCTAACAAACTTTCAGCTACTCCCCCAGTGATATTAAGGCTTGACTGTAGGAGCTTGGGTATATTTTTCCTGTAGGGCGGCACGACGATCACGCTCGAGACAACACCTTGGAGGTATGCTTGGAACTCCTCCACGGTTGGGCACAACTCATTGATCCCAAACCTGAACACATGGACATCTGGATCCCAGAATTGCACGGCAGCCCTCAGAAATTCAGGGCGGAGCCTCACATTGCGGAGAAAACGGAATGCGGCCAGCCCGTGAGACCGGAATGACGGCTAATCTCCGGCAACGAAAGCTGGGAGCCATGGACTGATCAAAACCGGGAGATTATTTGCCATCTTGGTTTCTCTGGAACTCTCAAACCATGGGAAGAATGCCTTTCGTTAACAGAGCGTTTACCTCTTTATAGTCCAAATGTGTGTGATGCTCTCCGTTTTCAATGCAGACAGCCACATAACGTGGCCTTTCCTTCTTCAAAGTGAGGGCATCTGTAGACTGTCCCTGAAAGTACCCTGAATGTTAAAGGACATGACAAGGCCCATCCGTCTCAGAAACCTGGAGTGGTCAAATAAAGGTGGCTTGGCACAGGTCAACCATCGCGCGATGGTCTCACTCCATCGCGCAAGTGAGAAACCCCACTACATCGCGCGATGGACTCACTTCATCGCGCGATGGTTCAACCTGCAATTTGACAGATTATGCCAGCTACTGTCCAACTTTGGTCGCTTTTGATTCCAAGGGTTCTTTTGTAGTTTTTATGGTTCCAACAAGTAATTATGAGCATATATGACTGTGTCCAAGCATCGGATTCGAAATATTGCGTTTAATGAAGATTTTGGACCCTCGGCTGCCCATTTTAAGTGCAAATAACCATTTCGGAGATTCGAAACTCACTTCAAAGGTGTACTCTCCCATCTCTCATGCCGTACAGGTCATGATGACCCAACGTGACTGTGCGGAGGTGTCTGTTTCAGTCCGGGACATAATAGAGTCATATCTTTCCGTCTCGTGTCCGTTTTGTGTCCTTTATGACACTTTTGGTCAAGTTTGTGTTTTGGGAATACGTTTCTCGATTCCGTCAGCTCGCATAGGTCATTTTGCATGTGTATGACCTTACCATAGTGTCAGTTTCATCCGAGTTGGGATATTTCTAGTTTTGGCTTACGAATGCCCAAGATTCCGTCATATTTCTCGTATCCTGACCATATCCTAAAGTCTTTTAGTGTTTCTCCCAAACTAAGTCCCCTCGGTACATATACGTGTGTCTGTGAGCAACCTCAGTACATTATCCATGCAAGTTTGGTAGCGGCAAGCGCTTATTTGCTCTAATTCATTACAAGAGTAAAAATAAACCGAAAATGCAAATTTTATAGCTAAACCTCGATCTATCCGTGTCAAAAGGAAGGAAGCTACTATGCATGTGGCACTCCGGCCACCCAAAAAGCATCATGTCAAGCTTAGGCACACTTGCCCATCCAATCAAAAAGGCACGCAGGCCTCCAAAAGAAACATCCATCAAAATATCAACTAAGGCGCTCCGGCCTTCTGTCCATCTATCTACGCGGGCACGCAGGCCCAAAAGCAAAAATCAAAAGTGCAGAAAGTGAGATGAGGCTCCTCAGCGGCCCTAAGTCCTCCCCAAACCAATCACCCTCTCCGTCATCATCATCGTCGTCCCTCTCTGTAGGATCCTGTCTAAAACCAGGATCGTCTATAGAGTCGTCAGACCCGCTGCTGTCAGACGCATCCTCTCCTTCTTCCTCCTCATCGTCCTCATCCTCTGAGACCTCAAGCAGGATTAGTCGCTTCTTGCGGACCGGCTCGTCTTGTGAGGGCCTCTGGCACATCTTCAGCTGGTACCTCTCCTCGGCACGCCCCACCACCTCTTGGGCTGCCTCCTCGCTTGCGACGGGCGGCCTTGAGCCCCGTGTCTATGGCCTGGTAGTAGGTACGGGAGCAGGAGTCCTAGTAGACAGCTTCTTCTGTGGAGGATCCCTAGTGCTCTTCCTCCTAGGAACCGCCCTTCCCTGTGCCTGCATTGTAATTTTTTTATATGTTAGCATATGTTTTGCGTATTGCATGTTTTAAAGCAGGTACAATCAATCCTCAATCAAGTGCAAATCAAAGCATGTTAAATATCAAGCTAGAGTGTGCATACATGTATCCAGTATCAAAAGCAGGAATGTATCGTATGCAAGAATGTATTGTTCGTGGGAATGTATCGTTTTCTTGAAGACATACCTGAGATCTCCGAGCTGCTGGCTGAGGATAGCGCAAGTCCAATGGCAGGCCACTCGCCGCCCTTCTTATCACATTCTCCAACGCAAGCATGCGCCGGACAGCCTCATTCACCCATTCATTGGGCACCTGCAAAGACAATTTGAGCATGAGTAGTTGAATCACATTTCAAGCCTTATTAAAAGCACAACAATGAAAGCAACAATGTTTTACCGGCACGGTAACGGGCGCTGGCTCGACTCTGGCAGGGGTTATGTGCAGCTCAGCCGGATTACCCTGAGAATCTACCACTGCTATCTGCCACGTCAACTCTGGTGGCCCGCCTCTCACTGGTCCGCTCGGACCTCGTCTCGCGCGACTCTCACCACTGCCCTGCCTCCCTGAAACGGCTCTCCTCTCCTCGGCAGCTCCTCGAGCCTGGCTCCGATTCTGCCTGAACTCTCGAACTCTTAGTGGCCCCGCCAAGCGCTCCCTCTAGTAGGACGCGTAGTCCATGCCAGGACGCAAGTGGCGTGTCAGGTCGGTATCAGGCTATGTAAAGACCTCCAACTCGGCCAAGGTGTACTCCCCCGTGTGTGAGGCCCGTGGTGGAAGCGCTCCAGGCACCTGAAACCCAGCATAGCCAAGTGATTGGCGTGTCACTCGGCCACCCAAGTACCACTGCCAACCAAAGGCCGACTCCAGCAACACTCTGCTCGCCGTGACAACCCTGCTGCGAGCCAAGTACTCGGGCTCAGGCTCTGCCACCCTCCAGGGATCCCACTCAACCTGCATAGGCAAACAATGCAAGCATTGATCAGCGACAACATTAAAGCAATAAAAAGGGGTACACATTCCCGTTTTTACAAAGTTTCACGTTATACCTACGAGGAGCAGAGCACGTCCAAGTATATCCTGAAGCTGTTCAAGTCACCACGACCTCTCTTCTCTCCCATGTTCTTCTTACTCCAAATGTGTGCACGTGGGAGGATCCCCAAGTCCAAGCTCTTCATCACTGGACGACACATGTTCAAAACTTCGTAGGCCCAGAGCTGCATGGTTAACAAGAAGTCAAAATTTCAGTACAACAGTAACATTATTGAGCAAGTTATACGATTAAAGGGATGAATGCATATTGGAAATGTATTTTACTCTATTAAAGTCATACCTCCCAGATCCGCCAGTACCCAGCGGTGCTCATCTCCGTCCTCGACGAATCTCCCAGAAAGCCATAGGCTACACCCAGCGCCGCTCCTCCCCAGTCAAAGCGTGAGGCCATCCTCAAATCCCTCAACGCTGGCAAGTAAGACAGGTGTACTTTGCTGCGCCTATTTGGGTACAGGATAGCGCCAAAAAGATACAACAGGTACGCCCGGGCCATCTGCTCCGCCTCCTGATCGGTCATCACCTCCTTTTTAAGATATCGGACAAACTGTCCGTATCTCGCCATCCCCTCCTCAATCTTGGGCACCCCACCCAGAAACCACTCCAAGGCCGCCTCGTCCTCCTGGATACCCGAGTCAAACGGGATGGGCTCACCCCCAACCCTCAAGCCAGTGATCGCCGCAAAGTCAGTGGGCGTCACCGTCATCTCCTCGACCGGTAGGTGGAAGGTATTCGTGGTATCCCTCCACCTCTCTGCAAGTGCAACTAGAATGACATGATCATTCCTCGCCGGAGTGAGAGTCTGAATGAACTCTCTAAAGCCTGCCGCGTCTACCAACTGCCTCACTCTCTCAGGCAAACCTTGATACAGTGCCAAGGAACTACACGCGCCCCCAAAGGCGCGGATGTCTCTCTGCCTCGCTCTCTCCTGCATCAGACATAAAAACAAACAGCAAAGGATATATCAGCATGCAAAATTCTCATTTTCAAGTTCCAGGTAATCAATGCAGCCTGGCGACAAATGGTTGGTTCAAGTTATTATGTCCCTCGCATGACATTTAACATGGAATTACGACCTTACTAGTCTAGCCTACTTCAGAAATTACGTCACATGCTTCAGTATGCAAGTACGAAAATTACACAAAGAAAAGGAGTGATTATCAGGAGTTACCTCAGACCAGCTGCTCGAGATATGAGTGTCAGGGTCTATCAACACAAGCTCGGGGTCATACTCCGCTCACCGTGGCCGGTACGCCGTAAAACCCGACGGCACAAACAAGTGAGGGGCATGCAGCCTGTACCCCTCTACTGAAAACGGAACCCGAGTCAAGCTCTCCGCCTCCGACGCTGCCGTCACTCTAGGGCCGTGCACTCTAGCACCGACCCTCTCCTCGGTCTCTGCGTCTCTTAGTATCTCCTCCTCAGCGGCTCTCTCCCTCTCAGCCCTCGCTGCGGCCTCTGAAGCAGCTATCACTCGCTCTCGCTCCTCTCGAGCCTCCAAGACTGCAGCCCCTATCGCGGGGTTATCCTCCAAAAGCTGAGCAAGCTGTGCATCGCTCAAGAGTTTCGCGACATCTTGCTTTGCAATCTGCCTGTGGCCGGATGATGTCGCCGCTGGCCGGAAGAGCACGTCCTCCTCTCTGTATACAAATGGGACCTCTGTAGCTCCCCCCTCCTCGGTTACCACGCCCTTACCTCTCGCCGGATCCCTCGGCGGAGTCTCACTCGGCTCGGCATCACCACCACCGACGTCTCCACTGCCCGTGCCGCTAGAACTACCCCCAACCACGACGGAACCACTCACAGCCGTGCTTGGGTCCAGTTGCTCGATCACTGATCCCGCTGCCCCGACCAGCTTCGTCGCGCGACGATCTGACTCCGTCGTGCGATGATCTCCGTCGTCCCCAGTCGTCTGTGCATGGCCTCGTTCGCCATTGCCGCCTCCTGCTACCTCTACACCAACATCCCCAACCGTCCCTGCCGACGGTTGATCCTCTATTTCGACCTCCATAGGCCCTCCCTCGTCCGGAGGACGATCAACAACCTCTCCTCCGCTACCCCCGTCGCCGTGGTCTGCCATGGATGAATGAATAAGCGTGGGTTCTTCGATTTTGACAAGGAATCAAAGAGCTTTGATGGATTGTGAGAGAGTTTGAGAGAGAGTAGAGTTGAGGGAGTTTTGAAACTGCTGTGAGCGGTTTCAAAACGTCCCCGTCGATTACTATGGAAGCCAACAGGCGTGGGCCGGGTCTGGGCTCGTTTCAGAATCAAGCCCTAACTGGAAACCATCGCGCGATGGTCGGACTTTGTCGTGCGATGGTCAATTTGGGCCCTTGACCAGATTTGACCTTTGTCTTGTGCTTAGCCTCCGAACCTCGCCTTCGAATAAGGTTGAGACACCCCAA
>BPLS01000218.1:1084526-1113625 GCA_019656275.1 Rhododendron kiyosumense | reverse complement strand
CTACGGGACTAGTCGCACCAAATATCTACGATAATGGGTGCTCATCATTTTGGCCCAATCCCACGGATCACTTCGGTAAACGGCCCGTAAACTTCAATCCGGCCCTATAATAATACTAGACCTCTACTTGGTGGTCATGACCAACGGCACCTTATATAATCAGCGACGATCCATCCATCCAATTATATAATCAGCGACGATCTATCCGTCCAATTTCAAAATCAGCGATGATCCATCCGTCCAAATTCAAATCAGCGACGATCCATCCGTCCAAATTCAAATCAGCGACGATCCATCCGTCCAATTTCAAATCAGCGATGATCCATCCGTCCAATTACATAATCAGCGATGATCCATCTGTCCAATTATATAATCAGCGACAATCCATCCGTCCAATTATATAATCAGCGACGATCCATCCGTCCAATTTCAAAATCAGCGACGATCCATCCGTCCAAATTCAAATCAGCGACGATCCATCCGTCCAATTTCAAAATCAGCGACGATCCATCAGTCCAAATTCAAATCAGCGACGATCCATCCGACCAATTTCAAAATCAGTGACGATCCATCCGTCCAATTTCAAAATCAGCGACGATCCATCCGTCCAAATTCAAATCAGCGACGATCCATCCGTCCAATTTCAAATCAGCGACGATCCATCCGTCCAAATTCAAATCGGCGACGATCAATCCGTCCGGCTCTTTGGTGCACGGTATTTGTATGTACTGGTTTGCGCTTTTTATTCAATCGGCTTTCGAGTAAATTCAATGGGTGTCTGGAAATCTTTGACGTTACCCGTACCAGCCAATGGTACTTCGCGTGCCGTCAAAGAGGGGCTACTGTTGACACCCCAATCCGATTTCCCAATCGTTTTTACTTTTCTTTTAGTTTCTTGTTCCCCCGAGGATGAATCAGGTTAAAAACAGTCTTGAGTAAATGAAATGGCTTGAACTTGGTATGTGTGGAACCCATCCTTAACCCCAAAACCCTTAAATCCAAACCCTAACTGAAATGTTAACCTTCGCGCTACCCACTGGGTCCATCGCGCGATGCTTCACTTGCCAGGTGGTGGTCAAAGTCAAACTTTGACTGTTTGACCGTCGCGGGGAAGCCAGAACCATCGCGCGATGGTCTCACTTCATCGCGCGATGGTTGACACCTGTCATATCCACCTTTTTCCAGCTGGAGTTTGTGATGATCAGGGGTTTACAGGCCCGTGCAACCCCGTTACGTCGGCTGAACAGCGTTTTGCAGGGCCACCCTTGCACCACCTCCACCCCACTCTCCCATCACACTCCATACCCTACTTCTCCACCAATTAAGTGCAGCCAGCATTGTTGGCTGGCTGCATTGCCTTGCATCATCCACCAACAAGCCCTCCTTTCCTATAAAAACCCCCCATGGTTCATCTTTCAAAGGGTTACAAAAAAATCCAAGAGAGAAGAAAGAAGCTCAAGCCTATATTCTCCTCTCACTCAAACCACTTGCATTGAATCATCCCCCATGCCATATCATCCCATTCAAGTCATCCTCAAGACACTCAAGCAAAGGTATAACCTTTATTAT
The DNA here is from genome assembly GCA_019656275.1 of Rhododendron kiyosumense. NCBI lineage: Eukaryota > Viridiplantae > Streptophyta > Magnoliopsida > Ericales > Ericaceae > Rhododendron > Rhododendron kiyosumense. Next base: position 1,112,056 of record BPLS01000218.1, on the reverse strand, counting down.
TTACTGTTTTGATCTCTGAGGGGGGCTGACAGGGCCAAGGCTGGTAATCAATATCAGTCTTGGTCCCAAAGCTAGCAAATTTACAAGTTACTATGGAGTAGCAAACCCATGCGCGAGGAACCCATTCCGTCGCGCGATGCTTCTAACTCGTGTGACATGGTCCTCGTGGGGATGGGATGCTTGCTCGGGTGTAGATGTGTGGTCACATGCTTTCCTGTCTTATAATATTTAGTATATTTCCATTGTGTTGCACGCTAAAATCAGCATATTGTTTATTCTGTGCTTATAATTACTTTGGAATGCCCATGGGTAGCTTCTGAACATGTCTCAGAGCTCAGGCATGCAAAGCAGTCCCTGGAAGTCCAGTCAGAACAATCGCGCGATGCTCTCACTCCATCGCGCGATGGTTTGCCTGATTCCAGAAGCTGCCCTTGCATGAGCAGCTAGGCCCTTGGCCCTTGCCTTAGCACCCTCACTGTTTAAGGGTTGTATCTTATTCATATTTATTCGGATTGTAATAGTTATTTATTCTCAATACATATGAACTGCCTGGTTTGACCCTGGGTGTGCACTGGTCCTTCCAAAGCCCAGAAGGAGATAAAATCTAACCTATTGATGGTTTGTCAACACTCGCGCGATGGTCTGGCTTGCATGCCTAAACTTTCGTGCATGCAAGCTGGCTGCTGCTCACAGTAAACTTAGATCAAGGCGCTGTTTTGGCACCCTGAAATCAGCGTTATATATTATCTCATTTATTTCCTTATCATTTCATTCAATCATGCTATTACACATCACAAACTGCAAATTGTTACAGTTTTAATCCCCGATTAACTGTTCCCTCGCCCTAAATGGCTAAAAATTGATTAATTAAACAGAATCGCAAACAAACAACATCTTTTGCAAATGCCAAAGTAGAGACCGATCTCCGGATTGGGCGAGAGGGGTGCCATAAAACCCTTCCCCTCTCGTAACCTGGCTCCCGAACCCAGATATGGTTATGACGGACTAAGTTCCTTAACTTTTTCAAATCAAACAGCGCAGTAAGTACTTCGAAATACGGTTCCTTGGGTGTCGGACCTTCAAACCCGAGTGGCGACTCTGTATTTTGCGAGCGCTTGTCGTCTAGCTTAAAGCGCTCCATCGAACCGGCATTTAGAAAGGAACAGAATCCTTTTTAAAGGGGCACCGCATGCCCACAGCTAGCCCTGTTGCGATGTTTTGGGTAACTGGCACAGTTTACTGGAGCCCGAAGTCCTCGAATGCCCAACAACCTTAGACGATGATAAGTCATACTACCGTTCGACCGTTGCTCTGTAATACGCGTTGCTGTGGGAGGTATATCTTGGCTTTAGTCCTATGAACCCCCTCAAACCAAAACCGGCCTTTGCATATACAAAGCACTAGAGCTCTTCAAACTAGGATAGGTACCTGTAGGGTAAGATTATTTGCATCTAACCCCCATATACTATCTACGTGTTATTGCTTTCCCTATCGCATACACAGTACATACATACCATTTTGTGTAGGAGCATGGTAGGATGGCTTCTAGGATGTCTCTTGTTGAGTGTGTCTTATGTTTACCAGGACACTGTCATGACCCGATGAAGAGTCGTGCATCTCGATGGTGCACGTTGTCAATTTTCAAAATCCTTAGATCAACGAGACTTTGGGAAATCAAAACTTTCTAAATCCTTGTTTAACGCCCGATCGAGGTTTCAAACAAAAAACAAGGAACAACAGAGAGAATGCCGTGATACTTACACCACCCAGGTTAAGTGCTAATCATTTACACCGCTCAGGCTTCGGCACAGTGCTTCACCCAAAGGAGGATGCTGAATCCCTGAATGAGGCTAACCCCAAAGACAAAAGAGTGAGGCCTATTGATGGTGCAGTGTTGTGCAGCGACAAAGCAAGCAAAGCTTGCTCCTTGAACCCTCAATCTGTAGACACGTCCTAAACGGGGCATCACCATACAGATTGATCATGTTTGTTTGGTTTCACTTCATAAAGCAAGATCATGGATATTCCCATGGCTAGGAGTATCGACACACGATAACAGTTATTATCAAAATAGAGTTGCCACCTAGTTTATAAAAGCTAGGAAAAATAGATAGAGATTTCGGGTACGGGAACCAAAAGTACAATAAGGGGAAGATGTTAAGTACCCCTCTTTGCCCAGTCATGAGACTGGCCCATAATCGTTCAACATATGATTAATACTTACTTTATTTTATTCTAAACACGTAATCTGATTATTAGCCTTTAACAATTGATAAGGTGAGCCAGAATAGTAATGAAAGTATGCATAAAAAATAGAGAATAGATTATCCCAGGGAATTGATCCCGCGGCCGGTGAATGGATGTCACGGTCGAGGGATCCTTCTGGATTGATGTATCAATCAAGAGAATGATATCCCAGCCGATGTTCTTCCTCACATCAAATTAAATGATTAACAGAAAACTAGAATGCTACGATTTAAGTACAGAAACATGAAAAGAATCAAACCATAGGCCCATGGGTCTTACCACCTCGATCCCTCAATTGCTTGATTGCTTCGGATTGAGGGTGATTGACTAATTTGCTTCTCCAAAATCCTAGGGTTAGGGTTTATACTTCGGGGTTTGATTGTCGGATTGTGGCTACCTTTTAGATATTAGGGCTTTTGTAGAGAGAATATGAGAGAGTATTTTTGTAGAGTATTATGGCTTAAGAGGGTGAATTGTGTCCCCTAAGTGGCTAAAAGTACTCACCAAAAGTCCACGGGTTCACGAGAAGTCAATTCGTAATCACTGTATCCATTCATTATCGGGATGGTCCCCAAGGTAGGACTTGAAATAATCGTTAGGCCAAATTGAGGTGTCAACAAATGCCCCTGTTTGACTGAACTTAAACGGATGGCGAGATCTGTTAAGTAAGAGTCAAAGCCGTAAAACAACTCCAATTTGGTTGAACAACTATTCTAAGGGTTTTTTGAAAAAGGTTTTAGTTATGGTCAGGCCGGGAGGCTGCCTACGTACTCCATAAGGGAAATTCAGACCAATCGTAGTTCGTGGCAATAAAAGAAAAATAAAAAGTAGCAGAGGGTTGAGAACAGAAGACGTACCTTTGGGCTTTAAAAAGCCATAGTGCAACGCACCTGGGCTATGCCAGGATTTTTGGCAGGGACTAGTTGTAGGAGCGCGGAGTTGCCGGGGAAATTTTGCGGAGAGCATCCTCAGTATTTTGGGGTAGATCAATACATGGCGGGTGAGTCAATTGCTTTTCATGATCATCCTTACTTTGAGTAAGGGAAGCTTGAATGGGAAGCCTATCCTTGCGAATGAGCTTGAAGAAATTGATGTAATTGGGATAAAATCCAAGCCATCTTCTAGATCGGACGCTGATTTTTGAGATATGGAGGCACAAGGCCAGTAACTAGAGCACGGAGCTTGAGATGAGAGAACCGAGGCGTAGAGCCCATATTGAACATAAGGCAAGAACATGAAAAATTGGAGCTTTGAGCTTGAAGTGATAAAACTGAGGCACGAAGCTAGTTGCAGTCATGAGGCAAAAGCCAGAGGAGTCAAAGCTTGGGGCTTGAAGTGATGGAACCGAGGAGTATAGCCAATTGCAGGCAAGTGCCTAAGGAGTCGGAGCTTGGAGCTTGAAGTGATGGAATTGAGGTGTAGAGCCGGTTGTAATCATAAGAGCTTAAAGGTCAGAGCATGGAGCTTTTCCATCTTTCATGAATTTTGGCATAGAGCCAGAGGATCGAGGCACAAAACTGATCAATAAAACTGAGGCGCGAAACCTATTGGGCGCAAGGTTGACCTGTTTCATGAGAGTGATAGATGCAAAACACAGTATGTGGTAGGATGATTGTTAGATATGATAATGGATATGGTGATGTAATTAATGCAGACTTGATGTGATAATGGTGATGCAATTGTACACGGGCCCATGCGTGTGCGTTTGTTTTAAGCGTAAAGCTTCTTTCAAGTTCTGGACTTAAGCATTCAGAGCGTAGAGCTCGAGCATTTGGTGGGTAGAGTCCGAGCATTCAAAGTGCAGGCTTTGAGCATCCAGTACGCAGTGGTTGGGCATTCAAACAGCTTCGAGCATTCAAAGCGTTGGACTTTGAGCATTCAAGCATAGAGCTTGAGAACAGATGATATCTTGTTGATTGTTATGGCGTAGAACCAGTTGAGATAGTGGGCGTAGAGCCGCTAAGTTTATGGGCGTAGAGCCGCTAAGTTTGTGGGCATAGAGCCGCTGAGTGATTTGGAGTTGCTGATAGTGAGTTCTCGGGCATAGAGCCACTGAATGAGTAAGCATAGAGCTGTGGGGATGGAGTTGCGGGCAAAATTGTTAAGATGGTAGGCACGGAGCTTTGAAGGAGTGAGTTTACAGAGTCACTGAATAGCGTGATGAGTATAGGACACGATAGCTGTCGTACCTCCAGAGTACAGTAATGGGGCATGGAGCCTGAATATGAGGTATCGAGGATCCTTGGGAGCAAGTGCTTAGAGTTCAATAATCCTTGACGGTTAAGTGATCGATAATTGTGAGCTTGTTGCTACGGAGAGAAAGCTTTTGGGAAATTTCAGATGGGGGCTTAATGCTGGTGCTTGACATTCTTCGTGCTTAGGCATAGCTTCAAGGCTTATTTTGACCATATTGTATTTGCTTGGGAGTGCCCCCAAGGCTATTTCCATAACCTTCCGTTATTTATTCTGTTGGTTGAGGACCCAAAACTCCATGAGTGATTGAGTTGGTGTGCTGGGTAAAACTTGATGTAGTTGGAGGAAATAAATTGGGGGGCCAGGGGATTGATTGCGTGGTCGAAGAATCGATTACTCGGCCAAAGGATCGATGACTCAGCCTTGAGAACGCCAATAGTCAGGGAAATTGATTTAAGTTAGTTTTAATCGATTTCACGAGTCTTTATTTCAATTTCACCCCTTTTCCCCTTTTCTCTTGTCTGAGACCTCTCCCCGTTTTTCTGACCGCCGTCATTCTCAGCCTCTCCTCAGCTGTTTTTTTTCTTCTCTTTTCTTGCCGTGTCCTTTCTTCTCTGACCACGATGGCTACGCCACCCTCGTCCTCTTCAACTGATGTTCCACCTTCTGTTGCAGGTTCCTCCTCACACCTTCCATGTGGGTGCAACTAACCTTCTTCTAACAAGGAGGGGATTGAGGAGCCCGGTTAGTTTGATGCCGCTACCTATGTTCTTCCTTCACGTAGGTTAGGTTCTGGCGGATTCTTGTAGTACTGCCCTCCTCTTGGTGGCCCAAAGGCCGAGGTAGTTTGTAGGGAGCCTGAGCAGCACTTGAGCATTCTTAATGTTCTGGAAAGTTTTCTGAATTCCCTGAAAAGCAAAAAGTTTGCTTTAGTTCATAGTTTAATTTTTTTTTCGTTCACGGGATGAGATCCCTTTCAGCTAGGGGCATAAATGAGAAGAACCCATAGTAGGGTCAAAATTGTTTTGAAAAGATTAGAATATTCCTGCCCCTGTTTAGGCAATGCATGCTTTGTAGATGTTTATTTGATGCCCTTAGCCTTTCATTCATTTATGCAATCATGAGTTTAACTCCCTTTTTGGTGAAACTTTGCAGAGAAATAGGAGATTGGAGGGTTGCGGTAAAGGCAAGGAGGTGCACAAGTGGTTCTTGATGTTGCCAAAACAGGTTTGGGAGTTGGTTCGTGCTGCAGGCTTTGAGGCGTTTGCTTTGGGCCTCAACCTTCCAAAGATTGATTGGTTGCTGATGACCTCGCTAGTTGAGAGATGGTAGGATATACCACCAATACATTCCACTTCCCCTCTGCTGGTGAGATGACGATCATGCCAGGCGACTTTTCTTTGTTTACTGGTCTATGAGTAGGTGGAGTTCCTCTTTGGATTGATCCGAAGCTTTGGCAGTGGGAAGGAGCTTTGGAGTGGTTCTTGGGCAAAGTGTCTCCTCGCCATTCACACGGTCATGTTGACGTCTCTTGGCTAAGCAAGACTTTTATGAAGGGTGCCATTTTGACTTAGGTGAGCATTGAGCAGTTGACACGGGCCTTCTTTCTCTACCTCCTCGGGCAGACATTGTTTGCCAACAAGGATAGCTCGGTGTATGCACAGTTTTTGGCTCCTTTGCAGCATTTGGAGGCTGTTTGGGAATTTGATTGGGGAGCATCTACTTGGCCACCTTGTACGGCAACGTTGGAGCTTGTTCACGAGACATGAGCCTTATCCTTGGTGGTCACTATCGAGTGCTTAAGGTATATCCTTCTTCTTTTTCCTATTTTCTCATTTTGATTTTCATCTGTATTGAATCATAGCTGTTTGTCAACCCATCTTTCAACTCTGGGCTTTTGAGCATTTCCTTCAATTTCCAACTGGCACCAGGCATGAGGATGCAAATTGTGTTCCTCACTACGAGCGATGGCTAGTGGGGCAACGAAAGCCGCCGTCACCTTTTGAGCCTTTCTGAATGGTGGTGAGTTTTAGATTGGTTGACGGTCGATCAAGTACGTATTCCTTGTCTTTAGATTTTTGTATCCTTGTGCTATAACTGATTTGACCCTATTTGCAGGTGCGGTTTAACCCTTGGAGTAGTGTACCAGAGGACGCCCCTCTTGCACGTTCCAGGATTCTGGACTGTACACTTATCTTGCTTAAGGGCCCTTTTTGCCGAGCTTGGTATCTGGGTGATCGAGTGGCCAGTCAGTGGCATCCACGCATTAAGGCTCTTCTATTCGTTCCTCCTTTACCTCCGACGTTGATGAGATCTACCTCTTCAATGTCCAAAGAAAACTTGAGGGATGCTCGGATTGAAGACTGAGAGGGATTGCTTCTTTAGGTGGGAGACTACGTGGAGTACTACCGCCTTTTTTTGACTCCACCTGCTGCTTCTCCTGCTACCCCTGTTTGGCCACAGGCCCTTTCCTTTGTCTCCTTCCATTCTGCTGATGGAGAGGAGGAGCGCTTGGCTCTTACTCTTTGTTTGACTCAGCTCTATACGTTACTGGCCAGATATTCACAGGTATTTTCCGGTTTTCAGTACTTCATTCCAGTTTCCATTGCTTCATTTTGTATCCCATGCTTAGATGCTTGTAATGTTGATTATCCCATAGGTGCCTGCTAACATAGTGCAGGGAGTGGCTTTATGCTTTCCAGAATGCAAAGGCCTTAGTTCAAAGGCAGTGCCGTCGAATCCTCGAGGTATGGTTTCTTCATATATTCCTTTGTTTTGTATCCCTCCTTGAATTTGAGTGCTTGTTTCCCTTTTCTTGCAGCTTAAGGCTGAGTGAGTATGAGCTGCTAGTGGATAGGATATGGGCACTAGTGAGCAATCCCTTTCTACATTTCAAAGGCCATCTCGGAGACGCGCCATGATTAGCCTTTGGATTTCCTTTTTCTTTCCTATATATAGTTAGCAAAAAGACAGGCAGCAATTGCATTTACGTAATGAAAGCAACCACAACGATTTTGTAATCGAGCTTTTTGTTGATGAAATGAGAAATGCATTTCATGCCCTATAAATGTTTTGAGTTTGCATGTAATAGTCAGAACATGGCTTTTAAAATTGTTTTGAATAGCTATCAGTTGTTTACAGCAATCTGTGTGAAATGAAATACTGGTCGAGGAATCGATGTTTTGGCCGATATATTAATCCTTTGACAATTACTCCTATTTTTTTAAAAGAAGCTGGATTTTGTTTTAGCCAAGTGACATCCTTTTTTCTCTTCCTTCTTATGCTTGACTTTGATTTATGTCTTTCATTTGTTTTTGCTATGTTCCATAGTCTCTTTACCAAATTCGGGAATTTTCGAGACATTTTGCCTATTGTATCAACAACCTTCAGGTAAGAGGGGATGAATGATAATTCTTGTGTCTTTTGTTGTTGTCAATTCCTCAAGGAAAGCATACTCATATTTTGCGAGCTCAATATGCAGGGTTAGCATACCTATCATTGAGTACGAACCTCTTGATATTTTTCCTCCTCTCCACATGTTTGGGTCGTATCTCAATGTGAGATTACCTATGTATCTCAATTAAGGAATCAGGCATTTTACGTAGTTCCAAAGTCATAACTTTTGAGGTTGGGTTTCCACTTTTGGTTTTTCTCCTTACATGCTCTAAATTTTCCCTTGGTCACCTAATGGAGGTTGAGTCCCTAGCGAGCTTTTTTTTTAATGCCTTAACTTTTGCCAAGGCTGCATTTTTTTGTAGGTTCTTGTCATAGTGGGCTTTGCTCTTACTTTTGCTTGGGTGGTTACCCAACGAGCATTTCTCACTAGAGGGCTTCTGTAATTTGGAGAGGAATTTGGTGGAGATATTTTTCTAAATCTCTTTTGTGTTTATACTTTCATAATGGGCAAGCTAACTCTAAGTGTTCTTGCGGAGATAGCATCTTTTTTCTAAGTTTTGACAGAAACCTAGTTTCTTAAGAAATCAAAGTTCATCCCTACTTTCCCCTTTTGTTAGCGATAAAGAGAGCTTGATTTTTTGAAGTTTCCCTTGTTTGGTAAAGAGACTGAAGTATATGGCAATTGCTATTTAGGAACCAAATCATTGGATAAACATAGTTTAGAAAATAAAATAGGAATTAATTTAGCAGAAATAAAATGCCCAAAACATGTCCTAGCTTGATTTAGAAAACAAAAATAATGTCTATTTCTTTTGCCATGTTATGACTTCTCAGCTACTGTAGCATTTCGGTGCTATTTCTTTTTCCTTGTCTTTTACAGTTTTATACTCTTTTTCATCCTATTCTTTGCCAAACAGAACCTTTAAACCAAATCCATCTCCAAAGTTTGTATGGTGGCTCTCCTTCTTCGAGACATGAGCAGTCCCCAAATAGAAATATCAGCCTGGGTTTCCTCCTCATCTTCCTCGAGTTCTACCTCTTGACTTTCCTCTTTCTCATCCTCGTTGGTTATGGAGGTGTAAGGGAGATCAGTTACTTCCATTTGGCTAAACAGTGATGCCAAGGAGATCCCATCGAGCTGATCGTCATACTCTCTTCCATTTCATCAAAGTTGCTTTCTCCTGTTCGATAGGGGTCTGTGCCTATGAAATCTAGATCCTCTTCTTCTTCTACCCATTGGCTGTAGTTGCACTCTTCGTAGGGATTAACCCATGGCTGCATTTGGAATTCCTTCACTTCTTCTATAAGATTGATTGTTTCCCACACAATGGGAGGTGTTGGAATTTTGGGACGGTTGACGGGTACCACTATTTGGGCAAGCTCGAAGTGGGCATGCCTTCTCATTATGATGACCCTCTCCTTTTCCTTCTTCTTATTTTCAAACCAAATACGTAACCATTCTTCGTCCTCTACAAATGGAATATCTGGATCCACCAAATTATGCTTCGTGCAGGAATGCTCTTTTGTCAGACATGTAAGGATTGATCACTTCTGATCGATCAGACTCATTATTCTCCTCTTCCTTCATCATGAAACATCCATCCTTCTCTGGGAAGGCCAAGGTTGGCTTGGTTTGGGTAACTTGGACAATGTATTGGCTAGGGTTGTATATGGAATTGTGAGATAGGTTTATTAGATTGATATTGCGGGGTGGTGATTTAGCATTGTGAGTAGGGAGCAGGTTGGTTTGCATATTGAGTTTTGGAGGTTTTATGGCTCGATTATCAATGAGGTTTTGGATGTCATGGCGAAGACACATGCAATGGTCTGTCTCATGCCCAAGGTGTTGATGATAAGCACACTTTTTGTTGAGGTCATGGTTTGGGCCGTAAGTGTAACGCCCCGAATTTTGGGTACGTTAAAAAGGCATTTATTACCTAATAAAGAGAGTCTGGCTCATTGTTATATCATAAATACATCAAAGGGGTACATTTATTCAACAAAGGAGGAACTAGGGCTCCTAACTACTGCTCCACTTGTTCCTCCATTCTGGCAAGCTCCTCAGCTCCGAAGGCCTCCAAGGTGTACATCTCACCCTGTTCATTTATGAGGTCTGACATATTATACCGGCGTCACCACCAATATAATATGTCAGGGTCACCAAAAGGTAACACCGTGAGCTACAACGCTCAATAGGAAATCCTTACCCACCAACCTTACAACAGTAAATCATTTACAACAACAACACTAACAATCATACATCCACATTCTTTAATCATCTATCATTGGTGTGCAAGATTTCAGTGTTTCTCCTACGCGACTCGTCGTAGACCGTGTCACCATTTTTCACTTACAAATCAACCTTCCAAAATCATTTGTTTAACTCACACAATTGCATTGGCTTCGTACCGCGGATAACCAAGCCACACACCCAACCTCAGTTCCGCTGCGTCGGTCTCCCGAGTATCCTCACAATGGTTCTGCCGCGTCGGGTTCCCATTGGCACACAATTGCATTGGCTCCGTACCGCGGATAACCAAGCTATACCTCACCATGGTTCTGCTGCTCCGGGTTCCCATGGGAACGCACACAACCTCACAATGGTTCCGCTATTCCGGATTCCCATTGGAACACACACACACACACACATCTCACATAATGCTACCAAAATTGGTCATTATGTAGTTTCAAAAATATTTCCACTCCCGGGAAAAAATATTTTTCCTTGTCAACCACACCCTAGGTGTCATGTTTCTAACTTTCGATTTTGGTGTCTCGTTTCCATGCATAGACTTCCGCGGTAGGACTTTCCACATAAACAATCATACAACATTCATTGAAATCTTGAAACTAAACTAACAAGATCATCCAACTCTATATTATTTAGCATGCTCAAATCACAATTTAAAGCATAACGCCACATGTACGGACGCCCTTGGACTGATAAATCACTTATGCTTTATCAACAACCATAAGTAATGCAAACAATTCATGTATTCAAGCTCATAACCATCCGAAAAATCAAAATACGAATACTTGAGATGGAAAGTAAATAAAGATAACCTACTTTCTACTTGGAATGGAAGATAAGGAGATCCTACCATACTTCTTGGTGGTAGTAACGACTTATGGACGGCAATCGGTGGTCGGACGGAGTAACTTCCTACGGAATGCTCCCGGTAGCTTCGAAAGAGAAAGTTTCTCTCGAAACTTGATATTGACTAAACTACTTAAACTTTTTGGATCGAAGGGTGGTCGAGTGGCGGCTTAGATGCAGCCTTGGATGAGTTTCTTGAAAAACACAAGAAAACTCAAGAACAAGAAGAACAAAGGATTTCTAGAGAGAGAAGTTGAAGAATGGAATGGTGTGAGTTCAATGGCAAGAATGAGGTGCTATTTATAGCAAAAGTCTTGGTTATTACCCAAGGGATAAAATTTTCCCTAGCAATTATTATCCAATGGGTAAAGATTTTCCTAATAAACAATTCAATAGGCACATGTGTACTAGGCCAATACTTTAATCATCCAAGTACATATATAATATTTACATAGGTACTAATGTACTCTAGGTAGTTCAACTCCCAATTAAACTAATTCAATTGGGTACAAAACCCTAATATAAAATGATACTAGGTGTACTTAGGAAATCTTAGGTCTTTAACTCCAATAAGTACATACATAATATAATATAGGTACAACATCACATGGGGATCTAGAAAATGATTTGTTTATAAAACCCTTGTACTTAGTTGAAAGACTAACCTATTACCCAATGGATAATAAATCCCCTAGTATTTATTGTCCAATGGACAAAAGTAATAAGGAAATTTTTATAGTTAAAATAACCAAAGTTGTTCTTTAAGGCATGTGTAAAAATCTATTTTTTTTTATAGATATTAGTACTTGACCAAATCTATCAAGGAACACCTTTAATATAAAGAATAGGGTTTCTATTACCCAATGAATAAAAATTCCCCTAACTTTTATCGCCCAATGGATAAAGAAGAAAACCAAAATGATAAAAGAAAATAAATAATAAATTTTCAAATCAAGGGTTGAAAAGGTTCACAAGGTTCAAAGATGTGCAAAAAGATCCATCTATAGTAACTAGGTGACTTGCTAGCTCAGTTTCTCCAACTAGTTGGTTAGAAGCTAACTAGACTTGCCAAGTAGGACTTAAAGTCAAGAAACGAATTTTGAAGGGCTAAAGTGTAATTATGACAAACTACAAGAAAATAAAATTAAATTAAAGCAATCCAAGTATTAAAACAAAATTCAAATATTTAATGAAATTTTTACTGACTGAAAAATCAAGGCTATTACAGTAAGGCATCTGAGGAGGCAGTTTGTTCAAGGGTTTGAAATGTCCTTGATGGCTTAGAATAGTTAAAGCTTGGGACAAAGTCATGTAGAGATGGTCAAAGTTGCAGCGAGGGCGATTTGAGTTTCGGGAAGAGCTAGTTTGGAAAGGGTCTTGTGGTAAGGCCGGGTTAAAGGTGTTCATGGAGGCATGAGATGTAGGGGTAGGAAAGGTTTTCTTGGGTGGAGGAGGAGTTTCTTCTTTCTCAATGAGCCCCAACTTGATTCCATATTCAATTTGTAACCCAATAGCATGCAGGCGTCTGAAATCAGTGATAACCTAAGTGTAGATATGCCTGAGATACTTGGGCTGCAGATTTTTGACAACTATCTTTACTTGATCTTCCTCAGAGGGCTGGTTCTTCATCTTAGCGATCTTCTTTCTCCATCTAGCTACGAAGGTAGCAAAATCTTCATTTGACTCTTGTTTGGTCATCTCCAAATCTCAGGTGGTTAGCTCAATTTGGACATTGTATGCGTATTGCTTGACAAAAGTATTGGCAATTTATGGCAAAGTTTGATAGTGCACAAATTCCAATGTGAGAAACCAATCGAGAGCGCTTCCAGTTAGAGTTCTTTGAAACAATTGAACAATAAGCTCATCACTCAAGCTCATTGGCTTTAGGGTGTTGATAACAGGGTGAACATGACTAGTAGGGTTACCAGTCCCATTGAACTTCTCGATATATGGCATTTTGAATGTTTAGGCAATTGAGATTCTGTGAAGAGGCAAAGTCTTTTAAAGTCCAGAATTTGGTTCCCTTGTGAACGGGCTAAGGCATATTTGATTTATTTGACTTGCTTGGCCAATTCAGGACTTTCTGTTGTTACTACTTTAAGAGGATTCTCATCTTCTTCCTTGTCTTCCTCATCCTTAGTGTCTCTTGCTGCCTTCTCGGCTAGCAAAGTGGCAATTTGAGCTTGGAACTCGACAATGGTGGCGTCGTTGTCGGACATTGTCGAAATCGGTGTGGGATAGGAGCTTGGCAAAACTTGGGGATTGGCGAATGATAGGGTTTGTTTAGAGGATGACTGTGAGGACCCAGAGAGTGATTGAGACCGCTGCACTGTAGAGACCCGGCCATAATTATTTTCTCAAATTTTAAATGTTTAATATGTATTTAGATTATCAAAGTATGGATAATGATGTAGATATGAGTTGGGTCAATGTGAGATGACTTGTAAATTGTGGGAGTTGACGTAATACAATAGGAGTGAAAGGGTGTAAGTGTTATTTGTGCTATATAAGTAAAAAAAAATGGGGCAGGAAATCACTTTCCCTTTTCTTTTTTTTCTTTTCCCACGTTCAGCTCTCACCTCTCTTACCTTCTCTCTTCAATTTCACCTACTACGAGTGAGATTTTTGAAAAATCCCAAGTACTAAAGTTGTTCTACATGACGAGAGCTTCCTATCCATCCAAGAAAATTCATAATTGGAGCGCTTCGAAGTTTCCTCCATGTTCGGGCGTGCTTCTAACCTTCAAGGTAGGGATCTCTTACTTTCTTTACATGTTTAAGTGTTAGTTTGATGTACAAGAATCAAGTTTGATCATCTATTTTGAGTCTTAAATAAATCTTGTATGCTGAAAATTTCGTGGGTTCTGCTAATTTGTCTTTTTGGGGCCCTTCTGCTAGGAATAAATTTTTGGTGTCTTCATAATTGTTAAAGTACGTTTCAATACGAAGATTTCGGCACCAAGTTCATGAAAAACCGATAATCACACAATTAGTTATGAATTTTTGAATATCGGCTGTATCCTGAATGCGTGAATTTGTGCGTGGCTGCATTCTGTTAACGTCCTGGGCATGTTGAGCACCTTGGGTGGCTTTGGGTCTTTTACAGGAGCTATATATTTAAGTTAAGAAGGGATTGGCATTGGAATCAAGTGATTCGGTAGAGTATACAATTTTTGGTGAATTTCTAAAGTAGGGTTGTTAACTAGTGCGAAAATGATTGCAAACATATTTTTCTCCGGATGATTGGGTTAGTTTCCACTCGTGCCTAAACCTGGGATTTTTACTAACTGTAGGGCTTGTAGTGGTGCCACTTTTGGCGTTGGTTTCAATATTTTTGGGTTTAAGATGAAAGAGGTATGATTTTTCAATCAATTTTACTTATTCCCGTGTAGAATCTGACTGCATCGACGGACTTTGGTAAAATGGCCATAACTCCTAGCTCGGGACTCGAAATGACACACCGTTTGTTTTGTTAGATACTAGACACATAGAGCTTTCCAACGATACATCCTATGCATCATGGGTAGGTCTGAGCGATAAGAGTTTTGCATCCAAAGTTGACCCAAATTCTGCTTTTGCACCAGTTTCACTGTTACATTGAGCTATAATGGCAAGGCTGTAATAAGGTTACCCGAACTCCGTTTTTGATGTATGACCTATGGATCGAAGAAAAAGAAGTGTACTTTTCAGGTTTAAGTGTCGTCCTTGAATTCCCATTGTTTATTTGGACATAGTCTGATGTAAATGATTAACTTCGCCAATTTGACATGTAGGGATTTCTCTCATCCTTTATGTGTTTTTGAGTTGGTTTAATGTGTTTAAGAATGTTTAAACGTCAGTATTTGTTGTTGGGAGAAATCTGTCGAAACTAGAAATCGTATGCTGAAAACCCAAGTCCTATCGGTAGGAGTTTTGGCCCTACTGGTAGAAATGCTATCCAGTAGTGTCTTTGTGTGAAATTTTGGTCTCCTACCGGTAGGAGGTTGTGTCCTACCGGTAGGGAATGAACAATTTGCTTTTTTTTGAAAACTTCGGACGATCATAACTTTATCATTCGTACTCCGTTTGGGGTATATTATATATCGAAATTGATGTATGGAAAATCTACTTTCTAATGGTGGTAGTCTTATAATCAAATTCTAAACCTATAGGAAGTTATAGTTAAAGTACGGTAGGTTGGTTGTTAGAATCCATACCGATTTTGGAGTTTATGTCGTATTTGAATATTAATGGTGATTTGGTACACTCCTAAGTATTCGAGGTAGATATGTTATATGCATTGGGCATCCTTTGCCCTTAGAATCATTTGAGTGAGACACGAATATTCCTAGGTGTGTTTAACTTTTTGAATGGTCTACCGAGTCTTAGGGTAGTAGGCTAGCACATTTGAAAAATGTTTGTCGACACCTAGAAAAAGTATGAGGTTGAGATGGTTGATTGTATATTAAAGTTGGATCGGGAATACCTGAATGATGATGATTGATCATATTTATGAAATGAAAATATGAGTTACAACTATTAATTTCCTCTTGAACTATAAATCGGAAGGTGAAGTCGTTCGTAGCAACTTGCATGAAGTTGAGTTTGTAATCAATTAGTAAATACTTAGTAGTAGAGTAAATGGGTCGGTGGCGAGATTAACGATGAGAATTGTGGGAAATGTGATGTGAAACAGTTTGCTAAGGATATATATATATATATATATATATATATATATATATATATATATATATTGAAACAAGAAAAGGGGAAGCAAGTCCCATAACGCTCAGTAGGAGCACTCGCTCATGACACAAACTAGGCCCACCAACAGGTGTGGTGCTAGGGCAAGAGAAGTGGGTCCTATAACACCCGGCAAGAGCACTCGCTCATGACGCAGACTAGGCCCACCAACGGGTGTGCTGCTAGGGCAGGGGAAGCGGGTCTTATAACACCCGGTAAGAGCATTCGTTCACGAGAACATAAATGAGAGTTTGAGAATGAAAGATGATTTTGAATGAGGAGCAATTAATGTGAAACACCGATGACATTATTGGTAACTTATGAGGAAATTCAAAAGAGTTACGGTCATTCTCTGCTAGAGTTGTTATATTTTGTTTACCATAAAACATGGAGTTGTGGAGTATGAAAAGGATTTGGGAATTACGGGTGAGTTTCCTTATTGTCGAGGTGCGGTATTATTCAATGTGTCATTGTTATTTCATATTCTAACTCTACATGCGTAGTGTGTGTATTTTTGGTGAGAGGTTGGCTAGTTATTTGAGATAAGAAAAATGATGCTTTTCATTAAAGAACTTAGATTAATCTTTAGGTCATTGAAATAGAAATGAAAAAGCAAGGATTGATTTGGGTAACGCTGTAACGGTAAGCTGAAAATTTAAGAATATTTGTGTGTGTAGGTGAAAGTGTCAGTGTTTGAGAAATGGAGTAAAATATTTTTCATCATGAGTAAGGTATTTTGAGTTTCAGTTTTGATAAAACAAATATGCTTTTGGAAAATGTTTTTCCTTGATGTCTGTCATCACTTATGCATATAATTTAGGTATGGATATCTCTACGAGCTAGTGTAGCTCATCCTATCCTTTCAGGTACTCGTCATGACACTTAGCTTGGATTGCATGGAGTGCACATTAAGACGTCTCTTGAGAGCTTCATTGGAATCTTTAAGGAGTGGTTTATCATCAAGTTTAATTCATGTCATATACTTTACTAGCAATAGAAGGTTGTACCTTTTGATTAGATCATATGTAAGGTTATGTATAAACTCTTTTTCTTGATTATTATGAAACCCATTTAATTGTAAACGTTTGGGAGACTTTATGTAAGAAAAAAGAATTTAGAGAGAAGAAGAAGACGCGACTTGATTTGCTGTTTGGATTCACGTGACATTTAAGGGTAAATATAATTGATAGAAAGACTTTTGTTTGTAGAA
This sequence comes from Rhododendron kiyosumense, assembly GCA_019656275.1. NCBI lineage: Eukaryota > Viridiplantae > Streptophyta > Magnoliopsida > Ericales > Ericaceae > Rhododendron > Rhododendron kiyosumense. Next base: position 1,095,192 of record BPLS01000218.1, on the reverse strand, counting down.
AATATATTATTATTTTAGTTGAAAATCGAGGGCGTGACATGCGCTAGGGGTGTTCTAATAGGTGAGGATGACGGACGGGATGGTTGCGAAGACTTTTGCTTGGCATAGCTTCGGATGTTGTAAGAGTATAAAACTGGTTGTGGTTGCTTCTTTATCTACCTATCGTGCCTACTTTAAATAAAATACCTGCGAGTCAGTACTTAGCTATATAGGCTTAGGATTTGGGCTAGAAATCCCAACTCTTCTACACAGAAAGAAATGTTACAACAACAATTTATATAGGGTGTGATGAAGAACTTTTACAAACAAATGTAAGTAGGTTCCTAACTTGCAGGTTCCTGTCTTATTTTGATAAGTTCTATGGCTCTCTAACACATGTAAGGTTTGGGTAGTCTCAAAGGTGTTCCATTGTCAAATGACATCAATCCTTTCACCAGCCCATCATAGGCGGCAATTGGGTGATCCCCTTTTTGATATACCACTAGGTACAGGTGACTGTGGAGTTTGCTAGAACCCCTAATATAGCCTGTGACATGCCGGGATGTTAGGTAAACTCAATGAGGTTGCCCACTCGATGCATATGATACAAGAATTAGATAAAGCAGATATTAATCTTATGTCAAATTTTCTGGTTATGGCTCTCAAGTCTCCAGCAGAGTCGTCAAAAACTATAGACACCTCCTTAACAGGGCAGCGTCATACAGATTAATCATGTTTGTTTGGTTCCACTTCATATCGGTTATCATCAAAATAGGGTCGCCACACAGTTTATAAAAATTAGGAAAAACAGATAGAGATTCTGGATTCGGGAGCCAAAAGTACAATAAGGGGAAGGTGTTAGACACCCCTTTGCCCAGTCATGAGACTGGCCCATAATCATTCAATATATGATTAATACTTGATTTATTTAATTTTAAACACGTAATCTGATTATTAGCCATTAACAAATGATAAGGTGAGTCAGAACAGTAATGGAAGCATGCATAAAAAATAGAGAACAGACTATCCCAAGGAATGAATCCCGCGGCCGGTGAATGGATGTCACAGCTGAGGGATCCTTCTGGATTGATGTATCGGCCGAGAGAATGATATCCCAGCCGATGTTCTTCCTCACACCAGAATAAATGATTAACAGAAAATTAGAATGCTACGATTTAAGTACAGGAACATGAAAAGAATCAAACCATGGGCCCCTGGGTCTCACCACCTTGATCCCTCATTTGCTTGATTGCTTTGGATTGAGGGTGATTAACTGATTTGCTTCTCAAAAACCCTAGGGTTATGGTTTGTACTTTGGGGTTTGATTGTCAGATTGCAGCTGCCTTTGGGATATTAGGGTTCTTGTAGAGGGAATATGAGAGAGTATTATGGCTTGAGATGGTAAATTGTGTCCCCTAAGTGGCTAAAAGTACTCACCAAAAGTTCACGTGTTCATGAGAAGTCAATCAGCAATCACTGTATCCATTCATCATCGGGATGGTCCCCAAGGTGGGATTTGAAATAATCGTTAAGCCAAATTGGGGTGTCTACACTATCTGATCGTTGGAACCAACCAAGAATTTTCACATACTTCAAACTGCACCTCTGGCCTCAGTTTATGAGAAACTCCTCAATGCTGGTTCCATCAGGCCTCTAACCCCAACCCCGCTACCTAAGGTTCTCCCTTCAGCCATAACCCCAACCACTTCTGCACCTACCATCAAATGCCTGACCATTCTACCAGTGCTTGCTTTCGCCTCCGACATGCCATTCAAGATCTCATCGATAACGGCATCGTTCCAGCCCCATTCCCATCAAAAGCCCATGTGTTTCCAAACCCAACTTTGGCTTGCAAGTTGGTCAGATATCCATTATCCCTACTTAAAACAACCCTACCTCTACTCAAATCCACCCTAACTCCACCATATTCGACCCAAGCCACCATATCATCCAGAAAATCAACTCAAACCAATCATATCAATCCCGTCCGAACGCGAGGTGAACCTGATGGCACTACAACAAAAAACACCATTGGTGACATGCAAAAATGTCACCAAATGTCCGAGGTGAACCTGATGGCCATAGGTGCAATGGAAATCTTCATTGTCAACACCTAGATTGATGGTCATAAGGAGCCAGCCAATGAGGAATTCAAGAGGAAGTGTGGGCAGCGTGCCCTTTCGAGGGGAAGGGATTCCATTCCCTTTCCGAAGAAAGTGTCGGTTCGAGGGAGCGCCTAGCTGGACGGCAAGCGCTTGCAAAATACAGAGTCGCCACGCGGGTTTGAAGGTTCGACACCCAAGGAACCGTATTTCGAAGCACTTACCGCGCTGTTTAATTTGAAAAAGTTAAGGAACCAGTCCGTCATAACCATATCTGGGTTCGGGAGCCAAGTTACGAGAGGGGAAGGGTTTTATGGCACTCCTCTCGCCCAATCCGGAGATCGGTCTCTACTAGGCATTTGCGAAAGATCTTTGTTTGCGATTCTGTTTGATTAGTAAATTCTTAGCCAATTAGGGCGGGGGAACAGTTAATCGGGGATTAAAACTGTAACATGTTTGCAGGATGTGAGTGATAGCATGGATGAGCAGTTAGTATAGGATGAGAACAGACTGCTGTGGAAGTTTAAACAAACTGGGATGCCCTTGTTTTGGAGTGACGTGCGCAGGAAGAAACCAGCATGTACTGAACAAGTCACTGCATGCTGTTTACTCCTGCACACGCAACTCCAAGACACGCGCGCGCCAGTGAGCTCAAACCCACAGCTCTTATTCTCAAACCCTCTAGGCTCTGGAAGGACCAGTCCACACTCAGGACAAACCACGCAATTCATATAGTAGCATAATATACGGTTTAAAGGCTGAAAAGCCCTACAAATTAATAAAACACCCCATAAACAGTGTGGGGACAAAATAATGGCCTAAGGCCGAGCTACCCGTGCAAGGCCACTCACTAGTTAGAGGCAGACTATCGCGCGACGGAGCCAGTATGGCGTGCGAGGGTGCACCCTGGCGCTCTGTCGCACGATGGAGCCAGTCTGGAGCGCGATGGTGCGCCCTGGCGCAACCAGACCAGTGCTTGGTTTACACATTTCTGGGTTCTGGGACAGGTCCAAACTGATCCCAGGGGTACTCTAAAACAGCAGAAATACAAATTAACTACGAACTAGCAGTATATGCTAAGGAAAGCAGTAAACTGATTATTATCATGCTTAACAGTGATCTATACGAAATAAAGCATAAAACAGTAGGAAACCAATCCCCACGCGGTCCAACGCGTGCAACAACGGAGTGTCGCGCGCGAGAGTGGGCCTGTCGAGCGCTGGTCCTACCATGATGGTTTTTGAAACCTTGCCAGCTTTAGGACCAGGACTAGTATTGATTACCAGCCTTGGCCCTGCCAGTCCCCCCTCAGAGATCATAACAAAAAACAGAACAAAGGTATGCTATACCTTTGGTTTTGGGTTTGAAATGGATTTGAGCTTTGAGGTTTGAATGCTTGATTGAGTGGTTGAAAATGGAGGAAAAAGAACAAGCTATGTTCTTTGATGATTGGGATTTACTAAGCCTTTTGAAACTCTTTTTTTGGAACCCTTTCAATGGAAGAAAGAGTGGGGTATTTATAGAGAGAGATGGTGGATCTGGTTGGTGCCAGGAGAGGAGTTCAGCCAGTCCACGAGCCTGGCTGAAGTTGCATTGGTGGCCAACTGTCCTCCTTCAGAAAGATTGGTGGTAGGTTGGATCGTCGCAAGACGCAATGGTGTGCCTTGGCGCTCTATCGCGCGATGGAGCCAATCTGGCACAAGATGGTGTGCCCCGGCGTGGAATGGTCCCGCCCTGGCGTGCGTCAGTAGGGTTTTTGGTTTTTGAAGTGGCTTAGGCTAGGTTAGGTTCAAGGGTTTTGCAAATACTCAAAGCTCAAACACGCTATCATTCCCACGGTGTTCTTGATCCATTTCATCATCAGGGAATCAAAAACCGTAAGTAAACTAATTTGGAAGCCCAGATTGGGGTGTCTACAGGAAGCTTAATCAATCAATCAAATGAGAAGATGGGCTGTCTGAGATCCTTCAATCATGAGAGTTTGGAGCTGCTATTCAAGAAGTTCTCTCAAGTGGATTTGGTCGAAGATGCTAAGGAGGCAGAAGTTCTGATGCTTGGGCTCGACGGTCTCTCATTTTGGATGCCAAGAGTAGATTTAAAAAGTTGCATGTTCAAAACCGCATCCAAACTTGCATTGATGACACTTCTGAGTCTAACACGAAGTCTGTCGAGTCGTTTAAGTGTAGCTCTGAACTACGTTTTGACCTGATTCTTTGAAAAGGGATACATAGACAATCTCTCCTCAAGATTTAGTCATAATCCATCAAAGTTGATCCATGGTTGACGTTTTTGGTACACATCAAAGGTCGAGAACAAGATAAGCTGCATTGGAGAATCAGACGGGGGAAACCCTCCATCTTTCAACTTTGTTGTAAACTACTGTAGGGGGATGAAAATAATTGATGCTTCGGATTACTTTGGATTGCAACAGCATACTCATGCCTTTTCACCGGAATACTAATTCGTCGTCTGAACCCTAATCTACAAACAGACAAGGGGTGAGCGCACCTCTGCCTCTCGTGGCAAAGGCCCTCCAATGCCAAAGTCAGTATCACGTACTAGTCAATAAACCTTAATTATCAATAGGAGAATAACATGAATGCCAAGAATTGCATACATTTTACCTCCAGGTTTACCTCATATTTATAGATGCAAATATGCTTGCTTCCCAAGTAGCCCTTTGGCCCTAGGATTCCTATCTCGTATAGGAACCCAGGATCTCTTGAATTCTCGTTCCCTTATTAGTTCATTACCATAATCCTTTTTGGGACTCTTTTCCATAGCTGGCCGAACATCCCATTCATGCTGGGCATCTTTCCTAGATCCTACATACTCGGGATCTCATTTTTCTTACAGAATATTACTGTTCTGGAACCTTCTAGAGTGTTCCAGCCACCTCATCATTTAGGGCTACTTCCTCAATAGTCCTTTGCTCTATTCGGCCAACCCTTTGCCGAACACTCCATCTGGACCAATGACCTCACATGTCACAGGTTTCCTTTAACTATTAGGACAATTGACTTCTTATGTCTTTTGTCTAAATACGCCGAATAGACTGCCTAGACCAATGACTTCTCATATCATTGGTCTTTATCGCCGTTTACCGCACTACCCTGCGGTATGATTTGTCTCGTTCATCGTGGGTGCCATTATACTTTCTGTTCGGCTACTATCTGCACCTGTTCGGGAATACCTCCTTACAATTGCTCCCTTGCTTTACTCATTTGCCATTGTTCGGGGGCAATGGGTGAAGCTTTAGAAACAAACGTTAGACCGAACTCCTCTGATCTTGGGTAGTCACAATATTAATACTCATTGATGTTTTTGGCGCCCTCGTCATTATACCGTCTCGGGGTAATGACCCCACGTGGCACGTTTTGTATGCCTTGCATTAATTTTGAACCGACGTTTTGTTTAAGCGGCGTCAGAACGGCGTCCGTTCAACCCTTGTTGTCACGTTACTTTTTATATAACGGTGTGAATAGAGACGTTTCATCTCCGTCTTTCACCCTTAAACCCCAAAAAGGGATTCCTTTTAGGTTTCCACTCAAGAAATTCGAATCTCAACTTTCTCACTCTAAAACTAGGCAAAAGCTGCCTTCTTCTTCCCTCCGCCATCGCTGCCGTCTGCTACTCGATTGCATCTCAGGCAACCGCTACAACAGCTTCGTAAGACTCTCATTCTCACTTCTTCTTGTGCCATTTTCTGAGATTCGTTCCCAGATTTTGTCCTTTAATTTTAGGGTTTCAACCAGTTCACTTACTCTGTATCCATGGCAGATGATAATGAAAACCTTCCAAAACCTAGTAAGTTTAGGAAACTCTGTGAAACCCCTACTGCCATGACGGCATTCAGGGCCGAATATAATGTTCCTGATAATGTGGGGCTTGAGCTTGCCCCTTTAGGTGCTGACAGGGACGGTGGTTCTTGGGATAGATTGTGCATCCCCATTGTGGCCATTGTCGAGGGTGGGGTTCGTTTCCCCTTCCACCCACTACTCTGCCAAGTTCTAAATTGGTATCGTCTTACCTCCATGCAAGTTTCAACAAACGTTTTTAGGTTAGTGATGGGGATTATAGCGCTAAATAGGATTCTGGGGACCCAACTGGGAATTTGGGACATCCAGTGGTGGTATAGCATCGTGCTAAATCCTGAATACAACACTTACTATTTCAAAGTAAGGAAAGCAGATAAGTGTCTCGTGCTTAACTTGCTAGATTATGCACGAGATCATGAAATTGACTTCCTCTATGTCACTGGAGTCTTCGAGCCACTGGGGGAAGATGGCCAAGTGGACGGTTTTCATTGCCCCCACATATGAGGTTACCCACGTATGCTCCTAATTTGCTTCGTAATTCTCGTTTACTGTTTTTTCCATAGCTTCCATTTGCCCCTTCTTCATGATTGTACTTTCCTTTTACAGCGGATAACGCTAACAAGCGCCCCAGACGGGAGCCTAGTTACATCCGAACAGCTGATATCAACAGGGTTCTTAGGTACACAGGAGAACCTGTCACCCGTACTGCTGGGCGTGGCCGTGATGCGAACATCCTACTAGGCTACGACCTCGCCTATAAAGGGTTCATTGATAGAAGACTAGCCAACCCGAGCACCAACGGCGCTTCAACTTCAACTGCTCCCCAATCAAGGAACTTGAGGATTGACGCCGGAGTTACCATCGCCGGGCAACCAGGCGAGTTCCCGATATTCGAAGGCGTTCCCCTACCGCACCTGGTACTCAGAAGGTCTTCTTAAAGACAGATTGCTCCATAACAACAATCTAAACAGCCAACCCTAACTTATGATACCAGCCAATCATCTTCTTATAGATACTCTCCATCTCCTTCGAACCCAGGTAACATGACCCGTCAACCATTAAACCTCAGTTCCCTGCTCACTGTCTCTTCTCGAGGACAGGGTGCCTCTGGTAGGGTGGCATTGAGTGGTCACGCCCCCCCGCCACCTCGTTGCACTAGGGGCTCTTCCACTCGATCCTCTTCCTCCCTTCAGGAACGGGACAGTTCCCTCGAGGCTACTGATTCCCATCGAGACAAGCGTCCTAGAAACAAAGATACTGGGATGCCTGATGCCCAAGCTTCCGTTTCAACCCTGGAAACTCCCCTACTGAACATCTCTGCAATTCACGAGGCCTAGACCCCTCAACTCATAAGGGGTGATCGTCCAATAAATGTTGGGGATAGTGCAAGCTCTTCGGAGACCGCATTTGCCCTAGCACAGGGCTTATTGCTACCTGTTGACATGTAGAAAGAGTCCTCATCCCCTCCGGATTGGCTTATATCCACTGGACTCGTCAATGGAATTAAGGTGCTTTATCACATAACTTTAATTATTGCCTTTCTCGTGGTAGATTAAAATTCTAATTTTAAAATACTTTTTGGTCTTCTATAGTTTATCCAAAACATGGTTACGCTGGGACAAGAGTTTCAGGAAGCTGAAATTGAAAGAATCAAACTTTTGAATGACAACACGAGGCTGCTTCGAACAGTCTCCAGATCGGAAGGAGAGAGAGATAAGGCTAAGATTGAGCGTGATGAAGTGAAGGGCAAGCTTCATATTGCCGAAGACAGCCTCAACCAAGCACTGGCTGAAATAGACAATACGAAGAAAGCTACCTTCGAAGAACGGTATTCAAAGAGCTTTGACGTAGCTACTGCTGATTATGTTGGCCAGATGCCCGCCATTCAAGATCAAATCTGGATCGCCAGTTGGGAGGCTTGCTTGACAAAGATTGGCGCTGCTGAAGACTCAGTCCGCTGGGTGGAAAATGAACTACCAAGCCGCCAAGCTGCAGCCTCTCAATAGCAAGATGAGCCCCTGGCTGACAATGTTGATCGACAAATAGACAAATTTGCAGATGTTGATGAAATGATACAGATGGAGTCTCAGGATGCTGTAAACGAATTCGCATCTGTTCGGGATACGACCAATGAGACTATTGTCCTGGAGGAGAATGCTATTGCTGGTGGTGATCCCACTAGTGAAGTGAATATAGAGGTCACAACTGATTCCCCACCAAAAATTCAAAACTTGGATTGATTTGGTAAGTTTTCATTTAACTTCTGATATAATTTCAAACATCTTGGTTGGTCCTGCGAGACCGTGGTTTTGGCCCTGCGTGGCACTAGTTTACTCGTACTTCCGATAACACAGGTATTTGGCCCCCCTTTTGGCATAACTCTTCTTTTTTGGCCGTTTGTAGCCCCTATGTTTTGCTTTGTGGCTTTAAATATTAATTTTTGAACAACTTTATGGGTATCTCATACCTCCCTGTTTGGTACAGATGCATATGTTCAAATGCATATCTAAGTCTTTATTTAGCATAATTGCTGTGCAGTTCAGTTTGTACATATACAAGTATCCATGTACTTAGATATGATTAAGTCTCACGTAAATGGTCAAGTATTCGTACTTGGATAACAAACTTCAAGTTTCTCGTACTTAAAAGTTATACAAACTGTAAGTTTCTCGTACTTAAAAGCTAAACAAACTTTAAGTTTTTCGTACTTAAAAGCTGAGTATAGGCGTACAATCCCAAGTATTTTCGTACTTGATGTTTCTTATATTTATTCTAGCGTTTATTCGTACGTTGGTTTCACGCTTGTTCTCTTTACAATGCATATTTCGTTATTTAGGTGGGTACGTATACTCGAACGTGGCATTCGTGCCTATTCTCTACTCCCTAATATGAAAAAGAAAAAATAACGCTGAATTTCACATTTCATATTTCCAAAAGAAAACATTTCAAAAATCTTGATATACTGGAAAGAAGTGACTTTATTCATAAGCTTAAACTCAATGGGACATTATTCGTACACCTTGCAACTAAAAATCAAAAGAGCTTTATTCGTAGCTTAAACTCAAGGGGGCGTTATTCGTACCCCTTGCAACTAAAACAGAATAAAATTAAAAACTAAAATAAGGGAATTTTATTCGTAATTCCTACACAATCATGTAGTGCACTTTGTTTAAAAAACTCAATTCTTTTAAAGAAAGAATTTTCTCAGATTATGAATATTCCAAGGCCTCGGCATTGGATTACCGTCCAAACCAGCCAATCTATAGGCCCATGTGCCCACAATCTTGGTCACTCGATATGGGCCTTCCTAATTGGCCCCCAACTTGCCTTCGTTGGCTACCTTAGTGTTGCCGAGCACCTCTCGTAATGTAAGGTCCCCAACGCCAAATTCTCGAGGGTGAACATGTTTGTTATAGCTCTTCATCAGCTATTTTTGGTAAGAAGCCAGATACACCAGGGCCCTTTCCCTTCCTTCCTCGGCGAGATCAAGCTCAATTTCAAGGGCCCTATCATTGCCCCCACTCTCAACCAATGCTATCCTATTGGTTGGAAGGCCCACTTCTAAAGGTATTACTGCCTCTGTTCCATATGCCAAAGAGTAGGGGGTCTCTCTCGTAGACCTCCTGGGCACTTCCCTTTGGCTTTGTCCAGCCTTTTCTTGATCCCGTCAAGAATGGTCTTATTGGACGCCTCTACTTGCCCATTACTCTGAGGATAGGCTGGAGTTGAGTAATAATTTCATATCCCATACTGGGCACAAAAAGCTTTGAACTTTTTCTGGAACTGGGACCTATTGTCAGTAATCAATGAATAAGGGACCCCAAAGCGAGTAATAATATTCTTCTACGCGAACCTTTCTATCATAGGTTCAGTGATTTTGGCTAGTGGTTCTACCTTAATCCACTTAGTAAAATAATCTATTGCCACCAGCAGGAATTTTTTATTCCCAATTGCTTTGTGTAGCGGACCCACGATGTCCATTCCCCATTGAGCAAACGGCCAAGGACTAATTAGTGGCACCAAATATCCACTGGGGTTCGAATTATTGGTGAGAATTTCTGACACTTTTTCACAAATTTGCACATATACCTTAGTGTCTTCTTGCATATGTGGCCACCGATAGCTTTGGGTAATTGCTCGGTGGGCAATGGATCTTCCTCCAGCATGACTCCCACATGTCACTTCATGAATCTCATGGAGGAATTTCTGCACCATTTTGGGTGCACACAGAGTAAGTATGGGCCTATGAAGGATTTTTTGTATAACTTACCCTTTGGGGACAGCCAAAACCTTGCAGACTTGGTTTTAATTTTATGAGCTTCCTTTTTATTAGTGGGGAGCGTTTCATCTCGTAAAAACTCCACTATCGGGTCCATCCAACTTGGACATTGGTTCATGTCCAAGACCAATTCCACATTCCTCCCAATGCTTGGCTCTTTCAGATACTCAACTGCTACCTTCCGTTTGAGCTCAGTTGGAATGGTTGCGGCCAACCAGGCCAAAGAATCGGCATGAGCATTCTGTCTAGAACTTATCTGTTCAATGTGAGCCTTTTCAAATCTATCAAGTAAATCTTTGGCTGCTTCCACATACGTTGTCATCTTCTCATTCCGGGCTTGGTATTTCCTGGACAGTTGATTAGCTATGAGCTGTGAATCATAATACACCCTAACCCGTTTTACTTTTAGAGATCTTGCACTCCTCAATCCAGCTATCACGACCTCGATTTTTAACATAAATAAATAATACATTTTAATAAAAGAACCT
>BPLS01000218.1:1046211-1058307 GCA_019656275.1 Rhododendron kiyosumense | reverse complement strand
ATTTCCACTCTTTAAACAATCGTTAACTATCATTTTAGTTTCATTATTGTAGGGAGGTATTCCCGAACAGATAAGATTAGTCGCCGAACACGTGATGTGTTGGGGACACATGGCAGACATGATAAAATTATTGCCGGGCAGTACGATGAGCGACGATCTGGGCCAATGACATGCGAAGACATTGGTCCAGACAGTCTGTTCGGCTGATAAAGTCAAAAGACATGTGAAGTCATTTGACCAGATATAACTACCTGAATCAGTGACATGTGAAGTCGTTGGTCCAGGAGGACTGTTCGGTAAAGAGGAAGCCGAACAGTGGAAAACGTTGCCGTAAGTCGTAACGTGGCAAGAAAGTTCCAGAATGGTAATATTCCATTAAAGGATAAAGATCCCGAGTAAATAGGATCGAGACGAGAGACCCAACGTGAGTGGGGTGTTCGGATAATTATGGGAAAGAGTCCCAAAAGGACTAAGAGTCCCGTAATGGTTAAGCTATTATACAGATAAGGGAACGAGAATCCATGAGATACTAGGTTTCCTATACGAGGTAGGAATCCTAGGGCAACAGGGATACTTGGGCAGCAAGCATCCACGAATCTATAAATATGAGGTAAACCTGGAGGTAAAAGGTACGCAGTATTTGGGCCATCTCTTATTGCTTTCCTACTGATAGTTAGGGTTTAGACCAGTACGTGATACTAACTTAAGCATCGGAGGGCCTTTGCCACGAGAGGCAAAGGTGCGCTCACCCCTTGTCTGTTTTGCAGATTAGGGTTCCGACGGAGAATTAGGGTTCCGGTGTAGAGGCACGTGTGGCCGCTGCAAATTGGTGTTGTTCAGAACACTAATTGTTTTCATCCCCCTACAATTGGCGCCGTCTGTGGGAAACGAACAAGTTCGTGAAAACATGACCATGATGGAAGAAGATCCAACCACGCCGTTCGATCCAAAGAACCAGTTAACTGGTGGAGGGGATAAGTCTCCACCAGGAGCTCCGAGAAAGCCCGCTGGAAGAGAGGACAAGGCAGCTACTGGTTCCACGAGAAGGAGCAAATCCCACCGAAGAGAGGCTTCGGTGGACCGTTCAAAAAGTGTCCATAACAGCGAGGATATCCTCGACCAAAAGAGGAAAGAAATTGAGGAGTACGCTCATTTGATCAAGAGACGAGAATACGAGATACGCGAGCTACAGCGGATACGAGATCACCCGGAGGACTCTGGACTTTCGCGAAGGAGTTCTAGAGAAGACAAGAGGGCTTTACTAGTCCATAAACAGCCCCGTTCACGATCCATAAGAGGCAGGAGCAACAGTCCCGCCACGAGACGGTATGAAGCTTCCCCACGGAGAAGGAGAAGCAGAAGTAAAGATCGTACGCCAGAAAGGCGTAGGGCTTCTTCTCGAAGAAGAAGGAGCAGAGAACAAAGTTCCTCATCTGAGGAAAAGACGAGGAAGCATCACCGTGACAGGTACGAGAGACCTGATGCTGACTGGGCCAAAGCCAAGGCTCGTAAGACAATTGAAAAGGAGGAAGGGACGGTGTCCGCACGAGAAGCGGCGCGTAAGGCCCTGAGTAACATCGCAGCCTCCCCGTTTGCAAGGAGGCTGCAGGAGGCCAGGTTGCCGAGCAGAGTGAAGCACGGAGCGTTCGTGCTTTACGAGACAAACACGGACCCTGTGTCTCACATACAGCATTACCAACAGGCCATGTTCATGCACGATGGTGATGATGCAATTCTGTGCAAAATGTTCCCGTCAAGTCTAGGCAAGGTGGCCCTGAGCTGGTTTCATAAACTAGCACCACGATCCATAAAAGGATGGGGGCAGTTGGCAGAGGAATTCACTGCTCGGTTCTTAACAAGCAGAAAGGCCCCAAAGACTTTTGAGAGTCTATCCACTATGAAACAGGCGGAAAACGAGCCGATCAGAGATTATGCAAAGAAGTACTGGGAAACTTTCAACGAGATTGAAAGTTGCAGTGAAGAGTACGCCATAGCAACCTTCAAAACTGGTTTGCCTGTTCGGGGAGAACTGCGCCGCTCATTGAATAGACATCCGGTGGCTACGTTGGCAAAACTGATGGAGCGAATAGAGCAACACGCCAGAATGGAGGACGACATACTCCGTGAGGACGGCAGGGTTGCTGCCGAAGAGCCAAAGACGCCAGCAAAGAAGGCGGACAAGCCTGAGCCCAAAACATACAAGGAGCGCAAAGAGTACGGGCAGGCTAAGAAGGAGCCGTACAAGGAAAAGCAAGCCCCAGACCCCAAGTCCTTCTTTTCTGTCACTACTGTTTGGAAGGAGCCAATTTACAGGATTCTTTATCGAATAAAGAATCAGCCATATTTCAAGTGGCCTCCGAGCCTTGGCGGAGATAAAGACGCTAGACGTGCTACGAATCAGCACTGCAGCTACCACAAGGCTTGGGGCCACATGACTGAGGATTGTGAGATGTACAAGAAACACCTCGATGATTTGGTCTCTCGGGGCTATCTCAAAGAATTTATCCAGGAGGATCCCAAGGAAAAGGAGAAGGCCATGGAATTGGATTACGAGCAGAATCCTAAGGGAGTAATCCATATGATACATGGGTTGGCTGCACCTTATACGAGAAATGAGGTTAGACTGTTGCAAAGGCAATTTAAGCACGATCAACACGTGATGCGATTGAGCAATAAAAGAGGGCGAGAGAGTGATGTATGCAGTGAGAGCATAGCCTTCACGGATGATGATTTGGGAGAGGTCCAGATACCTCATAACGATGCTCTGGTCATAACCCTACGAGTTGGGGAGTACGACATTGAAAGGATCCTAGTGGATTCAGGAAGTTGTACAGAGGTGATGTACTACGATGCGTTTAAGAAGCTTGGGCTGGCCCAGACAGATTTGGAACAGTCCACGACACCGTTGATTGGGTTTGGTGCAGGGGCAGTGTGGCCCCTTGGAAAGGTGACCCTGCCTGTTCGGGCAGGTTTAGTTGTTCTAAGGACGGATTTCCTGGTGGTAGACGTCCCCTCCTCTTATAACGCGATTATAGGAAGAACTTGGTTACACAAGATGAGGGCAGTCTCCTCGACTTACCACCAGATGGTGAAATTCCCAGGATCCAATGGGATCGAATCAATCAGGGGTAACCAAAAAGCGGCCCAACAGTGTTTGATCTCCATCATTAAGAAGGCCCCAAAGGCCCATCATGTTCATACACTGGAAGTGCCAGATCAACCGACTATCGAGGACGTCGGAAGAAGCCCGGCTGATAAGGTGATCGAGGGGTTGGAAAAGATTCAGATCAACGAGGCTGATCCTGAAAGATATTTTTTGATTGGGGAATCACTACCTGCAGAGGAAAAGACTGAATCAATACAGTTTCTGAAGGAATATGTTGATGTGTTTGCATGGGTACCAGAAGAGATGCCTGGTGTGGATGCTGACATAATCTGTCACCATCTGAATGTTGACCCTCAGCACAAACCAGTTATTCAGAAGAAGCGCAGGGCTGCCGTGCAGCACGTGGATGCTGTTGTTGAAGAGGTTAATCGATTGCTTGAGGCAAAAGCAATACGCGAGGTTCACTACCCTGAGTGGCTATCCAACACCGTAGTCGTGAAGAAGAAGAACGGAAAGTGGCGTGTCTGTGTGGACTTCACAGACTTGAACAAGGCTTGCCCCAAAGATAGTTTTCCCCTCCCGAGGATAGACCAGTTGGTTGATGCAACAGCTGGCTACGAGCGAATGAGTTTTCTTGATGCGTATCGAGGATACCATCAAACTGCTATGTACGGGCCCGATCAGGAGAAGACGTCTTTTATCACCCCACGGGGTTTGTACTGCTATAGTGTCATGCCGTTTGGGCTGAGAAATGCAGGGGCGACGTACCAAAGGCTTGCAACTCTGATGTTTAAGGAGCTGCTCGGGAAAACTATGGAGGTGTACATAGACGATATGGTGGTGAAAAGCCGAGACAAGCGAGGGCATATCACAGACTTAAGAGAAGTCTTTGAGATCTTGAGGAAATACAAATTGAAACTCAACGCCTCGAAATGTGCGTTTGGGGTTGGTTCTGGAAAATTCCTAGGGCACTTGGTGACTATGAGGGGAATTGAGGCTAACCCAGATCAGATCGCAGCCTTGCAGAAGTTGCAAAGTCCCAAAACCACGAAGGAGGTTCAAAGACTAACCGGGATGGCTGCAGCCCTCAATAGATTCATCAGTAGATCAAGCGACAAGTGTAGGCCCTTCTTTCAGTTGTTGAAAAAAAGGGAAGGATTTGAATGGGGAGCAGAATGTGAGCAAGCTTTCCAGGACCTGAAGAAGTATCTGGCTGAGCCACCACTTCTGTCAACCCCACAGCCAGGTGAGTCCTTGATTTTATACCTAGCTGTTTCAGAGCATGCTGTTAGTGCAGTCCTGTTAAGGGATTTGGGAGTTGAGCAAATCCCAATTTACTATGTTAGCAAGACATTACTAGACGCAGAAACGAGATATCTGCCCCTGGAAAAACTTGTCCTGGCACTTAGGACAGCAACGAGAAAGCTGCCACACTACTTCCAAAGCCATAGGGTTATAGTGTACACTGAGTTTCCATTGAAGTCACTACTACGAAGGGCAGATTTTTCTGGAAGAATCTCGACGTGGTCCGTCGAGCTGAGTCAGTATGATATTGATTTTCAACCGCGAACAGCAATTAAAGGCCAAGTGTTGGCTGATTTTGTGGCAGAGTTTTCTCCTACGGTAGCTCCCCTGCCTCCTATGAAAAAAGGACAGGAGAATGGAACACTGTCCACGATGGACAAGGTCTCAGCCGAACAGGACGCCACGGAATGGAAATTATTCGTTGACGGATCAGCTTGTAATACTGGTTCAGGAATTGGTGTTGTTCTTTTTCCTCCTGGAGGAATTATGATAGAACTGTCTGTTCGGCTGGGATTCAGCGCGTCGAATAACGTAGCGGAGTACGAGGCACTCCTAGCTGGGTTGAGAAGTGCGAAGACTCTGAAGGCAAAAAGAGTTAGGGTGCATTGTGACTCGCAGCTTGTGGTAAACCAGCTGTCCGGCGAGTATCAGGCCCGGAATGAAAAGATGGCGGCATACGTGGAAGCTGCCAAAGATTTGCTTGACACCTTCGAGAGGGTCCACATTGAACAGATAAGCTCCGGACAAAATGCACATGCAGATTCTTTGGCATGGCTGGCTGCAGCAGTCCCAACTGAACTCAAGCGAAGAGTTGCAGTTGAGTATCTGAATGAGCCGAGCATTGGTAGAAGTGTGGAGTTAGTTTTGGAGGTGACCCAAGGTCCAAGTTGGATGGACCCAATCGTGGAGTTTTTACGAGATGAAATACTCCCCGCTGACAAGAAGGAAGCACATAAGGTCAAAATCAAGTCTGCACGTTTTTGGCTTTCCCCAGAAGGGAAGCTTTACAGAAAGTCCTTCACAGGCCCATATTTGTTGTGCGTGCACCCCGAGATGGTTCAAAAATTTCTTCATGAAATACATGAGGGAACATGTGGGAGTCATGCTGGGGGAAGATCCATTGCCCACCGAGCAATTACCCAAGGTTATTGGTGGCCTCATATGCAGGAAGATGCAAAGATGTACGTTAAAATTTGTGAGAAATGTCAGAAATTCTCACCAATGATTCGAACACCTGCGGAGGATTTGGTGCCTTTGACAAGCCCTTGGCCGTTTGCTCAATGGGGAATGGACATCGTGGGTCCATTGCACAAAGCAACTGGGAACCGAAAATTCCTTTTAGTTGCAACGGATTATTTCACCAAGTGGATTGAGGCTGAACCACTGGCCAAAATCACCGAACCCATGGTTGAGAGGTTCGTGTGGAAGAGTATTATTACTCGATTTGGAGTCCCTTATTCTTTGATCACAGACAACGGGTCCCAATTTCAAAAGAAATTCAAGGCGTTTTGTGCCCAATATGGAATTCGAAATTACTATTCCACTCCAGCCTACCCTCAGAGTAACGGGCAGGCAGAAGCGTCTAACAAAACCATTCTTGATGGGATCAAGAAGAGGTTGGATAAGGCAAAGGGGAAATGACCTGATGAATTGCCCCTTGTTTTATGGGCTCATAGGACAACACCTAGGAGGTCTACGGGAGAGACCCCCTATTCGTTGGCATACGGTACAGAGGCAGTTATACCTCTAGAAGTTGGACTTCCAACCAACAGAACTGTGTTGGTTGAAAGTGGGGGCAATGACAGGGCCCTTGAAATTGAGCTTGACCTCGCCGAGGAGAGGAGAGAAAGGGCCCTGGTCCATTTGGCCTCGTACCAGGAACAGCTGATGAAAAGCTACAATAAGCATGTGCACCCACGAGAATTTGGTGTTGGGGACCTTGTACTACGGAAGGTGCTCGGCAACACCAAGATAGCCAACGAAGGCAAGCTAGGAGCCAATTGGGAAGGCCCGTATCGGGTAACTGAGATTGTGGGCATTGGGGCCTACAGGTTGGTTGATCTGGACGGCGTCCCAATTCCGAGGCCATGGAATGCTCATAATCTGAGAAAATTCTTTATTTAAAAGAATTTAATTTTGTTGCACTACGTGATTGTGTGGGAATTACGAAAGAAATTCTCTTGTGTTTCTTACTATGTTTTAGTTGTAAGGGGTACGAATAACGCCCCCTTAAGTTCAGTCTATGAATAAAGACATTCTTTTCCTCACAGTATATATCCAGCCTTTTGAGATATTTGTTTTTAAATATAAAATATGAATATTGATTTTCTTTTCCCTATTCATATTGGGGAGCATGGGATTGGCATGAACGCGTATGAATAAACGCTTAAGTATGAGAAACTTACCCCAAGTATGAAAAAACCTGGGATACATGTAAAACACACGCAGCTGTTCGGGTACAATCATTCGGATAAATGATTGTGCTGAATAGTATGAGATACTATTAGTCTGAGAAACTTACAGTTAACTGTTGAAATTAAATTCGATTTATATTCAAAAGGATTTTGACCAAAACCCTGGTATGAGATACCTCAAGTACGAAATACTTATGGAACGCCTAAGTACGAATATACTCAAATCTGAGGCTTGCATACATTAACATGCAATTAATCAAGTACGAAATACTTGATTCTGTGAGGCATAACGAGACATGTCAAACACTTAGTGAAATCTAAGTATGGGAAACTTACCCCAAGTATGAAAGACTTGGAATGAATATAGAACGCACGCGGCTGTTCGGGATCTAATACAAACACACACGGCTTGCATATTTGAACATGCAAGAGATCAAGTACGAAAAGGCTTGGTTCTGTTATGACGAAACATGTGAAAACAACAGATAAACAGCTTTAAGTTCGAACATTCTTAAAGGAAGTCCAAGTACGAAGCACTTGCAGAAAGCAATAAAAGTACTAGATTAAAGGCCACGAAGGGCCGAGCAAACAGTTGAAACCCAGAGAGTCATGCCACGAGGGGCAAAGTACTTACGTAAAAAAACAAAAAGAAAAAGAAAAGATGATTTGATGCCACGAAGGGCAGGATCAAACTACGGTCACTCAGGACCTGCGAATTGTTTCGTGGCCTATTCAGTCCAGTTCTTGGACCTCAGGAGTTGATTGCCCAGCTTCTTCTGTTCCAGTCTCTCTTGGAACTTCGTTGCCACCAGCATTCCCTTCTTCGACAATAAGGTCAACGTTTGAGCCCCGGACAGGCGACTCTTCAGGGGCAGACCTCAGCACCTCAGTAGGGACTTCTTCAGCTCCAGCAAAATTCTCGATCTGATGATCGATATCATCTTCAGGATCCCCCTGGGATTCGTCTGCAATTTGAGCACGGCGGCTTGGCAGTTCATTGTCTTCCCAGAGGGGAGAATCCTCGGCGACACCAACCTTGGTCAAGCAGGCTTCCCAGCTTGCTGCCCAGATCTGATCCTGGATGCCCGGCATCTGTTCAACGTAGCTGGCTGTGGTTGCATCGAAGCCTTTCTCATAGCCAGCATCGAAGGCTGCTTTTTTGGTATTGTCTATCTCAGCTAGAGCCTGCTTGAG
This sequence comes from Rhododendron kiyosumense, assembly GCA_019656275.1. Lineage (NCBI taxonomy): Eukaryota > Viridiplantae > Streptophyta > Magnoliopsida > Ericales > Ericaceae > Rhododendron > Rhododendron kiyosumense. The sequence continues at coordinate 1,050,288 of BPLS01000218.1, read as the reverse complement.
GTTGTCCTCGGCTGTCTCTAAGTTGCCTTTAGCCTCGGCATAGTCTGCCTTGGCATTGTCTCTCTCTCTCTCGAGCCTCGTGACTGTTCGGAGCAGTCTTGTATTATCATTCAGCAGCTTGACCTTCTCAGCTTCAGAGGCCTGGAACTTCTGCCCCAAAGTCATCATTTTTTGAATGAACTGTGAAAACATCAGACGTTTTGTTAAGAAAATGTCTAAATAAAGCCTCTTGCTACGAAAGGAAGTTCACTTACCTTAATCCCACTGACGAGGCCAGTGGACACGAGCCTATCAGCGGGCGATGCAGCTTCCTTCTGCATGTCCACAGGCAGAGACAATGCCTGTGCTAGAGCCAATGCCGTCTCGGAAGAACTGGCACTGTCCCCAACGTGAATGGGCCGATCACCTCTCATAAGAGTAGGCGCCCATGATTGGGGAAGCACTTGGAGAGGAGGCGATTGGGGCTGGCCGATGTCCGTGTCAGCTGGCACGTCGGAAGAGGACGGGACTTCAACCCTTGGGCGTTTGTCCCCCTGAGCGTCTTCGGCTTCCTGGGAGCTGTCCCTTTCACGTCTCAGCGTGGATGTCCCCCCTCTAGTGCGGCGAGAGGGTGGGGGGGGAGCACCTGTGGAGGTCACTCTCCGGGCACCACCACGTCCCCTTGAAGAGACGGAAAGAAGGGAACTAAGGTTGAGAGGCTCTCGCGCCATTGTACCTGAGTCCGGGGGAGAGCGGGAATAGCCTGACGAGGATGATTGGCTTGTAGAACCAAGGGGAACAGGTTGCTCGGTCTCCTGCCCGGACCTGTTCTGTCTTCTCCTTGACCTCCTAAGCACCACACGAGTAGTGGGGACGCCGACAGGAATGGTCACTTCGCCTGGCTGTCCGGCAAGTGTGACCCCGGCCTGCAAACTTGAACTTTGGGGCTGGGGAGCTGATGAAGTGGAAGCACCGCTGGTGCTCGGGTTAGCTAACCTCCTGTCTATGAAGCCTTTGTAAGTAGGGACGTAGCCTAGTAGTACGTGGGCGTCACGACCTCGACCATAATCTGGAGAGCCCGGTTCCCCTTTGTATCTCAAGATTCTGTTAATCTCTGCTGTTCGGACGTAACTGGGCTCATTTCTTGGACGTTTGTTTGCGTTAGTAGCTGCACGGCAAACAGCACAGTAAAGGTCAGAGACCATATTGGAAAGTTAGATAAAAACTACAAAAGAAAAATGGAAAAAGGAGCATACGTGGGTAGCCCCATATGTGGGGGCAGTGGAAGCCCACCACTTGGCCGTCCTCGCCTATTGGTTCAAATGCTCCGGTAACATACAGAAAATCGATCTCGTGATCGCGAGCAGAGTCTGGAAGGTTGAGCACGAGACGCTTCTCTGCTTTCCTAACTTTCAAGTAGAAAGTGTTATAGTCGGTGTTTAGCACGATGCTATACCACCACTGGATGTCCCAGATCCCCAGTTGGGTCCCCAATATTCTATTCAGAGCTTCTATCCCCATTACTACCCTAAAGAAATTTGTGGAAACTTGCATTGGTGTCAGTCTGTACCAATTTAGAACTTGGCGGAGTAAAGGATGGAGGGGGAATCTAACTCCCCCCTCGACAATGGCAACAATGGGAATGCACATCCTATCCCATGTGCCCCCATCTCTATCTGCGTCCAATGGGGCAAGTTCAAGCCCTACATTGTCAGGGATGTTATAATCCCTCCTAAAAGCCGCCATGGCATGCGGGGTCTCACAGAGTTTTCTAAATTTCCCAGGTTTTGGGCCACTATCATCCCTATTCGCCATTTGAATATGTAGGAGAAAACTACGAAACAGACAAAATCTAATAGGGATTCGAATAAATCCCTGGGAATGGATAAACCAGAGAAAAAGAGCTTACGACGAGAGGGATCGGAGAACCTTACTACAACGATGTCTGAGGTCACAGACGGCGGCGATGGCGTTTCAAGTCGCTTGAGCAGAAAGAGACGACAGAAGGTTTGAATTTCTTAAGACCCAAATGAAACCCTTTTCAGAGGTTTAAGGGTTGGAGACGGAGACGAAACGTCTCTCTCCACGCCGTTACGAGTTAAAGTAACGGAAAGCGGAGTTTACGCTAAACGACGTTTGAAAAACGTCAGTTCAAAATTAAATGCAGGGCGTACGAGATACGCCACGTGGAGTTATTTCCCCGAGATGGTATAATAACGAAGCCGCCAAGAATATCAAAGGGTATCAGACGTGATGACTGCCCGGGGCTGGACGAATATGGTCCAGAGCTGTTGTCTCTAAAAAGCACCACCCATTGCCCCCGAACAGTGGCAAATGAATGGGGCTGGGGAGCAATTGTAGGGAGGTATTCCCGAACAGATAAGATTAGTCGCCGAACACGTGATGTGTTGGGGACACATGGTAGACATGATAAAATTATTGCCGGGCAGTACGATGAGCGACGATCTGGGCCAATGACATGCGAAGACATTGGTCCAGACAGTCTGTTCGGCTGATAAAGTCAAAAGACATGTGAAGTCATTTGACCGGATATAACTACCTGAACCAGTGACATGTGAAGTCGTTGGTCCAGGGGGACTGTTCGGTAAAGAGGAAGCCGAACAGTGGAAAACGTTGCCGTAAGTCGTAACGTGGCAAGAAAGTTCCAGAATGGTAATATTCCATTAAAGGATAAAGATCCCGAGTAAATAGGATCGAGACGAGAGACCCAACGTGAGTGGGGTGTTCGGATAATTATGGGAAAGAGTCCCAAAAGGACTAAGAGTCCCGTAATGGTTAAGCTATTATACAGATAAGGGAACGAGAATCCATGAGATACTAGGTTTCCTATACGAGGTAGGAATCCTAGGGCAACAGGGATACTTGGGCAGCAAGCATCCACGAATCTATAAATATGAGGTAAACCTGGAGGTAAAAGGTACGCAGTATTTGGGCCATCTCTTATTGCTTTCCTACTGATAGTTAGGGTTTAGACCAGTACGTGATACTAACTTAAGCATCGGAGGGCCTTTGCCACGAGAGGCAAAGGTGCGCTCACCCCTTGTCTGTTTTGCAGATTAGGGTTCCGACGGAGAATTAGGGTTCCGGTGTAGAGGCACGTGTGGCCGCTGCAAATTGGTGTTGTTCAGAACACTAATTGTTTTCATCCCCCTACAATTATAAATGGAAAATGTACCGTAAAGCTGGTCAGGGGTACTGTAGGCTATACGGGGTGCCATAGTGAGCATTAAGGGTAGATGCCAACATGTGTAGTAGGATCTCTTGTCCTCTTGATTCGTTGAACGATTAGTTCCCAATGGCGTTCGTTATCTAAGGTTTAAGTATCGATATAGGCGGGTCGTACGTCATATAGTTATTATGGGTAGGTTGGTTAGAGTATGGTGACATATATGGGGAATGGTATATGTTTAATCATTAGCTGATGTTATGATATAGTTGATTGTTTAGAATGCTTGAAGTGAAATCGATGTTGTGAAAGAACTCTTTGAGATGATTAAATTGTGATTGTTTGATTGACACGTACAGATATGATGAGATATAACAAAATGGGCATCACTTATACGTGATATGTCCCGGAGTATATGAATGGGCATCACTTATACGTGATATGTCCCGGAGTATATGAATGGGCATCACTTATACGTGATGTGTCCCAGAGTATATAAATGGGCATCACTTATACGTGATGTGTCCTAGAGCATATAAATGGGCATCACTTATATGTGATGTGTCCCGGAGTATATAAATGGGCACCACTTATACATGATGTGTTCCAGTGTATATAAATGGGCATCACTTATACGTGATGTGTCCCGGAGAACGTTCGATACATGCGAAAATCTTGATTGATGAGATATGAGATTTTGAGAAAAAGAAGCAATATTGATTTTTACTAAATCGGATTGTTTAAAAGGAAAAAAGATTTTTGATATAACATCCTCTGGCATTCTTGAGTGAATCAACTGTTTTCGGTATTCGTGCACAGAATCTGTAACGCCCCTAATTTTAGGTTCGTTAATGAAAGAAATTTATTACAAAAATATCGAGTCACTGCTCATTATTACAAAACGGCTCACA
>BPLS01000218.1:997187-1021211 GCA_019656275.1 Rhododendron kiyosumense | reverse complement strand
TAATAAAAATAACTTTTTATTCCTTAAAATTCAGAGTTATTACAACCATCGTCATCACCCAATGTTATTTGAAGAAAGGAAATCATGCGATTCGCAAATCATCACCGCGTTGGAGTTTGTCTCGTCTTGGGTGGAAAATGAGGCTTTTACCACTAGAAAGATAAGTTAAGTGTTAGATATGGTGTGTGTTTTAGATAGCCAAGCGACAACCGATGAAATCCACTTGGCAGAGGCGCTTGATCACCGCTCATTCCAGATGGAAGTCTCGGGAAGTCAATTGGATTGTCAGGTATTCGTGATGTGCTCTATGTATAGATTATAGGTGTTGATGAAGAACGAACCAAATCCATTATGCGTGTTAGGAAGGTCCGAACTTGAGTTAGAGATTGGCGTGTCCCATGGTGAGAATCCGATATGTATCTTAGATTTGCGTAGCCAAGCGTTGAGAGGTAAACCGATGCCATTAATGCGAGTTTATGTGGGAAAGGGGAAATGAAGTTCGAAAGATGTACTTGCGTTTGTTGTGGTTTGATTGATATAAATGTTTGACGTTGATTTTGATAGTTATTGAATTGTTGTATGATGGATAATGTTACGGTTGGAATATATTGATATGTTGCTTGACTTGATTGGATTTGGCTTATCAAATTTTGAGGACGAAATTTCTTTAAGGAGGGAAAAGTGTAAGCACCTATAATTTCAGAAATTATTAAAAGATTTATTCAATAATGTAAATGAGAAAAATGTGGAATTTGTTGAGTTTATTTGACTTTGGGTTAATATGAAAGGATTGTTAGTGGAGGGAGTGCAAGTGTGATTAGTGTGTGTCCTAGTGTAAATATGTATGTGTGGGGATGTAGGGGATTAAAATCCCCATCTCACTCTCTCTCATCCCTCCCGATCTCTCTCTCCCTCTCGGCTCAACTCTCTCTCCCTCTCCCTCTTGCTCCCAACCGGAACCCACACAAACCCACACTCATTTTTACCTTCTCTTTACGTTTTTGAGCTTGAATTTCGTGGGTCAAGCTCGGGGAAGGAGGAACCGGTTGATTTCGAAGTTTTCGGAGTCTAGGGCTTGGGAAATCTTGGGGTTTTGCTCTCCAAACTCGAGATAGTGATTTCTTGCTCTAGTTATATGTTTATGAGTTGAATTTGCACCTAAATGGTGCCTTGAATCGTTAGTAGTTGTGTTCTTCTTTGGAAATCTGCAAAAAAATCTGCTTGAACTGAGTTGGTATCGATACCATTTGTCCTAGGTATCGATACCCTTGTATCTGGAAAGCTTCTTGATCAAATGGTATCAATAGCATTTCACTAGGTATCGATACCTTCAGCTTAGGGACAGTTTTTCAGCTTTGTTATAAACTTCATCTTTTTGACCCCCGATCACTTCTAACTCCTCTAAAACACCTGTAAACCATATCTAAACTTGGTTACTCGTCCTTTGATGATTCGTTGATCGTTTCCACTCTTTAAACAATTGTTAAGTGTCATCTTAGTTTCATTGTAAATGGAAAACTTATCGTAAAGCTAGTTAGGGGCACCGTAGGCTATATGGGGTGCCGTATTGAGCTTTAAGGGTAGACACTAACATGTCTAGTGGAATCTCTTGTCCTCTTGATTCGATGAACTATTAGGTCCAATGGTGTTCTTTATCTAAGGTTTAAGTATCGATATAGGCGGGTCGTACGTCATTACAGTTATTATGGGTTGGTAGGTTGGTTAGAGTATCGTGACATATGTGGGGAATGGTATATGCTTAATCATTAGCTGATGTTATGATATAGTTGATTGTTTAGAATACTTGTAGTGAAATCGATATTGTGAAAGAACTCTTTAGGATGATTAAATTGTGATTGTATGATCGACACATACAGATATGATAAGATATAACAAAATGGGCATCACGTATACGTGATGTGTCCCGGAGTATATAAATGGGCATCACTTATATGTGATGTATCACGGAGCATATAAATGGGCATCACTTATATGTGATGTGTCTCAGAGTATATAAATGGGCATCACTTATACATGATGTGTCCTGGTATATACAAATGGGCATCACTTGTACGTGATGTATCCCGGAATATGTTCGATACATGTGAAAACCTTGATTGATGAGATATGAGATTTTGAGAAAAAGAAAGCAATATTGATTTTTATTAAATCGGATTGTTTAAAAGGAAAAAGGATTTTTGATATAACATCCTCTGGCATTCTTGAGCGAATCAACGGTTTCCGGTATTCGTGCACAGAATTAACGGACTCTGGCTATTCAAGCTCGAATCAACGGAGCTTGACCATTATAGGTCGTGTATTTCTCTATATTACACCTATTTGAAAACAAAAGAGATTGATTCATAGAAAAGAGAATGTTGATGACTAACAATAAGAAAAAGGAGAATAATTATTGTAGGGAGGTATTTCCGAACAGATACAGTTAGTAGCCGAACACATGGTGTATGGGAGCACGTGGTAAAAACGACAGGTTATACCGCCGGATAGGACTGTGAACGGTGATATGGACCAGTGACATGAGAAGTCATTGGTCCAGGCAGTCTGTTCAGCGTTATAAAGACAAAAGACATGTGAAGTCATTTGTCCAAATATAATGATAAGGACCAGTTGCGTGTGAGGTCATTGGACCAGACAGTCTGTTTGGCAATGAGACAGCCGAACAAGGAAAGAACTGTTGAAAAAGCAACCTTAAGCGCTGAGGCGGCAGGAACGCTCTAGACGGTTCCAGAACGGTGTTATTCCATAACAAAATAAGATCCCGAGTTTATAGGATCTAGGAAAGACACCCAACGTGAATGGGATGTTCGGCTAACTATGGAAAAGAGTCCGAAAAGGACTAAACAAATAGACTAATAATGGAACAAGAATCTAAGAGATCTTGGGTTCCTATACGTGTAACAACCCTGATTTTCGGTCAGTAAAAATTTTGTTAAATATTTGAATTTTATTTTAATACTCTTGTAATTTGTCAAAATTACGTTTTTAGCCCTTGAAATTTGTTTCTTGACACTTTAGCCCACTTAACAAGCCTAGTTAGCTTCTAATCGACCAGTTGGAGTAATCGAACTAGGAAGTCACCTAGTTACCTTAAATGGACTGTTTTGCCCCTCGTTGAATCCTTTGAACCTTGTTAACCTTAAACTAAGAATTGAATATTCTTTATCTTTTAATTATTTTGGATTTATTCTTTGTCCATTGGACAACAAATGTTAGGGAAATTATTATCCATTGGATAATAGAACCCCATTTATTTATATTAAATGTCTATTTGGTTAAGTACTTTTTTTTTAATACTTTAAAGTACTTTTTGATTATTTTATTTTATAATTACCCTAGTAACTATTATCCATTGGATAATAGAAGTTAGGAGAATTATTAACCAATGGATAAAAGGGTGAATCTTTCAAGGTACAATGGGGTTTATTAAACTAATCTTTTTCTTTTAAACCCATATGTCAAAGTACTCATTATTTTAATATAAAAGTACTTAGTACTAAGATTCCTAAAGCACCCTTGGTATTATTTTTATTGGGATTTTGATTTTTCCTAGTGTACAATAGTACCATGGATATATTATATAAGTACTTGGAAGGTTAAAGTATTGCCTTAAGTACCATGTGTTTAATTCATTAGTTATTGAGTAAATCTTAGCCTTTTAGTCTATTTTGATCTTTTGTACAAAAGTACCTATTACTTTATTATTCTTGTACATTGTATGCATATATATATATATATATATGTGTGTGTGTGTGTGTGTGTGTATGTGTACTTGAGAGAGAGGAGAGAGAGGCCGTGAGAGAGAGGGAGAGAGAGAGAGAGCCGAATGGGAGAGGAGAGAGGGAGAGAGATTTGGTTGGCACTTGGCTTTGATCTTCCAAGGTCCTTCAAAATCCATGGGATTTTACTCTTCCAACCAAAGATCTTAACTTCATTGTACTCCTTGTACATCTTTCAATTGTTTAAACCTAAGAATCTTGTACCAATCTCATCTCCACCACAAAATTGTTCAAGATCAAATCTATGGTACAAACCGTAGCCATGCAACCCGAGGATTCTACCTTGATCTTCCATCAAAGTTGGATTTTATTGGAATTAAAAATTGGGGAATGGAGGAGAGAGAGTGGGCTGGCCAAGGAGGGAGAGGGGGAGCCCTTGCCTATAAATAGAAGGCCATTCCATGCATTCAACTCACACCTTCTCATTTGCTCTTCCTTCTCTCTAGAATTTCAAGAGTTCTTAGTTCTTAGTTCTTGTTTTTCTTAAAGTTCTTGAGAGTTCTTGAGCAAAACCACTAAACCACTTTCAAATACCACCCTTAGATCTTTAAAGTAGTCCACTTTAGGTAGTAAGGTTGTTTCTAGGAAAAGAAAGAACATCTCTTTCTCTTTCGAAGCAATCCGGAATCGTTACGCCGCCGAAATCCAAAAACCGACGACTGATTTACCGTAGCCGACCACCGCCAAGAAGTAAGGTAGAAATCCTATTCTAACAAGTCTATGTATTGTATAAAAATGTATGTTGGAGAATAGAACGTCGTTAGGAAGTTACTTTGATCAATTCTTTCTAAAGTATATAAGGTTATCTGTTGAATGTTGAGGTTATCTGTCACCGATAATGTTAGATTTGCATGAAGTACTTGAAAGGTGTGTTCTTGAAATAATGAAAAGGGGAGTATGTTAAACATGTCGACTTAATTTTCTGGAAAAACATATGTTCTTTTAAACTTTCCAAAAAGGAAGAAGATTGAATTTCAAAGAAAGATAAATTAACGTTTGAACGTAAGTATTCGTATTATGATCTTTAGGATGGTTGTGAGCATACTCAATAATATAGAGTTGGATGATCTTGTTAGAATGTTTCATGCTTACTTTGTCCTACCGCGGAGTCTTTGCATGTAAACGAGACACGAGAACCAAGAAGGTAGAAACATGACACCTAGGGTGTGTTTGCTAGGATGAAATGTTTTGGAAACCGCAATGTGGCCGGACTTGCTCATTGTGTGAGGTGTGTGTGTTCCAATGGGAATCCGGAGTGGCGAAATCATTGTGAGGGTGTGTGCGTTCCCATGGGAACCCGGAGCGGCGGAACCATGGTGAGGTATGGCTTGGTTATCCGCGGAGAGGAGCCAATGCAATTATGTGCCAATGGGAACTCGGAGCGGCGGAACCATTGTGCGGATACTCGGGAACCCGGAGCGGCGGAACCGAGGTTGGGTGTGTAGCTTGGTCATCCGTGGTACGGAGCCAAATGCAAATGATTTTGAAAGATTGTTTTGTAAGTGAAAATGATTGACACGGACTACGATGAGTCGCGTAGGAGAAACAAAGAGAATCATGGACACCAACGATAGTTGAATATCGAATGTGAATGAGTAGCTGTTTATATACGTATCATGTGGAAATCGATGTTTTATTACGATCTATTGTTTGTAAGTTAAGGGTTAGTAAGTAGGATTTTACAATTGAGCCTTCGTAACTCATGGTGTTACCTTGTGGTGACCCTGGCATATTATATGGGTGGCGATGCCGGTATAATATGTCAGATCTGATAGACGAACAGGGCAAACTCTTCACCTTGGAGGCGTTCGAAGCCGAAGAACTCGCTAGGATGGAGGAACAAGAGGAGCCGTAGTTAGGAACCTTAGTTCCCTTTTGTTTCCTATTTTGTGTTTCAAATACTCTTACGAGAGTTATGATGTAATAATGAGCAGTGACTCACTTTATTTTCTGTAATAAATTATCCCTTTAACGTACCCAAAATAAGGGGCGTTACAATACGAGATAGGAATCCTAGGGCCATAGGGATGCTGGGGCAGCAAGCATACGGATGCCTATAAATACGAGGAAAACCTAGAGGTAAAATGTACACAATACATTGCATTTATATTATTCTCCTACTGATAATTAAGGTTTATTGGCTAGTACGCGATATTGACTTGGGCATCGGAGGGCCTTTGCTACGAGGAGCAAATGTGCGATCACCCCTTGTCCGTTTTGCAGATTAAGGTTCCAACGACGAATTAGCGTTCCAGTGAAGAGGCACGAGTAAGCCGTTGCAATCCAGAGTGATCCGAAGCATCAACTATTTTCATCCCCCTACAATTGGCGCCATCTGTGGGAAACGAATGAATTCCCTGAAAAACTACCATGATGGATAAAGATCCAATCATGCCATCTAATCCGAAGGACCTGTTAGGTGGGGGAGGAGACAAGTCGCCACCAGGCGCTCCAAAAAGCCCCACTGGTAGACATGGCAGGAAAACGACAAGCAGAGATGACCCTCTGATGATCCCAGACAATTCCAAAGAAAAGGGGGGTAGGATGGCCACAGGCTCCACGAGAAGGAGTAAGTGCCACCGAAGAAAGGAGTTAGTCACCCATTCAAGAAGTATACATAACAGTGAAGATGTCATCGATAATAAGAGGAAGGAAATCGAGGAATACACTCGTTTAATCAAAAAACGAGAATATGAGATACGAGAGTTACAGCGGGTACAAGAGCACCCAGAAGATTTCGGACTTTCACAAAGGAATTCCAGGGGAGACAGACAAGCTCTGATAATCCATAAAAAGGCTCATTCACGAGGAAGAAGGAGCAGAAGCAGGAGTCCTATCATAAGGAGATACGAAGCCTCTCCACGAAAAAGGAGGAGTAGAAGTAAAAGCCAAACACCAGAGAAGCGAAGGGCTCCTTCACGAAAAAGGAGGAGCAGAGACCGAAGTTCCACCCCCGAGGAGGAGGAAACAAGAAAACACCACAGAGATAGGTACGAGAGAGCTGACACCGATTGGGCCAAAGCCACGGCTCACAAAACCAAGAAACTTGAAGACAAAATGATGACTGCACGAGAAGCAGCACAGAAGGCCCTAAGCAATATAGCAGCTTCCCCCTTTTCAAGAAAGCTACAAGAGGCCAGGTTGCCAAGTAGAGTGAAGCATGGTTTGTTCATGCTTTACAAGACAAATGCGGACCCCGTAGCTCACATACAACATTATCAACAAGCCATGTTCATGCACGATGGAGATGATGCCATTATGTGTAAGATGTTCCCTTCGAGTTTGGGGAAGGTGGCCCTATCCTGGTTCCACAAGTTGGGCCCGTGATCCATCATCGGATGCAGTTGGCCGAAGAATTCTCTGCTCGGTTCTTAACAAGCAGAAAAGCCCCGAAGACGTTTGAGAGTCTTTCCACCATGAGGCAGGCAGAAAATGAGCCGATCAGAGATTATGCAAAGAAGTACTGGGAAACTTTCAACGAGATTGAAAGTTGCAGTGAAGAGTATGCCATTGCTACCTTCAAAACTGGCCTGCCTGTTCGGGGAGAGCTACGTTGTTCATTGAATAAGCATTCGGTAGCAACATTGGCCAAACTGATGGAACGAATAGAGCAATACGCCAGGATGGAGGATGACATACTCCGGGAGGATGGCAGGATGGTAGCCAAACAGCCAAAGGTACTCGTTAAAAAGGTGGATAAGCCAGAGTCTAAGACTTATAGGGAGAGGAAGGAGTACGGGCAGGCGAAGAAAAAGCCGTACAAAGATAAGCAAGCTCTTGACCCCAAGTCTTTCTTTTCTATCACTACGGTTTGGAAGGAGCCGATTTATAGTGTAACGACCTTGATTTTTGGTCGTTAAAAATTTCGTTAAATATTTGAATTTTATTTTAATTTTCTTGTGGTTTGTCAAAATTACGTTTTTGCCCTTCAAATTTCGTTTCTTGGCATTAAATTCTAATTGGCAAGCCTAGTTAGTTTCTAACCGACTTGTTGGAGAAACCGAGCTAGCAAGCCACCTAGTTACTTTTATCTAACCGCAAAATGACCTTTTTGCCCCTCGTGAATCCTTTGAACTTTTTGAACCCTAGACTAAGAATTGATTATTCTTTTTCTTTTAAATATTTTTGGTTTTATTCTTTGTCCATTGGACAATAAATGTTAGGGAAACTATTATCCATTGGATAATAGAACCCTAATTGTTTATATTAAATGTATACTTGGTTAAAGTACTAGTCTTTATTAAAAAGTAACTTTTTGATTACTTTAAAGTACCTTTTTGATTATTTTAATATTAAAAGTTTCCTAGTAACTATTACCCATTGGACAATAAGAGCTAGGAGGATTATTATCCTTTGGGTAATAAGTTTACTCTTCAACATAGTACATGGGATTATTAATTTAACATTTTTCTTAAATCCCCATGTGACATGGTACATACTATTTTAAAATAAAAGTTGCCAAATCACTATTGTCCATTGGACAATAGAAGTTTGGGGATTTATTACCCAATGGATAAAAGGGTTAGTCTTTCACCAAGTACGAGGATTTTAATAAACTAATCTTTTTCAAAAAATCCCATGGGATGATGTACAATATTTTATTGGAGGATTTTAACACCTAAGATTCTTAGGTACTCTTGTATTATTCTTTATTGGGATTTTGATCTACCTAGATATATTAGTACATTATTTGGTTAAAGTATTGCCTTAAGTACCATGTGTTTAATTCATTAGTTATGGAGTAAATCTTAGCCTTTTAGTCTCCTTTGATCTCTTGGTACAAAAGTACCCTTTGTTTATTGTTTCTTATACTTTGTATATGCATATATATATATATATGTATATATGTGAGTGTGTGTGTGTACTAGAGAGAGAGAGAGAGAGAGAGAGAGAGAAAGAGAGGAGAGAGAGGCCGGAGAGAGAGAGAGAGAGGAGAGAGAGGCCGGAGAGAGAGAGAGAGAGGAGAGAGAGGCCGAAAGGGAGAGAGAGGGAGAGAGAGAAAGGAAAGAGGAAGGAAGGAAGATTGGTTGTACCTCCCATGATCTTCTTGATCTTTCAAATCCTTGGTGTATCTATCTTCCTAACTAAGTAACTAACTCCTCATTAACCTCCATTGTACTCTTTTGTACACCTTGCAATTGTTTGAACCCTTAGATCTTGTACAATTCTCATCTCAACCATTCAATTGATCCAAGATCAAATTCTTGGTACAAGAATAGCCATGCAAGCCTAGGATTGCCTTTGATCTTCCAAGATTCATGCCAAGTGTCAAAGTGAGACTTAGAGAGAGAGAGAGGAGAGGGCCAAGGCTTTGCCTACAAATAGAAGGCCATTCCAAGCCTTTCAACTCACACCTCAAGCATTTGCTCTTCCTTCTCTCTAAAAACCATTTCTGGGCAGCCTACTGTCCCTTCGAAAATCCCCAGTTTTCCCCTGTTTAGAGTCGTTTTTAGAACTAACTTCCTTCTGGAAAGTTGTAGAGGACTTCGAAACTTTGAAGTTAGGCTCAAGAACCACCCCAATCGGTTAAGAAATGACAAAGATATTGTCATCCGAAGTTCAGTGAAATTCTCGGATTTCCATTTCCAGACAGCTTACTGTCACTTCGTTTATCCCCATTTTTCTCCAACCTAAAGTAGTTTCTAGGATCAACTTCCTTCACGAGAGTTGTAGAGGGTTTCGAGATCTTCGATTTCAACCCAAGAACGACTCTATTCAGCCAAAGATTGACAGAGTTACTGCCATCTGAAGTTCGGTCCAGATTCGGAAGTTTCACCGCCCGTAGGATTTTCCAACTTGCTTATTCGGCCCCGACTAGTTTCGGATCAAGGTAGGATACTCTTACCCTATTCCTATGTATATGTAAGATCTCGTATTCTTCCCTTTTAAAGTGAGTTATCTTTATTTACTTTCCATATCAAGTAGTTGTATTTTGATCTTTAAGATGAATTGCTTGTATTACTTGTGGCGTTATGCTTTAAAGTGTTGATTTGAGCATGTTAAAAAAAGAGTTGGATGATCTTGTTGGATTACGATGAATGATGTTTACTTTTGTCCTACCACGGAGTCTTTGCATATAACGAGACACGAGAATCGAGAAAGTAGAAACATGACACCTAGGGCGTATTTGAAAAGGTTAAATGTTTTGAAAACCGCAATGTGGCCGGACTTGCCCATTGTGTGAGGTGTGTGTGTGTTCTAATGGGAAACCGGAGCAGCGGAACCATTGTGAGGGTGTGTGCCAATGGGAACCCGGAGCGGCGGAACCATTGTGCGTTCCCATGGGAACCCGGAGCAGCGGAACCATGGTGAGGTATGGCTTGGTTATCCGCGGAGAGGAGCCAATGCAATGTGTGCCAATGGGAACCCGGTGCGGCGGAACCATTGTGAGGATACTCGGGAACCCGGAACGGCGGAACCGAGGTTGGGTGTGTATGGCTTGGTTATCCGCGGTACGGAGCCAATGCTAAAGATTTTGAAAGGCATGGTTATCCGCGGTACGGAGCCAATGCAAATGATTTTGAAAGATGTTTTTGTAAATGGAAATGATTGACACGGTCTACGACGAGTTGCGTAGGAGGAACACGGGAAAACTTGGACTCCAACGTTAGATCGAGAATGTGGATGTGTTATCGTTATTAGTTTGATTTCTATGATCGTTTATTTCTAAGTTATGGGTTAGCGGGTATCGGATTACCCTATTGAGCGTTGTAGCTCATGGTGTTGGTGACCCTGGCATATTATATGGGTGGCGACGCCGATATAATGTGTCAGATCTCATAGATGAACAGGGCGAGACCTTCACCTTGGAGGCGTTCGGAGCCGAGGAGCTGGCCAGGATGGAGAAGCAAGAGAAGCTGTAGATAGGAAACCCTAGTTATTCCTCTCTTTTGTAATATTGAACTCCTGTGGGAGTTTTGTTGTAATAAGAGCAGTGACTCTCTTTATTTTCTGAAATAAAATGTCCTTTTAACGTACCCAAAATTCGGGGCGTTACATATAGGTTCCTTTATCAAATAAAGAATTAGTTGTACTTCAAATGGCCCCCAAGTCTAGGCGGAGATAAAGACGCAAAACGTGCTACGAATCAGCACTATAGCTATCATAAAGATTGGGGCCACATGACTGAGGATTGTGAAATGTACAAGAAACACCTTGATGATTTAGTCTCTCAGGGCTATCTCAAGGAATTCATCCAGGAAGACCCCAAGGGCAAATGGAAAGCCATGAAGCTGGACTACGAAAAGAATCCTAAGGGGATAATCCATATGATACATGGGTTGGCCTCACCTTATACGAGAAATGAGGTTAGGCTACTCCAAAGGTAGGTCAAGGCATGACCAGCATGTTATGCGATTGGGAAACAAGAGAGGGCGAGGCAACGATGTGTGCAACGAAAGCATAGCATTCACAGATGAGAATCTGGGAGAAGTCCAAACACCCCACAACGATGCTTTGGTCATAACCCTACGAATCGGGGAATTTGACATCGAGAGAATTCTGGTGGACTCAGGGAGTTGTACAGAGGTAATGTACTATAATGTGTTCAAAAAACTGGGGCTAGCCCAAACGGACTTGGAGCAATCTACAACACCCCTGATTGGGTTTGGTGCAAGTGCAGTCTGGCCTCTTGGGAAAGTAACGTTGCCTGTTCGGGCTGGATCAGTGGTGTTGAGGACAGACTTCTTAGTTGTAGATGTTCCTTCTTCCTATAACGCGATTATAGGGAGGACCTGACTACACAAGATGAGGGCTGTGTCCTCAACTTATCACCAGTTGGTGAAATTCCCAGGATCTAATGGCGTTGAAGAGATTAAAGGCAACCAAAAAGTGGCCCAACAGTGTTTTATCTCCATCATTAAAAAAGCCCCAAAAACCCATCATGTTCATACATTAGAAGTACCGGATCAACCGACTATCAAAGATGTTAGAAGAAGGCCAGCTGAAAAAGTGGTTGAAGGCCTAAAAAAAATACAGATCAATGAGATTGATCTAGAAAGATATTTTTTAATTGGGGAAACCTTGCCAGCAAACGAAGAGGCTGAGTTGGTGAGCTTTTTAAAGGAACATGTTGACGCATTTGCTTGGATACCAAAAGAAATGTCCGGAGTAGATGCAGGTGTGATCTACCACCACCTGAACGTTGATTTACAACATAAACCAGTCATTCAGAAAAAGAGAAGGGCAGCTATACATCATGTTGATGTTGTAATAAAAGAGGTAGATCGTTTGTTGGAAGCTAAAGCAATACGGGAAGTTTATTACCCAGAATGGTTGTCCAACACTGTGGTTATGAAAAAGAAGAATGGGAAGTGGCGTGTTTGTGTAGACTTCACATACCTAAACAAGCATGTCCAAAAGATAGTTTCCCTCTTCCAACGATAGACTACTTGGTTGACGCAACTGCTGGATACAAGCGAATGAGTTTCCTCGATGCATATCGAGGATATCATCAGATTGCTATGTTCGGTCCAGATCAGGAGAAAACTTCTTTCATTACACCACGAGGGTTTTACTGTTATAGTGTCATGTCCTTTGGGCTAAGGAACTCAGGGGCAACATATCAAAGACTAGTAACCATCATGTTCAAAAAGCTACTTGGCAAGACTATGGAGGTATACATAGACGATATGGTGGTGAAGAGTGAAGCTAAATAGGGACACATAGCGGATTTGAAAGAGGCTTTCGGAATCCTGAGGGAATATAAACTGAAGCTCAACGCCTCGAAGTGTGCGTTTGGAGTCGGTTCTGGAAAGTTCCTAGGCCATTTGGTGACCATGAGAGGGATTGAGGCCAATCTTGATCAAATTGCAGCCTTGCAAAGGCTACAAAGTCCCAAAACCACAAAGGAAGTCCAAAGGTTGACTAGAATGGTTGCAGCACACAATAGATTTATCAGCATGTCAAGTGATAAGTGTAGACCCTTTTTTCAGTTATTGAAAAAGAGGGAACGATTCGAATGGGGAGTAGAGTGCGAGCAAGCCTTCCAGGACCTGAAGAAGTATTTGGCTGAGGCTCCACTTTTGTCAAATCCACAGCCAGGTGAGTCTTTGGTTTTGTAGTTGACTGTTTCTGAACATGCTATAAGTGCAGTCCTGTTAAGGGATTTGGGAACCGAGCAAATCCCTATTTACTATGTTAGCAAGACATTGCTGGATGCAGAAACGAGATATCTACCCCTAGAGAAGCTCGTCCTGGCACTGAGGACAGCCACAAGGAAATTGCCACACTATTTCCAAAGCCACAAGGTTGTGGTTTATACTGAGTTCCCGTTGAAATCACTGGTACGAAAAGCAGACTTCTTGGGAAGAATCTCGACATGGTCTGTCGAGTTAAGCCAATACGATATTGATTATCAGCCGCGCACAACAATCAAAGGCCAGGTGCTGGCAGATTTTATGGCGGAGTTTTCACCTACAATAGCACCCCTACTGCCTATGAGAAAGGAGCAGGTGACTGGGAAACTAGCCATCGAGAACAAAGTATCAGCCGAACAGGATCCCATGGAATGGAAGTTGTTTGTTGATGGATCAGCATGGAATACTGGTTCAGGAATAGGGGTTGTGCTTTTCCCTCTTGAAGGAGTAATGATTGAACTATCTGTTCAGCTTGGTTTCAATGTATCGAATAATGTGGCAGAGTACGAGACACTTTTAGCTGGATTGAGGAGTGCAAGAACTTTGAAAGTAAAACGAGTCAGGGTGTATTGTGATTCACAGCTCGTGGCTAATCAACTGTCCGAGGAATACCAAGCCCGGAATGAGAAGATGGCAGCGTATGTGGAAACAGCCAAAGATTTACTTGATAGCTTTGAAAGGGTTCACATTGAACAGATAAGTTTTGGACAGAATACTCATGCCGATTCTTTGGCTTGGTTGGCCGCAGCTGTTCCAACTGAAGTCAAATGGAAGGTAGTAGTTGAGTATCTAACAGAGCCGAGCATTAGGAGGAGTGTGGAGTTGGTCTTGGACGTGAACCAAGGTCCAAGTTAGATGGACCCGATTGTGGGGTTTTTACGAGATGAAATGCTCCCCACTAATAAAAAGGAGGCTCATATGATTAAAACCAAGTCTGTAAGGTTTTGGCTGTCCCCAGAGGGTAAATTATACAGAAAATCCTTCACGGGCCCATACTTACATGTGGAAACATGCTGGAGGCAGATCCATTGCCCATCGGGCAATTACCCAAGGCTATTGGTGGCCACATATGCAGGAAGATGCCAAGGTATATGTTAAAATTTGTGGGAAGTGTCAGAAATTCTCACCAATGATTCGAACACCAGCAAAAGATTTGGTGCCATTAACGAGTCCTTGGCCATTTGCTCAATGGGGAATGGATATCGTGGGTCCACTCCATAAGGCAACTGGCAACAAGAAGTTTTTTGTTGGTGGCAACAGACTATTTCACCAAGTGGATTGAGGCAGAGCCATTGGCTAAGATCACTGAACCTATGATAGAAAGGTTCATGTGGAAGAGTATTATTATTTGCTTTGGGATCCCTTATTCATTGATTACTAACAATGGGTCCCAGTTCCAAAAAAGTTCAAAGCTTTTGTGCCCAGTATGGGATACGAAACTATTACTCAACGCCAGCCTACCCTCAGAGTAATGGGCAGGCAGAAGCATCTAACAAAACCATCCTTGGACGGGAACAAGAAGAGGTTGGACAAGGCAAAGGGGAAATGGCCCGACAAATTGCCATTTGTCTTGTGGGCCCAACGAACAACTCCTAGGAGGTTTACAGGAGAGACCCCCTATTCGTTAGCATATGGAACAGAAGCAGTCATAGCCCTAGAAGTTGGCCTTCCAACCAACAGGACTGCATTGGTTGAAAGTGAGGGCAATGACAGGGCCCTCGAAATTGAGCTTGATCTCGCCGAGGAAAGGAGGGAAAGGGCCCTGGTGCATCTGGCATCTTACTAGGAACAGCTGATGAAGAGATACAACAAACACGTCCACCCACGAGAATTTGGTATTGGGGACCTTGTACTTCGAAAAGTGCTCGGCAATACCAAGGTGGCCAACGAGGGCAAGTTGGGAGCCAATTGGGAAGGCCCGTATCGAGTAACCAAGATTGTGGGCATATGGGCCTATAGATTGGCTGATCTAGACGAAAATCTAGTGCCAAGGCCTTAGAACGTTCATAATCTGAGATTTTTTTTTGTTTGAACAGAGTTTAGTTTTATTTCATTCTGTTTAAGGATGTACTACGTGATTGTGTGGGAATTACGAATAAAATTCCCTTGTTGCTTATTTTCATTAATTAGTTGTAAGGGGTACGAATAACGACCCATTGAGTTCAAGCTTATGAATAAAATCACTCATTTGCAGTATGTCAAGTTTTTTGAAATATTTGTTTTTTAAATATGAAATATGGAATTCGGCGTTATTTTTCCTTTCTTTCATATTGGGGAGCAGGTGATAGGCACGAATGCTACGTATGAATACACGTATCCATGAAACTTAAGCAAGCTGTACATGTACGAGACAATTACAAGCAAGGATGAAATAAATGCTTCTTTTCCAAGTATGAAACACTTGGCTTAGAAACATAACGAGCATATGTCAGCCAAAATATAAATAAACTCAAAGGGCATACGACAAATATGCTAGATTGAGCGAGTTGTCTAAGTACGAGAAATGTAAAACTGTTTAAATACGAGACATTTAAGCAGCATACTTTAAAGTACGAGATACTTAAAGTCAGTTAAGTATGAGAAACTTAGATTTGTTTAAATTTATACAGCAAGCAAATATGAAATACTTGTTTGATGAAAACATATCAAGCATATGTTAACTAAAGTGTTTAAGCATGAGAAGCCTAAAACAAATATGAGATACTCAAGTATGAAATACTTGGATGTCCATATGACGAATATCTCTGAAGTACGAACAAACTTGGGGATGCATACGAAAACGTGCAAATTATCCAAGTACGAATACTTGACCATTTTTTTCATAAAGTACGTGAGACTTAACATCTAAGTACGAGAAAACTTAGCACTTGTTTAATCATGAGAAGCTTAAAACAAGTATGAGATACTTAAAAGTAATTACCAACTGTGGAAAATAAACTTGGGGATGCACACGAGAGCATACGAAGACATGCAAAACTTGTCACTTGAATAAACGGGATATATATATTACAAGGTGAACAGTTTAAAACAGTGCTAAATTAAGTATGAGAAACTTTAAGTATGAAAATACTTAGCCTTTGTCTGAGTATGAGAAGCTTAGACAAGTATTAGATACTCGGTCAACACTAAGACTGAGCAAAAGTATGAGATACTTGGGTACCTGTATACATTTGAATGTCCTCATCAGCATCAGCAAACTCTTCGATCTGCTACTCGATGTCCTATTCAGGCTGCTCCTCGGAGGTATGAGACAACTGGAGGTGACTGCTGGGCAGATCATTCTCTACCCATTTAGGAGAATCGTCAGCAACACCAACTTTTGTGAGGCAGGCCTCCCAGCACACAGTCCAGATTTGATCTTGAATGGCAGGTATTTGGCCAACATAATCAATAGTGGCGGCATCAAAGCCCTTCGAATACCCTTCTTCAATGGTAGCCTTCTTCGTTTTGTCTATCTCAGCCAGTGCTTGGTTGAGGCTGTCTTTGGCAGTATATATGAAGCTTGCCCTTCGCTTCATCACATTCCAACTTATCCTTATCTCTCTCTCTTTCCAATCTGGAGACTGTTTGGAGCAACCTGGTGCTGTCATTTAGCAGTTTGACTCTTTCCGTCTTTGTTTCTTGGAATTTCTGTCGCAGTGTGACCATTTTTTGGATAAACTAAAGAAGACCAAGAAGTAATTTAAAGTCAGAATTTTAATCACGAGAAAGGTAAAGATTAAGATTATGTGACAAGATACCTTGATTCCACTAACGAGTCCAGTGGATACAAGCCGGTCAAAAGGAGATGATGATTCTTTTTGCATATCCATGGGTACCAACAAGCCTTGCGTAAGGGCTAGCGCAGTCTTAGAAGAGCTTGCACTGTCCCCAACGTTTACTGGACGATCACCCCTTATGAGTTGAGGGGTCCAGGCCTCGTGAGTTACAGAGATGTTCGGTAAGGGAGTTTCTAGGGTTGAAATGGAAGCTTGGGCATCAGGGATCCCAGTGTCTTCGTTTCTGGGACGCTTGTCTCAATGAGCATCAATAGCCTCGAAGGAACTGTCTCGTTCCCTAGGGGCGGAAGAGGATTGAGTGGAAGAACCCCTAGTGTGATGAGGTGGCGAGGGGGCGTGACCACTCGATGCCACCCTACCAGAGGCACCCCATCCTTGAGAAGAGACAGTAAGCAGGGAACTGAGGTTTATTGGTTGACGAGTCATGTTACATGGGTGTGGAGGAGATGGAGAGTACCCGTAAGAGGATGATTGGCTGGTATCACAAGGGGGGATTGGCTGTTTGGATTGTTGTTGCGGAACAATCTGTCTTCTCGAAGACCTTCTGAGTACTACGCGCGGTAGGGTAACGCCTTCAGATATTGGGAATTCGCCTAGCTGCTCGACAATTATAACTCCGGCGTCAGTCCTTAAGCTCCTTGATTGGGGAACATTCGAAGTTGAGGCGCCGCTGGTGCTCGGGTTGGCTAGTCTTCTGTCAATGAACCCTTTGTAGGCGGGGTCATAGCCTAGTAGGATGTTCGCGTCACGACCACGACCAGCAGTACGGGTACCAGGCTCTCCTGTGTACCTGAGGACCTTGTTGATATCAGATGTTCGGATGTAACTAGGTTATCGTCTGGGGCGCTTGTTACCGTTATCCGCTGCAAAATGGAAGTACAAACATAAATTAGGGACATATGGAAGCTATGGAAAAACAGTAAAACGAGAATTGCGAAGCAAAATAGGAGCATACGTGGGCAATCCCATATGTGGGGGCAATGAAAGCCCACCACTTGACCATCTTCCCCTAGTGGCTCGAAGGCTCTAGTGACATAGAGGAAGTCGATTTCATGATCTCGAACAGAATCTGGCAAATTAAGCACACAGCGCTTTTCTGCTTTCCTTACTTTGAAATAGTAAGTGTTGTATTCAGGGTTTAGCACAATGCTATACCACCACTGGATGTCCCATAGACCTATTTGGGTATCCAAGATCTTATTCAGGGCCACTACCCCCATTACTAACCTAAAAAAATAGGTGGAGACTTGCACCGGTGTGAGTCGATACCAATTCAGGATGAAGTAGTGGGTGAAAGGGAAATCGAACTCCTCCCTCCACGATGGCTACCACTGGGATACACATACTATCCCACGAGCCTCCGTCTCTGTCCACACCCAGAGGGGCGAATTCAAGCCCAACATAATCCGGAATATTGTATTCCGTCCTAAATGCCGCCATGGCAGTAGGGGTTTAACACAGCTTCCTAAGCTTGCTGGGTTTAAAAGGATTTTCACCATCATCCGCCATGGATACACCCGATTTAAGAAATAAAATCTAGAAATAGGTACAAACGAAGCCCTAAGGAGCGGATGAATCAAGGAAAGAAATCTCAAAGTGAGATACAAGAAGGGAATAAGAGTCTTACGATGGTTGCAGCGGCAATGGTTGAAAGTGCAATCAAAAGCTTCAAAGCAGCGGTTATGGCGAAAAGGGAGGAAAAGTTCTCACCTAACCTTAGAGAGAAAGCTGAGATTCGAATTTTTTGGTAAAAATCAAAAAAGGGTCCCTTTTTGGGTTTTAAGGGTGAGGGATGGAGACGAAACATCTCCTCTCACGCCGTTACAAGTTAAAGTAATGGAAAGTATATGCTGTTCTGACGCCGCTTGATAAAACGTCATTTTGAGATTAATGCAAGGCATACGAAACATGCCACGTGGAGTCACTACCCCGAAATGGAATAATGACAAGCGCGCCAAAAAGTATCAATGAGTATTAAACACAGCTACTACCCGGGATCAAAGGAGTTCGGCTCAAAGTCTAAATTTAGCTTTATTAGTTGTCCCTGAACAGTGTCAACGATCAAAGCTAGGGAGCAATTGTAGGGAGGTATTCCCGAACAGATACAGTTAGTGGCTGAACACGTGGTATATGGAAGCACGTGGTAAATACGACAGGTTATACTGCAGGGAAGGACGGTGAACGGTGATATGGACCAGTGATATGAGAAGTCATTGGTCCAGGTAGTCTGTTCAGCGTTATAAAGACAAAAGACATGTGAAGTCATTTGTCCAAATATAATGATAAGGACCAGTTGCATGTGAGGTCATTAGACCAGATAGTCTGTTCGGCAATGAGACAGCCGAACAAGGAAAGAACTGTTGAAAAAGCAACCTTAAGCACTGAGGCTGCAGGAGCGCTCTAGAAGGTTTCAGAACAGTGTTATTCCGTAAGAGAATAAGATCCCGAGTTTATAGGATATAGGAAAGACACCCAAGGTGAATGGAATGTTCGGCTAACTATGGAAAAGAGTCCGAAAAGGACTAATCAAATAGACCGATAATGGAACGAGAATCCAAGAGATCCTGAGTTTCTATACGAGATAGGAATCCTAGGGCCATAGGGATGCTTAGGCAGCAAGCATACGGATGTCTATAAATACGAGGTAAACCTAAAGGTAAAAGGTACGCAATACATTGCATTTATATTGTTCTCCTACTGATAATTAGGGTTTATTGGCTAGTACGCAATACTGACTTTGGCATCGGAGGGCCTTTGCTACGAGGAGCAAAGGTGCGCTCACCCCTTGTCCGTTTTGCAGATTAGGGTTCCGACGACGAATTAGGGTTCTGGTGAAGAGGCATGAGTAAGCCATTGCAATCTAGAGTGATCCAAAGTATTAATTGTTTTCATCCCCCTACAATTATGAGAATGTGAATGATTGTGGAATTATATGTGATGGGATGAATCGGTTGGTGAAGTAATCATTGTTTAATTATGATTGATGTGGGAACGTTAGTGGTACTAGTATGGTGTGTGAGGTGGTATGTACTATAGGTTAATTAGATGTCTAGAATCTTTTAACCATAGTGTGCTGCTAGTTGATGGTCATGCGTACTTTGGGCATCTCTGTTTATTCTCATTCATTTTTTATGCATAACTCAGCATATTTTCTTTTAACTTGTGTATAGATTTTTCTACTGGGCTAGTGTAGCTTAACCTATCATTTTCAGGTATTTTCCAGGTCACTATCATGGAGTGCTTGGAGTGCATGCTGATGTCGTTGTTTAAAGCTATTTTTGGAAATACTTGTCTATCTTTGTAAACTAAACTGCATTGTATTGTATTTTCTATTGTGAAAATCTATAAATATTGGACAGACTTGTGGGTTTGAGGACTGAACTATCTTTTGAGTTATAAATTGTAACTTTGGTGAGGATTTTAATTATCAAATGTTATTATTATTTATATTGAAAATCGAGGGCGTGACACAAGGACACTCTGTCCATCCAATCCTCAACGACGGTCTGTCCATCCAATCTCCAACGATGGCCTATCCCATCCAAATCTGCAACGACAACCTGTTCTGTCGAACTCCGTCAATAAGCAGCTATTCGCTCATCCAATTCTACATTCATCCCTAGCGATGGTCTGCCCGTTCAATCTATCAATCAAGTTCATTAAGTCTATGTGTTTGCTTTTCTAGTATGCTCTGTTCAAGATAGCCTTGAGGGGTGTCTAGAAACCTTTGACGTTACTTGTACAAAGACAATAGTGCTCCAAGTGTTGTCGAAGGGGGACTACTGTAGACACCATATTTTGGATTTTCCAAATTAGTTTACTTATGGTATTTGATTCCTTAATGATGACATAGATCAAGAACACCTTGGGAAAGTTAGCGTGTTTGAGTTTTGAGCAGTTAAACCCCTTTAAAACCCTTTAAACCTAACCTAAGAAGCCTCAGCCAAAACGCTACTTGCTTACGCTGGTCCCAAACCAGTGTGCGCTGGTCCACCTGCCACATGTCAGTCATCGGTCAACTTTGACCGATTGACCAGGGCAAGGCAGTTTGGACCCTCTCACGCAAGTCAACTACCTACGTACGCCGGTCAAACCTAGTCCCATTGATAAGCGCGTAAATGTTCACATTAGCACCCCCTAATTTATCATTGTTAAGTTTGTTTATTTTATTACTTGGTGTTTTAATGCTTAATTTTTGTATTGTAGATATTTGAAGGATTTGATAAAAGAATATGCATAATGAAAATATTAAATGATGTTTGATATTCTGCCAATCGGAATCATTCAAGTGGAATTGAAGTATGGAGTAACGATTCACAATTCAATTGGTTAGGGAATTGATGTTCACCGAAACAAAATAAATAAGAATTGGCCTTGGACTTTGGTACACAAGTGGGTCCAACAGTTAGTAATTATTTTGGCTAATTGGGCCATGGAGGAAAATTGGAAGTACATGGCTAGGATTGAGAGTAATAACTGGGCCAATAGGAATTTTGTTATTAGGTCGGCACTTTTCTTGTTTTTCCTTAGGGCATCTCCAATCCAACTCTATTTATCCAAAATAGAAGATGGAAGTGACACATTGAGGGGAGATTTTGTAATTTATTTCCTTTTTTCTTCACCTTTTGTACTTTTTGAGAGAATCTTTGAGGGATCCACCGTCCTTTTTAGAGTTTGGTCCTCCAAAAGTAAATTTGGTCCTCTAAAAATGGAGGACCAAAAGTAAATTTGGAGTATAAAATTTCTCCAAACTCTAAAAAGGACGATGGGTCCCTCAAATATTCTTCCAAAAAGTACAAAAAGTGAAGAAAAAAGAGAATAAATTACAAAATCTCCCCTCAATGTGTCACTTCCATCCTCTATTTTGGAAGAATAAAGATGGATTGGAGATGCTCTTATAAAAGGCAAAGAACATGCGAAGAACAGGGGCAGCCGAGAACGTATAGCGGGGCTGCCGTGGTCAATATTGTTTAGTAGTCTCTTTTGTTTTCAAGTTTTTTATGCTTTATTCAATTACTTGCACTCTGGTAACTAGTTTTGATTTCTGTTTTCAATAAAAGTTATTCACTGGTATTTGATTCGTTGATATTTTTCTGTTTATTTTTCATCTCGCACAATAGAAAAATGTTTCCAATTAGGATTTCTTGTGTTTCTTGTTCAATGCATAGTGAGTAGTCGTATAGGTAGGGTCGCGAGAAGATTAGCACATCGTGGCCAGTCCGGGTATTGCTCCTATTTTCAAACAATGAAAAAAACAATTTTAGATTGAAAAAATACTTCCCGCAGACGAACCCGGGTATTGTCGAAGCCCATCTGAACGTGGGAATAGAGGTCCAAAACTCATTTTTCGCTGCGCATGGGTGAACGGTGACTATAAGGATTCACATATTTCGGGGTATCTTTTTCTCACTAAATCCAACATTTTAAGAACACTGAATGGAACAAGATAATTCGGACTGGTCGCGAGTGCTATGAACCCTACGACTGTACATTCTTTTTAATTATTTGAAAAATTTAATAATTTCTTAGTTTTAGTTAATCTCAACATCAAACTACAAGAGGTGACTACCTAAGAGCCAATTTAATAAGTAACAACCCGAGTTTTTAGTTAGCAGACATCACCGTCTTTGTGGATTCAACTTCGGTCTTACCGGATATTGTGCTACATCGATCTCAGCCCTACGCTTTGGGCAACCCATTATTTAGGACTTTAAAATCGTCAAGCATTTTTGGCGCCGTTGCTGGAGACAATAATGTGTGTTAAGAATTCGGGTAGTTATTTTTTTTATTTGTTTTCTTTTTAGTTCTTTATTTTTAAAATTTTTTTATTGTTAAAAAGAAAAAGAAAAGGCCCATTTTGCAAGGTGCTATGGAGGTTATGCAAACCAATTTGATTGTTCAGTGTCACTTCCTATATTTTATGGTTTGGCCTCAGAAAATCCTTTTTCACATGTTCATGACCTTGAGAAAGTTTTTGCTAGCAATGAAGTGGCTCTTTTACATGAATTTTCAGCATCTTTGCATGGTAGTGGTTAAGATTGGTTTAATTTTTTGAGTCCAAGATTGACATGGAATGAGATTGTAATGCAGTTTTTTAAAACTTTCAATCCCTCATATGAGATTCATATGCTTTTACAAGAACTATCACATTTCTCACAACAAGATGATGAGTCTTTGTCATAGTGTTGGAAGCAATTTAAATCTTCCGTATTCTCTTGGTCGAGTTTTAATTGTGAACTTGGGAGTCTTCTCATTATCTTTTGCCGTAGTTTAAATCCTAAGCCATGTCGGTGGATTTTAGGTCCACTGACGAATTCTTAAATAAAAACGCTAAAGAGGCTTGGGATTACTTAGATGAATTAACCCAAAAGCTCCAATTTTGTGAATTGATTGAAAGTTCTAAGGGTACCAATTCTGATGGGAGGGAAAAAGAAGAAATAAAGCCGCTTTCAGAGGATACCAATTCTGATGCGAGAGAAAAAGAGGCAATAGAGCTGCTTCCTGAGGATATCAATTCTGATGCGAGGGAAAAATAGGAAATAGAGCAGTTTGTCATTAGTGAAGGCTATATGCCTTTTGAGGAGTCATTGCCAATAGTTACACTGAATAATCAAGTACTCTCAGCTCTAGATTGTGCCACCCCTCCTACTGAGTCTCCACTTTCACAAGAGTTTTTAAATGTGGAGCTAATTGATTTTCTTGGTGTTGATGAATTTAATTTAGTTTATCACTCCTATCTTATGGATTTTGTCAACAATTTGAAAATTGATCTAGTTTGGGCTGTACAGCTTGTACTGTACACTTGGTGGTATTTAAATTTCTAAAACGAATTTGGCAAAGGCGCTACTCGAAGTATCTTATCTTGTGGCATGGCCGAGTTCAATTCTTGATAAAAGGTGTAGAATAGAGTACTATGTTCCTTGTCTTAGCTCTTGTTGGCATGATAAATGTTCGGAACCCACGTTTGGCTACACGTACATAAACTTTTTTTTTTTTTGATGGTTTGGTATAGCCACCCGTTTCTCGCTTGAGAAATAGGGAGAAAAATAGTACCCGCATATTTCGCATGAAGAAAGTGGATGATTTTTTGTCTTTCATTTTATTTCTTACCTTATTTATTTCTTTTAGTTATTTTTCTTGCTGTCTTGACGGCTAACGTTATGCAGGTTATTTGTTACAAGTTGGGGGGTCTCCCTCTCTCTATAGTTTACTCTACTTAGCCCCTCCTTTTCGAGATGATATCTCTCCTCTCTTTTACGTTTCTATCTTATCTTTATTTTTCATGCTTTCAATGCGGACATTGAATAGTTC